>JAWWEU010000068.1:1468698-1479107 GCA_035583155.1 Acropternis orthonyx
GCTAAGCACAACCCCGCCGAGGACGCGCTGAGCCCCGGGGAGCCGGAGCCGCCCCCTCCGCGTCCCCCCGCGCCCCCCCGCCGCTCACCTCCGCTTCCCGCTGCCCTCTCCCACCCGGCTCCTTCCCTTCCTTCGTGGTGTTCGGTGTCCATACTTATAGAGTCCGTTTCGGGGGGGGGTTGGGGGGTCCCGCCACGTGGGACAGGAGGGGGGGACATCGGTGGGACAGGGACCCCCCGGGAAGGGCCTCTCCACGCTGTATCGCGGCGCCGCGGTCAATACAAGAGGTGTTTCTCGTGGCACGCCTGGGCTGGTGGCCACCCCGTGGGGACATCGGCTTCCCTGACACTTGGCCCTGGCATAGACCTGGCCTGGAGCCTGGACCTGCTGTTGCCTCCTGGGGGAATCCCCGGGCGGGGACAGAAATGGCTGGTGGTGGAGGGAGACTGAGGCAGCTGGGACCCCACAATCCCAGCGTGGGAACCAGGACATGGGGCATCGCAGCAGGTAAGGGGACATGGGCACACGAGGATATGGGGACAGGCCCCCCTCCCTGCAGCTCACAGCCCCAAGACTCCCTCACGGGTGCCCCATCACACCCCGGGAGTGCCCAGCCCATCCCAGCCTCAGCAGGACCTTTATTAGGTGTCAGCATGAGCCCCAACACCCCCATCCATTGGTTCCCCCAAACCCACAGCCCCACGGGGGGCAGAGGGGACCCTGCAGCAGTGGGGAGAAGGCACCGGTCAACCCCTCCGGCGGGGAGGGACACTGAACACCCCAAAAACCCATGGAGCCGAGCACCCCACCAGACCCCCACAAGGCCCCTCGTCCCTGACACCAGTGGCACGCAGACCCCAGGTGAAGGCTCCACCATAAATATGCATTTAAATTAATTAAATTAATCTGCACCCCCAAAGGGCCCCAGCAGACCCCAAGGCCAAGCACCCCTGGGTGCCCCCCCTGGGGGGGCTGCGGGGACAGGCCCCCGCACCAGCGCTAAGGCACAGGACAGGGCTGCTGAGTAAAAAGGAAATTAAAAAAAAAAAAAAAAACACGGGGGAATTAAATATTTGGGAGGGGGTTCAGGGCAGGGAGGAGGCAACATGGGCCCCCAAAGGCTCCCATTCCCTGCGAGGAGGGTCCCAGGACCCCCAAAATCAGCCCCTTGGCAGGGCCCTCGTCCGAGTATGAGGGAATTAAGGGAAAGAGAAAGTCCAAGGCAAGGGCTCCTGCCCCGCCTCACCCCCACAGCCTGCTGGGAGGGAGGACCCCCACCCTGAAACCCCCCTCCAAGTCCTTGGTAGCTTCAGTGCGTTGGTAGAAAAGGTGCCGGGGCACGGCCCCGCGGGGCTCCCTGCGCCCCCCCGAGCTGCCCCCGCCCCGGACCCGCGGCCCAGCGCGGCCCCTGCCCCGTCCCTGCTGGCTCCGGCAGTCCCGGGTGCGGTGACGGTGCTGACCAGGACACGGTGCCCTCGGCCGCTCCGGCGCCCTGTCCCCTCACGGCGGGCGATGGTGCCCCCTCACACCGGGGGGTGACGTCCCTGCGCGGCCCCGCCGCCCTCAGAAGTAGGTGAGGTTCTTGACCAGTCCCAGCTCCAGCATCCGCTTGATGGCCACGGCCTCGTGCGACACGTTGTGCTCCGACGCCTGCGGGACCGGGAGCAGGGGATGATGCCGGTGCCCGGAGAGGGGGGGACACGCGCTTTCCTCCCAGCCCTTCACCGTGCCCACCACACCGGTGGGGAGTTGAGCCCCACAAAAGGAGGGAGAGAAAACCCTCCCCCCCCAATCCCCCTGTCTGTGAGCCCTTCACCTCACACATAAACACATGGTGATGGATCCAACTCTCCATGCATCCAAAGACATTGGGCTACAGGAGGTTGGCTGATGACCATCCAGCAGAGGGTCTCAACACCCATTGTGGAAGGGGAGCGAGAGGTGCCCATCAGCATCACAGCACTGCTCTCCTGTGCTGCCATCCCCCATCCCAGGGGGAAAATGGGGGGAAGGCGGACAAAACTGAGGGAAAGACACTTACGGCCATGGACTTGAGCGTGACCTGCTCGTAGTAGTGGATGGTTTGCTTCTTGTTGCCCGAGTCGGGGTAGCCGAAGCCCGCGATGTGCACCAGGTCGCAGAAGTGCAGCGCCAGGGTGATGGCCAGGAGCCCCGTGGTGGGCTTCTGGGGGACAGGGGCAGAGAGCCACAGCCCTCAGGGACCTGCAGGGGGACAGGCTGGCCCCCCTCAGGGGGTGCAGGGGGACTGGCCATCCCCACCCCTTACCTGTTTGACCTTCCGTGGCTGCTTCATGGGGAGGTTGAGCACTTTAGCAGCAGTTACTTCCATGTAGTAAGGGTTGAGGATGCGCACTTGCTCCGGGTTGGCATCCCAGATCAACGGGGGCTGTTTCCAAAACCCTTTCCGAACCTGCAAGAGGACAGAGATGCCCCCAAGGGGAGGATGGGGTGAGTGCTGGACTCCTGAGAAGTCAGGAAGGGGTTGGACCCACTTTCCCACCACGCTCACCCTTTTCTTGTCATTGAGGATGGCCTCCATCCACTGGAAGTCCATGGGCTTGAAAGGCACCAGCACCAGCAGCGTGTCGGGGTTGTTCTCCGTCCGGGGGTCGAAGTGGGCCGACTCCGGGTAGAAGAGGCGCATGGTGGTCTTGGAGCCCACGTCCTGCTCATAACCATGGACCGGGGCGTTGTTCAGCCTTGGGTGGGGGGACACGGGGACATCACAGGTGTCAGCCCCGGCCACGGGTGGCAGCGGGGAGGGGGCGGTGGGACAGAGCCGGGGCCGTACCTGATCACGACATCGTAGGTGTTGATGGTGTCCCCCATGGAGCTGTTGCGGAGCCGGTGGCCATTGCCCACCACTGCACACCTCCGGCACTTCAGGCTGCGAGACAAAGCCCTGTCTCAACCAGACCCACTTCAAAACCGGGGTGGTTTTAACCCCCAAGTGGGTTGCCCAGTCTCCAAACCTTCCCACCCTCTGTCCACCACCTCTAGGTTGCAGAGGTTCATTTTTCCAAATTCTGGGCCCACGATAGAGAAATTCCACCCCCCACAAGAGGGCAACAATGAAGAGAAAGACAGAAAAAGCCCCTAAACCCACCCCAGTGTTACCTCTGGATGCTCTCAGGCAGGGAGTAGTGGGTGATGGACAGCAAGCGCAGGAGGACGTCTTCTGTAAAGCAAGGGTCAGGAGAAGGTGAGGAAGGCAGCTCCTGCCTGGCACAAGGTCCAGGGTGTTGCCCCATCCCTGCTGGATTTCCTCCTGCTGTTAATCCCAGCTCCGGTTGGATAATCTGTCACGGCGGCTTAGTAAAGCCTGGCGCACCCTAAACCCTTTTAGAGGGCCCACACACACCCAGGGCAAGGAGACACCCGCTGCAGAGTCTCAAAAAAAATCAAGCAAGTAACTTGCTGGGGGTAGAACACTCCCCAAAAAGCAACCTGCAGCAGTTCTGAAGAAGAGGGAAGCTGAAACCCCAGGGAGCAGCAGCAGGACAGAGGGACAGACAGACCCACGGAGCACTGCCAGCACTCACCACTTCCCTTGGTGCCATAGGGCAGCTCATAGAGTGATGGCATCTTCACCCAAAAATAGTCCTTCAGTTGCAAGAAGAGCGGGTGGTCCCTCGTGTAGCTGCCAAGGAACAAAGGGCCGGTGAGACCGGGACAGGGGACGGCACAGAGAGGGGGTCCTGGCCCTGCATCCCCCACTCCCTGCTCCCAGCCCCAAAACTCACTTCCCAATGAGCTGCGCCGCTTTCCTTTCCACCTCCCCGAGGGGACACATCGTCTTGTTTTCTTGCACAGGGAAATAAAAGCTGTAAGGGAAGAGGTTAATTAAATCAAATGATGCCTGTTCCTCTGCACCTCCCTCCTGGCAAAGGGGGCTCCAGCACCCCCAGATACCCCCACGGTAGGATTCAAGCCATGCCAGAGGTACTTCCAGCTGCATTTAAGGCCAGCACTGCCTTGGGTATTTATCTGCTGGGCTTGCAGCCTTGCATCGGAAGAGGTCTCTCTTGCCCTGCTCATGGACCTCCCGCTCTCTGCTTTCCCCATCTCTGTCAACATCACTGGCACTGGGAAGAGAGCGGGGTTTTCGCATCCTCCCGGGCTCAGGAAAGCACCGGCATTCACCAAACAGCCCGCAGAGCCCGACCACCACCACACCCCGGGAGAACCTCGGATCGCATCCCCCGGCTCCCCGCTCCAGAATCCCCGTGCAGGACGGCGGGAGGATGCCACCTCCTGGGAGTGAAGGAAAGGGCAGGAGGTCCTTTAAACTTGAATAAAAGGCACTCACAGCTGTATGTACCTGTCTTCCCGGTAGATCGAGTACCAAACCATCACCAGAAACAGCGCCAGCACCCCGAGTATCTTCCCTCCTGTGTGGCCAGAGGGGAGGGGGAGAGAAAAACCACCATCAAGCAGGTACCTTGGGGTTTGGATGATCGGATGTGGGGTCCCACAGCCCCCTGGGGATGTCCCAGTACACCCAGGATGGCAGAGCTTTGATGGGGAGTGGCTGGGGTTTGGTTGGCACCGTGCTCCCAAGAGGTGCAGCTGTGAGATGGAGCCAGGTGATTTTGTCCCATATCCAAAAGCCACGACAACATTTCTGTTTCTTCCTGCCTGCCTTGTGTTAAGGTGAGGGCAAACATCCGTCTTTCTGGGTGCCTCCACCCCATTTTTTACCACACAGTTCCGGGTGCCCAAGCCCAGAGGTTCAAGGACCCCAAAACATGCCCACCCCGCTGTGAGTTTGCCTGTGACACCCCAGCATTCCATCACCCAACTGCAGCTGCAGCAAAGCAGCATCCAACCCCCAGTGCCAGGTTTCCAAATGCAAATCTCCCAGGCCCCCCCATCCCTGCTTGGACAGAGGGAGACAAGACCCCTCGTGGGACTCACGAGACTTGTTGATCATTTTTATGAGCAGGGAAGGGATCAGGCGAGGGCCGGAGCTCTCATCGTGGCTGGTCACCTGCAGCGGGAAAACAGGGAATGGCATTGGATAAGGGCAAAACCCATCGGAGCCACTCCAAAACCCAATCCAAGAGGCATCACCCCCTGCTTGCCCATCTGCACCTGCGGCCGAGCAGGTGTGAGGGTTCCCCAAGGGACTTGTTTGTTTAAATTCACATTTCTCTGCTGCCAAAGGGTTGGTTTAGAGAGTTTATCGAAGCCAGGCAAGCCCCCCACGCTTCCTGAGGAGCTTCAGCCCTCACTGCGATTTCAACCACAAAATTCCATGGGGAGTGATTCTGAGCTCAGCATAAGCATTCACCTGGCACCAGCAGCTACAAAGCCCAGCGTGCCACCGCCGCCGAGCCAGGCACAAAGGACAGAAGCAGCCGAGGGGGATCAAACCAAAGAGCATCACATACTCCAGGAACCTCCAATGCCTTCGATTCCCCCATCCCGGCCCGGGGACAGGGGGTGTCCCAAGCTCAGTCCCCGCGCAAACACGGGCCGAGGAAGTGGCACAGCTTTCGTCTTCCTCCAAAACCTCTCACTCCTGGAACAAGGAGCAAAGAGCCCTGATCAGAGCCATCCCGGGATCAGCTCAGCTCATCCCACCAGCACATGGCAAGGGTGGAAAATTAACTTACCAGGTGGGAGAAGCTTTGGGGTGCACGGGAGGCTTTGCTCCCGGGAGTGAATCCTGCTCTAAGCCCAGCTCAGAGATGGGCTTGGCTTTGCCACCCTGTAACTGAGCCCCTCCCTGCTCCGAGCAGCTGTGTCTTGGGCAGGAGAGGAAGAGGAGCGTTAAATGTCAGCCAGAGGCAAAGCTGCACACCCAGGCTGGGTTATCCAAACAGGCTCTCGATCAGAGTCTCCCCATCAAAGTCTTGTGGGATTAGTCACCTGCTGGGGGGGCACCCCCCACACGCCCCTCTCTGCACCCCCCTCACACCCCTCCCTGCCTGACAAAGCACCACTAAGGAACCTGGCACCTGCCACCTGCCCAGCAGTGCCACGGCCTCACCCAGCCAAGAGGGAGTCAAGAACAGAGTCTTGGGAGCTGAAATGTATCAAGAATGAGGAGAATTGGGACCAAAGATGGTCCTGCGAGAGGCAGGCTCTTCCCTTCCTTGCCACAAGCTCCTGAAGCTAAAAGGGCAGGAGGGCAATTAATTAAAAAGGGCAGGAGGGATAATTAAAAGGGAGTTAAGGACAATTAAACTCCTAGATGCAACAGAACAGGACACCAGGCAAAGAAAACTGTGTCCACGTGACAGCAGAGGGATGGGGACCAGCAAGGTGATCCTCTGGGAATGCACCTGTCTCTCCTGAAATGGCTCTCCTTCGTAAAACATGGATAACTGTGCCCCACCATCACCTGGGGGCCCCAGGAAGGGTAAGCAAAACCTCCCCAGCCCAATTTACACCCTGGCTCTCATCCTGCATCTGCATTTCTGGCTCAACGAGCCCCTCCTGCCTGGGAAGATGAAACCCACGACTGGATCTTCGAGGGTGGGAGCACACAGAGAGGAGGCACTGGGGGTTCTCACCCCTTTGTATGTCACAACTGCTTGGGAAAAATAAAATTAGGGGAAAGTGAAAAGCAGCTTGTACTTCCTGGGGGTTTTTGTTCTTCGAAACACTGGCCACGAAAGCCCCCAGGGGAAACCCAGCACCACAGCTGGAGGCTGGTGATGCTTCTGGGGTGCCTGAGCACCCCTGTTCACCTCAGGCTGCAATGCTGCTGGGTATCAGGACTGGAATTTAGCACCAAATTCACCCCCCTATCTCTCTCCTTGGGTGCCAAAACACCCAACCGAGCCCACTTCTCCCCTCCCACGGGTGAAGACACTGGGAAAATCCGCTCTCCCCACAGTGTTTGCCTTTACATACCAGCTTTTTTTACTTTTTTTTTTCTTTTTCTGAAGGCTTTATGATCTTTTCCCAGGCTTGTACGCACAAGCTGGGCCTGATGCAAAATTTATCTAAGGCAAACACATCTAATAATCCCTGAGGAGAAGGAACACTGTTTGGTGAAGTGTTCAGGGAATGCAGAGCAAAACAGAGCACACCCAGCTGCCCCCGCGCCTGTGGCACCTCTGGAATGAGTTTAAGCTCAGCCCTGCGAGATCCACAGCCAAAATCAGAGCAGCTGCCAACAGTGGGAAGGTCTGAAGACCCCAAGCCAGCACCCTGGGTTGTCCTAGGGCTGCTGGGGGGAGCGATGCTGAAGGGTCCTGCTGGTCCCCACAGCATTCCCTGGCCTGCAGTGTCCTCAGACCCCACAGTACCCCTGTCCCACCACAGCATCCTCAGAGCCCTCCTGCAGCAACCCCAGACCTGCAGCATCCCTGGTCCTGCAGCATCCCTGGTTCCCCACAGTCCTCAGAGTGCCACCCCCAGCATCCCTGTGCCATCACAGCATCCTCAGAACCCCACAGCATCCTCAGAGACACTGCCACAGCATTCTCTGTCTCATCACAGCATCCTCAGGGTCCCCCACAGTGTCCCTGTCCCATCACAGCATCCTGAGAGCCCCCACAGCATCCCTGTCCCATTACAGCATCCTCACAACACCACGGCATCCTTGGAGACACCACCACAGCATCTCTGCCCCATCACAGCATCCTGAGAGCCCCCACAGCATCCCTAGACCTCCTGCACTATCCCTGTCCCATCACAGGGCCCTTGGAACCCCCTCAGCATCTGCCAGGTCCCCAAACACAGACCCCTCCCTGGGTGGGATCCACCACTGCTCCCCCAGGGTCGGTCCAGGGCATCACCTGCCCCGCCAAGCCCCGGAGCTGGGGGGAAAGTCCCAGCTGGATTCAGCTCTCCACACCTGGAAGAAGTGACTGAAAAAGCCCCTCTTTGATGTTGGAGGATGCACCCCAACAGCTCCCCAGGCTAGGGATTATCCCTGCACAAAGGACTCAAAAGCCCCACCACCCTTCCCCGCTTCCCCACCCCGTGTTCCAGGAAAGCCCCATCCCAGGATGCTGCAGAGCCAGCTCATGGCCAAACCTCATGGAGTTTCCCCTTGTCCCTCCAACCTGGAGCAGGGTTTTGCCCCCCAGTTTTTCACCCTGTCCCCTGTGAGATGCCAGCAACACCCAGAGGGACTGATCCTCCTGCTGGGTGGGACAGCTCAGAGGAGCTCATCCCTGTACTTCCATCCATCCATCCATCCATGTCCATCTTCCCCCATGGCCTCAACCTAAAGGTCAGGCATTTCCAGGTTTAAGTCATGTCAATCCACAAAGTGGCAGCAGGCACTGGCCAAGCTGCTCCCAGACAAAAAGAAAAAGGGAATTTAAAGCCATGGAACAAGCACAAAGGTGGGGGATGGTTATAAATCCTCCCCAGCCCACCCCAGCATGGATGGATGGTGATCCCAGGCACCCACTGCTACCCCAGCAAAGCACTGTGGGCCAGCAGGCCATGCAGAAGAAGCTTTTAGTACTTTTATGTTTCCATGGTAACCCATGGATTGGGAAAAGCATGACATAAGGCAAGGACACCTCTCCTGTGCTCCCACCATCCCATCCCACGTGTCCATGGGACACGGAGCCACCCACTGCCTGGTCCAGCTTCCCTGGGTGAGAAGGATGCTCAGTGGAGAACAAGCATCTCTGACAGTTTATCCCAAAAATATATGCAGTTATTTTAAACTGGAGGAGAGTTGGATAGCACCCGAGGAAGGGACTCACCAGCAGTCCCGAGGGATTCACTCTTGGCAGTGGGAGCCAAAGGGAGACAGACAGACAGACAGCCTGGACAGCACAAACCCCTCTGACTCCAGCCTGACCACCCCTCCCGAGCCTTCCAGGCACGGGGAGCTTTTGGGAACCAGGAGGGCAGATCCTGCATTCCCCTGAGGACAACAACCAGACCGACCCCCATGGAAGCAGTTTACAGCCCCGGGACCTTCCAGGCCCTCATCCCACGGGTTTTCTGCCCGCAGTAGGGCTGGGATTGCCGGAGGAGCCCGGCAGATGCCGACGTGCCCCCTGCACCGGCCCGGCCGCGTCCTGCCCCGGCACAGCCAGCGCCTGCCGGAGCCTGAGCGCTACCTGGGAGGCGGCCGGGGGCGATCCCGCAGGGAAAGGATCCAGCCAACTCCAGGCACTGCCTGCGCTTGGCACGTCATCAAAGGCACCCAAACCCCCTACCTGGCATCCCAGACCTTCCTTGCCCCGGCTGCTGCGAGCTCCAGGTGCTCAGGGAGTCTTTTTCCAAGCTGGGAAGAAAAGTGAGGTCCACAGCGGGGAGAAAATCCTTCTGGGATTACAACCACCGCTGTCACAAGGCCAAAAAGGAAGAGCAGGGTCTGGATCTGAGCCCTCTCCAAGGGATGTTGTATGGAATGGGGATGCTGAGGGTGAAAGAGGGATACTGAAGGAGGACCAAGGATGCTGGGAGGGGACAAGGGATGCCAAAAACCAGCAGGGCAGAGCAATGGCAAGAGCAGGAGCTGCAAGTTCCAGGGGCCAGGGGGATGCAGAGGACCAGGAGGACACAGCACTGCAAAATCAATCCGGCTGGACACTGGGCACAGCCCCACGGAGGGCACCGAGCTAGCCCAGCCCATGCACTGATACCCACATCTATCCTATTTTAAGAGCCCTGCAAGTCACTTTAAAGGAATCTTAATTGCCTCTTCACCAGAGAGGCAGCACCGTTTCCTTATTCCGTGGTATCCCAGGCATACAATAACCCAGCCAAAGATTTATGATAGGGGAGAACAACCCTTCGTTGGCATGTGAGCCTTAACAAAACATTTACCCGTGACCAGGCTGCAATTTTGAAAGAGGTAACAGCGAATAAGCTCAGGTACAACGAGTCCTTCCATGGTGGCAGGTCCCCAGGACAAACCTGGGCTGCTTCTGCCTTCCCACGGCACTGTTGGTTTTAATGTGCTCCAGAGCCAAAACCCAATTCAGGCTGGCACTGCCTTCACCCTCTCCTCTTCCCCTATTTTTTTTTTTAATCCTTGTTGCAGGAAAAACACAGGGTGGGACCCAAGTCCTTTCCTCCAGCCCCAAAACACCAGCTGTGTGGGTACATCTAAGCATCCCATGGCGCTGGGATAACCCTGGACCATCGTGGAGCTACACGGCTGCTTCCCGGGGGGGTTAAGCTACACTATTACAGGTTATTTATTATTATTATTATTATTATTATTATTTATATTATATATGTTTAATCACTCTTTTGCTATTTAAAAATCTCAAATAAAGTCCCTTTCCTGCCGGATGCAGCTTACTGCACTCCAGAGGTTATGGCCAAGCTGCCGAACCAAGCGGAACCCCCCAAGGGGGACAACCCCCTGCTGAGGAGCATGGGATCTCACCCTGTGGCCCCAGCACCGACCCAGCCATGCCCCCGCCCCACCTGCCCCGTCCTGTCCCCATCTG
>JAWWEU010000068.1:1487492-1514278 GCA_035583155.1 Acropternis orthonyx
GAGCAGCCGGCACCAACCCCCGGGCATCGCCCGCCCAACCCGACGGCACAGACGCATCCCACGCCCGGTGTCTGAGCCGAGGAGCACAAAAAGCTTTTCCTTTGTTCTCCACTCCCCAGAACAACAAAATCCCACCGGCTCACCCTGCAAAGACCTGACACTGAAAGCTGAACGGTGAACAGTCCGGCTGGTCCTTTTCCTGCTGCCTCAGGGCAAGCATCCTCATCTCTCCCTGGGAACAAGCCTGTCCCGTGGGAGAAGAGGGCTCCAGGCACACACGGCGGGTTGGGATAGGGTTTATCCTGCACTGACATGCCCAGATCCCGCTCCCAGCAGCTCTGTCCACGCCAGGATCGGGTGGGGGATCAACAGGGATCCCTCTTATCCCTCTGGGATCACCAAGCTACCAGAGCGCATCCATCAGTCAGAGGATGCTCAGGGACGGGGGGAAAAAAGGCAAAGACCACTCAGTAAATCCTGCTCAGCCCGCTGTTCGGCGGCGAGGGCGAGCGGCGAGCCCTGAGCCGCACACGGAGCGCGCCCTCCCCTCCCAGGGCCTCCGGGAGGATTTTCCCCTCCTCACCGCGGCTCCCGGGCATTCCCACCGCTCAGACCCGCCGAGACGGGCCCCCTCGCCCTGGGGAGGTGCCAGACCCTCTCCTCCCGGGGCTCTCGGGAGCAGCCGTGGGCAGAGCGGGGCCGAAGGCCGGCTTTTCCCGGCGAGACGAAGGGTTTTGTTCCTCCGGGAATGGGGGGGCAGCAGATGGAAGGGCGCTGGGGGAGCGGGGGGCTTCCCTCTCGCCGCTGCCCACGCTCGCTTCAGGCACTGATTAAGTGCGTTAATTAGAAAAATCATCATAATAATCACGTAAGGAAAACCCAAACACAGAAATAAATCCGTTTTCTCCCTTTCCGATGTGCCGCGCTCGCCAGGACAGCGATGCCGAAGGTTGGGATGCACCGGCGGGGGGTCCGAGCTGGGGCTAAAGGGGGTCCCCCCGTGTCCCCCAACCCGCAGCCCCCGTGCCAACCCTGCCCATGCCCTGCCCTGCCCTCCGCCCTCCCAGCGCGGATTCCCCCACCCCCAGCCCCTCCAGCCCCACCAAAAACCCAATGGGGTTTTGCTTCCCCTCTCCGCTTTTTTTTGCTCAGCACCCCCCGACTCCCAAACACGCGTTGGAGCCGCGGACCCGGAGGGACACGGGGGGCCAGGAGGGGACTCGGGGGGCGCGGGGGGTGCCCGTGCTGCGGACTCACCATGGGGCGGCGCGGGGGGCGGCGCGGCGGGAGGATGCGGGGGGCGGGTGCGGGATGCGGGATGCGGGATGCGGGACGGGCCCGGAGGGGCGGGCGGGGGGCGGACACGCTTGCGCACAGCTCGGGATGGGCGGCGGAGGGAGCAGGAGGAGGAGGAGGAAGGAGGGAGGGAGGGGAAGAGCATCCCGGGAATGCTCCCGGTCCCCCCATCCCCGGAACGGGAGAGGTGGGGAAGGACAGCTACCCCTTTCCCCTTGCCCTGCGGACCCCCAAAACTCATAGCGCTGGAGGTAGCCCCCCCTCCCCGGGCAACTCCCCACCGCACAAATCTCCCCAAAATCCCCCAAAATTGGCTCACAGCAAATTTTTAGGGGCGGGAAAAGCTTTTCCTGCCAGGTCACTGAGTCAGGGGTATGCACCGTCTCCCCACTGAGCCCCCATGAGAAAATGCTCAAACCATCAGGAGACAACACACGAAGGATCTGGGGTTGGCTTTGCTTGAAATCATCAATCAATATTAAGTATTTTTCTTTCTCTCGCAAATAAATTAACTCCCACTGCAGGAATGCCCCATGTCCGGCCACTTCTTTCTCCCACGGGATTCCATTTCCACCCCACTCCACAATGTACAAAATCAGCAGCCAACCCTTGGAAGTTTTTATTCGCCTCATGATTGTTTTATTTCTACAGTCCCAAACCCATCCCTCCTGTGCTGGGGTGGGCTTTGCCAACCCCTGAGGCAACATTAACCCTGATTTTTAAATGGGAAATAATGTCAAATATAGGTGCTGGAGGAGGCAGCTCCTTGCTGAAGGCAGCAGAGTTTATTCTTCTTTTTCAAGCAAAAGACAGAAGAAACCTGGAGGGCACCACCAGCTGAAGACTGACATGTCCAACCAATATTAATCAATAAAATACCTGTGGAATGGATGGATTCAATTTTGCCAAGGGAACTACTTCAATATTTAAAGAGAATCCTCACCTCGTCCCTCATCCTGCCTGGGATGGGATTTCCTTGCCATTAAGTGGGGCAGAGTTTTACCCGTCCTGACAGGCGAACTTGCCGTAATTAGGTTTTAATTGCCGTAGGCTCGTAGACAATCCAGGGGTAATTAGTGGGGCCGCAGCTCAGCAGGGGGAGCTGGGATTTGCTTGAAGGATATTTCGACTCTTTGGTCTCATGGGTTCCCCTGCTCATTTATTGCATCTGAAAACAATAAACGGTGTTCAATAAAGCTCCAGCAATAATAATGCATCCCAAATGTCTGTTTTCACTGTGCCCCCAAGACAGATCATTAAAAGAGGCTGCAAAGCTTCACTTCCCAGGATCTTCTCAGTCCTCAGCAGCTCCCTCCTGCTGGTGATGGTGGATGGGCTCGTTTTGGGTTGATGATCTCCATCCCCAGCATCCCCCTCTGGCCTGGGGCAGCATCAAGAGGACGAGGAGCAGGATAAAAGCCCCTGCAGCGATGCAAACCCAGGATCAGGGAGCTGCCTTCGCCGGATCTCTGTGCCAACAGGTCCTGGTGCCATGGCTCAAACTCCAACAAGGTTTGGGGAAACGATGGTGATCCCACACCAAGCATTGGACAGCAGCCGTGTCCATCCCCCAGGAACATCAGGATACCTGCACACAGCAGCTGTGAGTCCATGGAGAAGGCTTGAGGTACCTGCATTGCCTGCTCACACCTTGGGCGACCCAGCTGTCTTGGGTGGACCCAAAAACCAGCCAGGAGCTTCCCCAGGCCACCAAAGCCCCAGCAGAGAACAGGGTTCTAAAACCCACCAGAAAATGGCAACATATTTGCTGCTGCAGCAGAGTGCCAGGAGCCTTCACTCAGTAGTTATTGCTCACAACTACACCCTGCCCTAATATTTCATTTACAAAGGATAAAATGCCAGTTGGATTAATTCAGCATGATGAGCGCCGAGTAATTTGGAGAAGAAAAGGGTGGGGGTAGGAAAATCCTGGCTGTTTGAGAAGTGAATTTGTAACTGGCTCTGCCATCACCCAGTGCAGAGCCATTTGGAAATGACACCGACAAATGGGTGTGGGAAACGGCCCGGCTGCAGCAGCACCGAATGGGACTGGTGTCCTCCCTGGCAAGGGCAGAGGTTCTGCCATCACACCACAGCTCTGAAAGGGTGACGAGGCCAAAGCAGGCAGCAGGCAAGTGGGATCTGTTAATAAAGGAGGAAGGGGATGCCCTCGGCCAGGCTCGCAGCATCTGCTCCAGAGGGACAAGAATGGGGCGATTCATGCCCAGCACAAACCGGCTTTGTCCTGCCGACCACCTCGGCTCGCCCTTCCTCCAGCCACAGCCTGGGAACGCCGCCTGGCTTTGCAGACCCAGCCCCAGGACCTCAATAAATCCTTTGAAGGCTCCAGATCCATCAGAATCCCTCCCACTGAGCCCTTCTCCTGGGACAGGCCCATCGCTAGCTCCACATGTCCCACTGCTCCCCGTGAGATGGGTGATGGCAGCACCCTTCCTCGTCTCCCAGGAAAACCATTCCTCAAGCAGAAGCCAGACAGATGGTCTGTGGAAGATGTGCTGCTTGATCGTCTCTCACAGCCCTCAGAGAGTCTATTTTCAAGACTGAGGGTGTTTTTTCCATACCCGAGGACCAGGGAGGCTTCCCAGGATACAGGACAGGTCTGTTATTTAATCATCTCCATTCTCAGGGTGGCCTTGATGGGGACATAAAGCTGGGATGCTCCCTCACCCCAGGAGCCCAAGCTCCCTCTTGGCACAGAAAATGCTCTAGTATTGAAAAAAATTCATCACTTTCCCTTAGCAACTTAAAACCTAGGGAAGGGGAGAGCCAGGGGACAGCCAACCCCACTGACCATTTCCAGATCCTAAAGCTCCCCAGTTCCCAAAATCAACTCTGTCCCCTGCTGTGCTCACGAGGTAGGTAGAGCTGAAGCAAGAGGGAAAGGTTCCCACAGATCACTCCAGCTTTTTTACCACGGATTGGACGTTTAGACTCATAGAATAAGCTAAGATCGAGTCAAACTGTTAACCCAGCAAATGGGAATTTCTGCAGAGAATTAAGGAAAGGTGGCTGCATCCAGCTGCTCTGCCTCTCCCTGCTGCTAGAAGGTACCAGGGAACTGCCTGACCTGAATATCTATAAATGGGATGAGTTGAGCAAAGCCCAGGGGCAGCTCTGATGATGCCACTTGCACTCCAGCTGGCTCCGGGCTGCTCCATCACAGAAGCAGCCTGGATAAAATAAATCACATCTGGATTTTCCTCCCACCAGCAAAAAAACAAAAACAACTAAAACTCTTAGCGATCAGGGTGTGGAAAAGAGGAAAGAACCAGGTACCAGAGAGACGATTCCTGTGATACCATCCCTGGTTACTGACCAGAAACCAGAGCCCTTGCTGGCAGCAAGAACTCATGAAGTTTTTAGAGGTTCATGTCCAGCAGAGAAGCCGCTGAGGAATCAATGGCTGGGAGGCAGAGCAAGCTCTGTCCATACAGAGAAATTGGGTTTTCCCACCACAACAGGGCATCAAGTCTGACTCCTGGCCCTTTCCTGCCCCACCTCCACCTTGGCAGAAGGAAGAGCACTATTATTTGTTTATAATCCTTGCAAAGCCGTGAGCAGGTGCTGGCAGGAAGGGGCTGCCCTTGGACACAAGGTTGTTTCAGACAGAGATGACAAAGGAGTAGTAGAGGGGATGGCTCTGGGGCTGGGGATCAGGCAGCACACAAGCCTTTGTCTTCACAGAGCCAGCCAGAAAGGGTGAGGACTCGGTTAGTCACTGATTCATTTGGAGCAAAACACCCCTCCCTGCCCTAGAAAAGCTGCAATCCCTTTCCCAGGGGTAAAGTCATAGGAAATACGTGAAGCTTTCTGAGGACAATGTGCTTTTTGGACCCAGCTGTTTGCCTACTCCCCTGTCTGGGCTGACATTTGGGGACAGGGGTTTTCCTTTGGGTGGAAAAGATGGATACACACAGCCTCTCCTGCCCAAACCCTCCATTCACTGCACTTCAGAGGCACCCAGTCCAGCATAAAATCCCGCACACTCAAAGGGGTTTACTCAATAAATGTTTTAATGGACTTGAACAGACAACACAGTTTCCACAGCAAAGGATCATCAGCCCCATCTTGTACAAAAACAGAGTTAAAAAACATAACAGCAACAAAGTCTTAAAAAACCCCCAAACCAACAGTAAAAGGGGTATTTCTTAAAAAAATATGATAAAAAAGCACCTCTGCCTGCTCACACTTTTCCTGCCTCCTGGAATTTCTTAAACAGAGGTTCATCAGCCCGCAGGGGGAAGGTCAGGGCCCGTTTCTGGTAGAAAGTGGAGTCCATGGCCAGGTTGTCGATGACATCAGCCAGGAGATGGGCCCTCTCCACGGAGCTGCCCGGCGCGTCGTAGCCCAGGGCAGTGAAGTGCACGTGCAGGTGGTAGTAGGAGGGCTGGTAGTGCAGGTAGACCCGCAGCTGGGAGCCAGGCACTCCGAAGCGCTTCACTATGGCCTCCTGTGGAGGGGAAACACACAGGTCAGGACTGGCAACACCTTGGAATGGATGGAAAGGAGCATTCCTGGGCGGCAAAAAAGGCACAGGGAAAGGCAGAAGGGATTTCTGCTTCCTCACAGCATGGGAGAGGGGCATATTGGGATGGGCAGAGCTCTTCCCACCCTCTGTTTGAGCCTCTGCAGGGATGGAATGATGCCTCCAGATGCCCCACTTTTCTCCCTCCATGATAGGATGTGCTCTCCACTGATATCGTTTTCCCTTCCACCCTTATCGCTCCGGCTCATTCAGCAAGTGACAGGGCTCCTGTTACCAGCCGGTGTAATTAAAGCTATAAACAGCACCAGTGAACTCCGGCTCCGTGCGCTGCAATCCCCTGACTAATCTCTTAATTAATCTCCCACTTTCCCCAGTGCAATTACTTTCCAAATTCTAACGCAGTGAAGGAAAGAGAAGCTACTGCACATCCATCTACCAAACACACCCTGTGGAAAAACATGTCAGCTGGTGGGAACGGGCGAGGAGTCAGGGAGGAGGTTAATATGGGGAGCTCACTGCTAAGGGGAAGAATGGAGCACTCCTAAAGCACCTCGGACACGGCATGACCTGGGGAAGGTGCTGATGCAGAGCAGGGATTGGGGTCTCCAGGCAGAGAGAGCAGCATAGCCCTGTTTTGTGACGTATCATCTCCTGGTTTTCTGTCCCCAGGCAGGTGCTGTGCCAGAAAACTCAGGCAGTGCCCCTGCAGAGGCAGCCAAGCCCTCCCTGGCCAGGTGTGGGACCAGGCTCACGCTCACCTTCCCCTCCTGCAGGACACTCCTCAGCAGTGGGAGGTGCTCGGCCGTGAGGTCCCGCAGGGACTTGATCTCCCGGCGGTGCACGACGGCCACCAGGTACAGGTCATCCAGCTGCAGAGACACAGGAGGGGGATGGAGGGGACACAGAAAGAGCAGAGGGAGGCAGCAGCACTTTGGACTTGACACACCATCCACAGCTTCCCAGGCTCTGTTATACAGCGGTACCTGCCCTTGTGTTCAACCCACACCCAGGCTGGGCCGAATCGTCCTGCACAGGATGCACTTGCCCACAAAACCACTGCACCTCAAAACATCATTTCTGGACAAACTCCCTTTTGCCCAGGAATAACCAGAGGAGAACAGCCTTCCCCCAACCCATAAACAGTGGGATCACAAATGCCTTCTCAGCTTTGAAGGCCGATGGAGTGATCAGCTCTTCCATATCATGAGCAGCGCACTCGGTGCTGCTCCGGCACATTCACATCATCTCCCTGAGCACCTCAACAACACCATCCCTGTGGGACGGAGGATGGAGACCTGCTGCAGGTGCCCAGCCAGCTCCGTGGGGGTCACCGGGGAGCCTGGGGCCTGCCAGCGCTCCCCCTGTGCACAAACACCATGCCCTTCTCAGAGGTGGTTCATCTCCCTGCTCAGATGAGGATTTACAGTGAACCACAGCAGCCAAAACTGCAACTGTAGATTTTTTTTCCCAGTGAAAAGCTTCCCACTTCTCCACTGTGCAATCAGCTGGCCACTTTCCAGTCACACCAGTTCTATAAATAACAATTTTCAAGACCTAATTGGTCACTGTACAACCCCAGGGCAGTGAAATATGTCTGTTCAGCAGCTCTCAGTCAGACCTTTGCCATCCCCTGAAGCTCTTATCACATTCAACGTTTAACAAGACATAAGGTTGTGGATCATTACACTTTAAAAACATAAAAATCCCAGTCTCCTTCAGCTCAGTCAGTGACTTTCTAATACAAACACTGGAAAGCAAAGGGTTTGGATATGTGAGACCCAGCAGATCTCTTCAGTGCTGTGAGAAACCCAGGTGGCTACTTGGAAAACAGATGCTTGTGCCAAAAGATGCTCTCGGGACCCTTCACAAGGCTGTTCCTGCACCCAGCCAGCACAGCAGTGCTCATGGTTCCATTTGATTCCCATGCACAGCTCCAGGAAAGGTGGTGTATCAGCCTGTGCTCTTTGGCTCTGAGCTGGCTGGTGGGAGGGAAAGCAAATAGCTCCTCTCCTTAGAACAACATCTGCATGTTGCTGTTTGAAACATAAATAAGCCTGTTGCTAAAAAGGCCCAGAATGATGGCATGCCAGGCATCACTTCAGGCAATTCCTCAGGCCTCCTGCAGGTTTGAAACCAAGTCAAAAGTTGTGGAAGAAAAAAAAAAAAAAACACACCAAAAAATTAAAAAAAAAAAAAAAAAAAAAAAAAAAACCACCCCAAAAAAACCCCTGACAATTAAAAGAAAAAAAACCAAGAAGCCACTTCAGACAACTATTGAGGCTGGGCAGCAGGAGCTGAGGCAGCGCCCAGAAGGTTGCGGCCAGCAGATTTCACAACATGAAGGAGAAATTTCCCTCCCATCCATCAGCCTAAAATAATTCCAGGTGAATTTGCAGGATTTGTGGGCCAGGTGCTAAGCGAGTGCGAGGCCACGCTGCTGACAGGCGCTCTGAGGGAGGGCTCGGAGAGCCCTGCTGGGAGCCGTGTCCCACCCCCCCGATTTCACTCAGCAGCCTTGCCTGTGCCCTGGGACGCGGCCGGAGGATCCGGTGCCCCCGGGCAGCCCCGGGGCCGGCGGGATCAGCTCTGGCTCAGTGTCACCCACAGCCAAGAAGAAATTCCCTGCCTCAAAGGCAAAGCTGACAGCCCTTCCTGGGATGCTGGCTCGCCTGCCGGGGAACCAGACCGGCAGTCCAAAGGGCCCGGATAGCTCCGGGGATGACTGTGGTGCAGACAGCAACTCAGCACTCGGGGAGAAATCCAGAAGATCCTGTTCAGCATTCCAAGAGGTGACAGGAGCATGGGTAAGCCTTCCCTAAGGACGAATCCTTCCACTGAGGCACTCCCTGACCATGCCAGCTGGGAGACATGGATGCAGCAGGTCTCCAGAGGAAGCTCAAGCACAGTTTTAGCCCAGTCCTGACAGGAGCTGCAAAGCTTGGTTGTAGCAAGTAAAGACTTCCACCGGATTGCTCACAGCCAGGAAAGGGACAGCATGCTGCATGTTTTAGGGTCCTCAAATATTGCCCCCCCTGGAAGGGCACTGAACAGGGCACAGTGGCATGGCCTGAAAGGCTGACGTGTATCCCCTGTACTGCAAAGCCCCTCCAGGAAGAACAGTTTGAGCTTGGTTACCCCCTCACAGCTAAAAAGGGCATTTTTGGAGTAGTTCATGTGCAAGGAATTCACAGGGAGCAGACACTACCCTGCAGAGACTCACCTGTGCTCCCCGAGACAACTCAGCACTGCACCACAAAGAGCTGCTCCCAGCACAGACATACAGGATGGTGCTGCCCACCACTGCAGGCCTATGTTCCCATTTTTAAGTTTTAATTTCCATTTGTAAGTCTTAATCATATGGGAACTTTCCGTGCCTGCCACCTGCAGAAGCATATGAGGATCAGAAACACAAAGGGGACTTTTTCTTGACGCCACCAGCTTCAAGGGGGAGGGCATGTGTGGAGTTTCACCTCCCCAAAACTACAGCATGAAAGGGAGCCAGAGTCCAAGGAAATAATTCTCAGTTTAGGATTACAGCCTGAGCTTGAAAAATCATTTTCACCAAGTGGCCACTCCCATGAGGGTGAAGCAGCTGCTCAGCAGCCAATGACCATCTGTTTAATGCTGTGGAGGAGAGTCAATTGCAGCAACCAGAGGTCAGCATCCACCTGGTTTGCACCTAAAGTCAAGGCTTGCAAAAAAAGGTTCAGCAGGAAGAAATATGCAGGATTTCAGTTCAAACACATCCCAGCAACATTTGGGCTGATACAGGAGAGAAAGTGAACCCAATAAATACATCCCAGCAGCAGCGAGAACAGCCTGGGTTCTGCAGCATCCACAATTAGCACGTGAGAAAAGGCCCTGGCAATATCCCCACTAATGACAATGTGAACAGAAGGACACAGGCATCTACTAAAACTGTCATCAGGGGGCTGTCTGTAGCCTGAAAGTGGACATTTCTTCTGGATAACCTTCAGACAGGCAGCATTAAAGAAGCGAACTAACCTGGTTTTGATTCCACTTTAAATCTGGAACTAGAACAAAGCCATTGGAAGGATCTGGGTTTTCATAGACAATTCTATCGGCCTCAGCTTTCTTCTCCAGGATATTATACACCCACTGAAAGAGAAACATATGACTTATAAACCAGCAGAGAATACAAAACCCAACATCTTAGGTGCATTTAGCCCAAGCTCATGGATTACTGCACATTCCCTGCAACTAGAATATAAAAAACCTGAACTCCAATGACTTAATTTTAAGATTATCAAATAATTTGTAGTTAATTAACCATAAAACACCCCAACAACCAACCAACTACGGGATATTATGAGCACTTCAGTGAAAAGCAGTGGAGCTCAGCTCTTGGGGGGCACAGCACAAACCTCTTACAGCACCATGGAGCTGTTTACACCCCACGAGCTGCACCAAAAATCTCTACAAGGTCTGGGAAGGGAACTTGGCTGATTTTGTTCCCTATTCAAAGAGGAAGGCAGATTGTTCACAAGCCTGAGTTGGATGCAGCTCTGGCTGTTGGCTGCTCAGTGGGGGGACACAAAAGGCCTGTGTTTTTTTTGGGCAATGCACCTCTCTTGGCTGCCTGGATGATTAGAAAGCAGTCCACCACTCTTCTTCCAAAGTTAAGGTTCCAGCCTGCTGGAAGCCCTGCTCTGGTTAATCCCTCCACGCTCCTCCTGCAAAGCAAAGCACCGTTCAGAGAAGGCTTTTGGAAATGGAAGATACCAGGGATAAAGGGCAGAGGAAGACCTAGGTAAAGCATCTCTGCTCTCCCTGGCTCCCAGCCTGAGCTCCAGCATCCCTCTTTACACCTCCAAAATGCACATTACACTCTAGCTTAAGCCTAGCTTAAGTACTGGACTGCCAAGGGATCCCCACCCAGACCCCTAGCAGATAATACACACAGCAGCAGGAAAGTGCTAGGGCTTGGAAGCTGAAAACGTTTGGCAAAGTCATTTTCCTCACCAAGCATGGGTATGGAACATTCTGGTTGCTCCAGGTGGGTAGGGAAGGTGCAGCCAGTCTCAAACACACTGGCGGGTGCTGTGCACACCAGACACTTTTGGCGAACTCCATGAGGAGTTTAATCAATGTAATCAAAACGCAGGATCACTGTGAACTGACCTGAGCGCATCTGGAGGGAGAAACCAAACTCTCCTCCCCTGATTTGGGGTTTTTTTGCTTAAATTTCTGGCTTTTTCTTCTTAGCAAGATCTTAAGAGATTAGATTCTCCCAGTGATTCTGGAAAGCACAGCACAAGCTCACTGTGCTCCATGACCCTGGGAGGAAAGCTCAGCAGGAAATGGAAGTTTGGTCTTTGTTGAGGTTTTTGTGCCTGCTCTGATCACAAGTGCCAAGCTATCAGTGCCCCAAATAAGTTCACTGATCAGATGAGCTGAAGTTTAAACCCAAGGCTGCCTCGTGATGGGCAGGTCCCCAGCTGACTGACTGCTCCTGCTGCTCCCAGCACAAGATCAGCGAGGAGAACACACGTCCAGGGACGGGCACCACAATAAAACCATTATCCTGAAAGCATCCACGCTCCACATCCTCCGGCAGGAAACACAGACGCCTCTGTAGTCCCCTGGTACTTCTGTTACCCTGCACATTCCCCCTTCCACTCAGCAAAACCAGCTGGATAAAGACAAGGAACAGCATTATCAAACCCCAGAGGTCAAGGACTGACTGTGCTGACCACGATTCTTCAGCGGATGCTCCTGATGGTCACCAGGAATATGTTTCTATGTACAGAAATCAGCTCACAAGCATTTGGTGGAGGAGGCAGTGAGAGCTCAAGCAATTCCTGAGGGCAGCTGCTACACCAGGAAACCTAACAGTCTTGGGAGCAAAAGCATGGATAAAACATCCATACAGGCTGTGGCCTGGTGGGAACACATTCTTGCCTTTCTCCAGCTAATAAATGCTGCAGTTTAAGGCAGCAGGAAAGAGGGGATGGGGCTCATCCAAGGTCCCTGGTTGGTTTTGGGGGGTTATTTTTAACAGATTGTGTCAGCAAACCCAGGATTTGGCACAAATTGATCCCTGCAGGCTTGTGTCCCTTTGGTCTCTAAAGGAGAAAGAGAAGGAGAGGAATAGTCAAAAAGAATAAAAACAGAGGAAAAGTCTGGGTCTGCCTAGGGCAAGGAGGACACCAAAAGCAAGTTTCACCACACAGAGTATGGACTGAAGGGCTGAATGGCAGGAGCAGCAGACAAAGCCCAGCGAACGAGTTCTGATGCAGGGATCCAAGAGCAATCTCTGCCTTTCCATTTCCACAACACCCCAGGGACTCCTAAAGAGCCCAGTGAACAGCACCAACGCCCAGGGAGGCACCCTTGGAAAGGAGGAACGCCTCAGCTTTTCTCCAAAAACCTTGGGAAAGGCAACTTGGAGTACAGCTCCAAGGCAAATATTTTTCTGCAAAGATGGAAAACGATGTCTCAGCCAGCCAGGTAAGAGGGGGCAGCACCACAAAGCTGACAACACAACCAACAGGGAGACGGGACAGGGTGCTCCTGACTCTCCAGCCCAGGCTCCAGAGGAGACTTTTGACAACCCAGGATGTTGGAGACCAAACACATTCATCTCTGCAGGAGCAGGTGGTGGTGCCTGTACCTGGATGCTGAAGCTCTGGGACTGGATGAAGGGCAGGGTTATGTTCTTGTAATCCTCCCAGGTCTCCCGGATGAGGTGCAATTCCTGACAGAGGTACTTCTGGATGTGTTTCTCCGTGGCAGGGTACACCACTGTGGCTTTGATCTCTAGGAACAAACACAGTGACTGAGTTACCACCCACATTTGCCTCCTTCAGTCCCCAATAAATCTGTTTTCCCTTTCAATAAGTGTCACACTAAGACATTTTGAAGAGACACCATTAAAATAGGGTGAGGGAAAACAGACATGGAAAGCAACCAAGTGCTTTAACCTCCCGTGCTGCCACTGCTTTTCTGGAGGAAGAAAGAGCCAACAACATAGCCAGGGCCTGTCTTTCCAGTCCAGGTGGAGGAGTTTGTTGTCTGGAAGGGTTTTCCCACACTCGCTCCTTCAGGACTATCAGCAGCATCAGGGCAGAGCTGGGGCTCCCAGGGCAGGGTTTGTGTGCAGCAACCAGGACAGAAACACAACCCCAGGGACAGGGACGCACCTTCCTCCTACTTACATCTGAAGCTCACAGGATGCACCCAGCAACTTTTTCCAGCCACAAACCCAGAGGAGCTCCAAGGAGCAGTTCCTTCCCAGAGTTCTCAGCCAGGTGTTTGGCCTCAAGCCCCAAGTGCAGGAAGCAAAGAGGTCAAGGGCCCAGGGACAGACCCAGAGCAAACAACATGGGCCGATGGGTCAACACAGCACAGGATGAGCTGAGGGAAGAGGGCTGAGTGACCCCTACCCACAAAGAGCGTTTCCCCGTTTACTCTGGCAAAAAGAAAACATGTTCTGTTTGCCTCAAGATTAGAACTTTGCTGTGTGATTTATGTGGCATTAAACAGGATGCAAGTGCTCACCTTGTTGACCTGGCAACTCTGACGCTGGCAGCAGTAAATCCTACCCACAGGGGTAAAACCCTCGGAAAACATCCCTCCTTGGCAGAGATTGGACCTGTGATACAGAGCCGGACACAGCTACACGGTGCTGCAAGGGCATGGGAGCACCTCTGCCTCCCCAGCTAACACAGAGCTGCCATAAACATCAGTGCAGGGAGGAGAAGAGCCCTGTGAGTCCAGGCACACCCCAGGCACACCGGACTGAACCGAGGCATACGGCCAGGGCACTGCAAACACTGCGCTCTGTGCCCACGGTCTGCCATGGAAACTCATGACCAAAGCCATGCCTCATGCTTTATATATGTTGATACACTAGTAAGACATTGAATATAAACACCTATTTGTTTCTAAAGCCAGGATTTAGGATGGTTTGAGCCTTTTTTAGTTTTCTGGTTTCTGTTTTTTTAAGGTTTGTGCTGCACAAGCCCAGAGACTCTGCCTTTTCATTCCATGCCAAACCCAGCTTAATGAAATCCACAGGAAAATGCTGGTAACATGAAATATGAAAATGCAAACCACAAGGGCAGTCTGGTCTGATTCCCACCATACACATGTTCAAACAAGGTTGTTTTCCAGGACTCGATTAGCACTTCTAGCAGGATGATGTAATACCAAAGAGAAAAAGACAAGGCTGTAGCTCTCTTCACTTAAAAAGACCAGCAAAGCACAGGGGAGAAAACAAAAAAGGTAAAAAGATAAAATACCACATCCAGCCTCAGGCTGAAACTTCCACAGTTTAATTTTAGACCCCAAAATAAGAGCAGGAACTGCAGCAGAAGCCTCTCTGTGCTGGGTGGTGATAACCACAATGTGCGGGGGTGCAGGGGACCCAGAATGGCTTGCTTGGCACCTCCCCAGTTTGGGGGGCAGCGGGGGCTGCTCATGTTGGGGGAGAGCACTCAGGGGGCTTTAAATCAGAGACCACAGAACTCCTTAACGTGCAGCTGCGGCTGAGCAGATGTTCAGAAGAGAAGAGGGGGGAGAGGCTGTGGTTCGCTAATGATTATTTCCCTTCTAAAGGTCTCATCAACCCCAAAATGTCCCAGCAATGCTAATTAGCATCAATCACTGCAGCCAGGGAGGCTGTTTGATACCTGCTCAGAGTCCTTAGGAGCCACACACAGGATGCAAAGTCACATCTGAGTGAGACCAGGCTCGCCACGGAACCTTTCCAGCGCTGGCGCGCAGCCGCACGCTCCGGTTTCCAAGCCTGCTCCTGGCAGGCTCCACGTGCACCGGAGCAGCACGTAGGCCATGGGGCACCCGAAACCTGCCCCGGCCTGGGAACAGGGTAAGGAACCACTGGACATGGAATGTGGGTTTCTAAGCTGGCAGAAGGGTCAGGGATTGTCTCCGCTCACATCTGAGTGACATCAGCCAGCCCCTTCCTGAACATCAACCCAGGGACACCATGGAGCGTCTGTGGTTTATTCCCGAAGTCAGGACTGGCCAGCAATTAACCAGAGGTTATAAGAAAAAAAAAAAAACGGAGGTTTAATTGAAGGAATCTGGATGAGCAGGAGGTGGAGGTACTGCCGTGGCAGAGAATGACTGATGGGGCTGTTGGCCCTACGAAGGGCATTTGAGGGGAAACACCACACCGGGAAACTGCCCAGGAGAAAAGGAGGCTCAGATTGACCAGACACATGCTCCTTCCCTCTCCTGCTAAAAACAAGAGAGGAAAACACAACCCAAGACACAAGAAAAATCAAAACACCAGCTCAATTTGGGGAACTTAGGAGAAAAAGAGCTGAAGGCAGCTGTTACCAGGAGGAGAGGCTGAAACACAAGGTACAGAGAACTCACACACATAGGAAAGGGCACTCCGAGCTCACTAATGATGCCTCATCCCCTTCTGGGCCACACTGTCCCCAGGCTCTGCCAAAATTCCCCTCCAGCTCATCATCCTCTCCAGGCCCATCAGTGAGGGGAGGCCTCATGGTTGCTTCTCCCACCCCACTAAGCAGCACTAACATGGAGCCCTGTTGGCCTGTTTCACACAGGTTTAAAGCTCCCAGGGAGCCAAGAGAAGCAGAAAGGGCAGGCACAATCTGTTTCTGCTTTTGGGCCTGTGGATGCAGCCCTAACTAAATATATAATGCCCTAACTAAATACATAATGCCTTAAGTCAATACATAGCACACAGTTCCCCTGCCTCTGCTGCATTAACAGCTTATTTACTTTTAGGGACACAACTGCACAGGGGTCACACAGGAACACTGAATTCCAACCCAACCCCAGCCAGGTACGACGCAGCTTTGCCTCAGAGAGCTGGGGCTCTCCTTAGTGAAAGAATTAAAAGCCCAAAAGGATAAAGTTTGCAAGAGCTCCCAGTCTCCAAGGCCAGCACATGCCAGGGCAAGCCAGAAGCACTGCTGGGGACTCAGCCAAGGCTGCCTGGGCCCTGGGGCTCAGCCCAGGAGGACACAGTGGGTTTAGCTGCAACAGCCACTGCAAAGGGCAAAGGTGCATGTTACCACCCCCCAAAACACACAGCAAAGCATGGTGATACCTCCCACTGTCCCCCAAACCACTCCCCACAGCATCAGGCTCCAGCTTTTTATTTAAGTGCAAATGCAAGGTTTCTTGGCTGGGCAAGCCCCAGAAGCAGCTGGAGTGTGGAAACACCAGGAGACAAACCAGTCTTCCTAGTGCAGCTCCTGCAAATTTCTCCAGCTACTCGCTGCCGGAAACCAGACTCTTTTTGGGACAGGGATTATTTCCTGCATGACTAAAAACTTTCCTTCCACGCTTTCTTATTTTTCCCACAATTTCTCCACCCCGTATTGGAGCGAGGGAGCCAGAGTATCTCCCATTCTGCTTTGTTTTAGATGTTTTTAGTAAGCTTCAGCCCAGGGATGAGCTGTGCCCAGGGTAAAGGCTCTTTAAACGACTGATAAGAGCCCTTAAATCACACCAGCATGGCTTTGGTGCTGTGGAACACACAATCCTGCAGCAGCCAGGCAAGAGGAGACTTTTTGCTGGAAAAATCAAGCCCTCCTTGCTGAATGGGTGAGAGGAGCTGGATGGTATCAGGGAACCAGTGCTGATTGAACCATCTGTTTATTGCAATCAACCCTTGGCAGCAGGAAAAATGTTTCCTATGCTATGAAATCAGCCTTTTGTTCCCCTGCAGGGGAAAGGCCCAAGGCTGGGGTTTTCTCCACCACTAGCTCTCACCTCTAGGCAGAAGCTGCATCCTAAATCAAGGCAACATCCAGCAAGTGATCTTAAAATAAGTCATGTACTTTGATAGCAGTGCAGTTACACCAGCTCTGACACTGCGGCTCCTCACAAACTCGCTCACAAAGTTCCCTCTCCTCACTCCAGGGGTTTGGGTCGCCCTTCAGATGAACTCTGACCATTACTGGCTGGTTTGCAGACATTATATTCCATTTTAGCTTTGACATATGCAATAAAACCAATGAGCCAAGCAAGACTCATCTGGTGCCGCCTTCACGCCAGTGTGCTCCCAGCCCTAAAAATCTCATCTTTAAGCAGCAGCAGAGTGAAATTCGACTTCCCAGAGCAAAATCCTTCTTTCCAGGGCAGAGAGGAGTCATTTGCTCAAGTAACATGCTTCCTTTGGCCTCCCCTTCCCTGCCTTTGCCACGCAAACAAGCTGTCATTGCACAGGGCCTGTGCTGGCTTGACTGCGGGGAGGGAGCGGCACCCAACCAGCGAGGGGGTGGGGACAGGGTGAGGAAAATCTCCACTTTCAGCTGTAAGGAAAGTCCAGCTGAATGAAGAGACCCCGGGGACTTGGGACCCCAGAGGCAGCACTGGGAATCACGCTTGGGAAGAGCAGAGGGAGGGAGGCAGCTTCTCACACCCTCAGTGCCCCCAGGGCAGGAGTCACAGCATCTCCTGGGCCTCAGAAAGCAAGTGAACGTGGGGGGCTCAGCTGTCCAGGGTGCTGTGAAATACCCCAAGAAATCCCTTTATCCCACAACACTACAGCCCAGGAATGATCAATGAACTGCTTAATAACAATGTTTGAGCTTTTCTACAAAACATTTTACTGCATCTTGTACCCAGGTGTACACCTGCAAGGAGCAGGAGATCAACCCGTGTATCTCTCTAACCCTGTAACCAAGGGGCTGACAGACTCCCTGCAAGGGCTCCCTGGGTCTCCACACAACCACTAAACCTCCCAGGGCAGTCAAACCATGACACTCTCTACAGCCTTAGAGGCAATTTCTCCAGTTTAGGTTTTTAAACTGCATTCCCCACATCGACCTCGTCCTTGGGCAGTGACTCAGCTCACATGGGCAATTTCCTTCCCCCCCACCCCGACACACATGGTTGTTTCCCTGGTGCCAGCAGCTCATGCCATGTACTCACAGAACTGCTATGGGGTGCTAAGGGCTTTGATGGAAGAAGCCTCCTTGATCTCAGCTCCCACATGGGAAACCTGGAGAACAGCTCCAGGGTCCACAGCCCCCTCCTGATCTCCTGCCTGGGGGGTGGCTCAGCACCCAGTGCGAGCAGAAGGGTGCCAAGGAGAGGGGTGGGAAGCAAAGATGCACCACTAGGTAATATTTCTGCAAAAACTTATCTTTTAAAGACAGATTGAAAAGTCACTAAAATGATAAAGCTCGCCAGAAAAAAAAGCCAGAGGCAAGAGGGGTTTCACACTTGGCATAAGCCCTAAATAAAAGAAGGAATTCTGTTATCAGAGTAGTGCTGGAGTTACACAGCGCTGCAGCAAAGTGCTGCCGCAAGGATGGCAAAGGCTGCCAGGGCTGAGCTGGAGAGAGCCCTCGGGATTTCAGTCCTGCAATGCCACCTCGTGGGAATCACTGCAACTCCTGCCAGGCTGGAACACAGAGGGCGCCTCTCCAGCTGAGGAAGGGCAGGCAGCTTTGACATCTTCCCACAACATCCGTGGTGTTAACAGTGTTTTCCTGCCACTGAAACTCACTGTAACACTGAAACCTTTAATTCTCAGACCTCCACAGGGCAAAAGGTGCTTTGCATAACTCAAAAGCTCCAAAATCCAGACAGTGCTCCTCCTACACTGTGGGAACAGAGATAAAACAGGAGCGTTTTTGGAAAGGCACATAAAACATCCTGAAAATTTAACTTGGGACTGCAACATCTTACTTAAGGCAGTCACTTGCATTAATTTTGCCTGTTCAACCTATTTGGCTCCTATTGTGTTTATGGAAGCATTGACATGGAATTTATCACTGCACTTCCAGAATTTAAGCACGTACAAGCATTTATGTGGAATTAATTGTGGGAGGTGATTCTGCCCCTCTGCTCTGCTCAGGTGAAACGACACCTGCAAAGCTGCCTCCAGCTCTGGGAACAAATATCAGAAGGATGTGGAGCTGCTGGAGAGAGCCCAGAGGAGGCCACAGAGATGCTCTGAAGGCTGGAGCTCCTTTGCTCTGGAGCCAGGCTGGGAGAGCTAGGGGATTCCCCTGGAGAAGGGAAGGATCCAGGGAGACCTGAGAGCCCCTTCCAGTGCCTAAAGGGGCTCCAGGAGAGCTGGAGAGGGACTGGGGACAAGGTAGGGAGGGACAGGATATGGGGAATGGCTTCCCACTGCCAGAGGACAGGATAGGTGGGATACTGGGAAGGAATTTCTGCCTTGTGAGGTTGGGCAGGCCCTGGCACAGGCTGGGCAGAGAAGCTGTGGCTGCCCCATCCCTGGGAGCGTCCAAGGGCCAGGTTGGACGGGGCTTGGAGCAATCTGGGATCATGGACAGTGTCCCTGCCCATGGCAGGTAGCTGAACCAGATGAGCTTTAAGGTCCCTTCCAACCCAAACCATTCTGGGATTCTATGATGAAATTGAAGTGCCTGTCCTGCCCAAAGACCAGCCCTGCTTCCAGCAGAGGCTGGACAGCACTACCACTGCAGGACACCTTTCCACCATGACAAGAATCCCTCTCACAGTGACAGCCTTCCCCTGATGCTCCCCAATATGCCCATCTGTTCATGTCATACTCTGTTATTAACAGAGTTTGGTAACACACGGATGTGTAAAATCAGCAGGGAGATGGGGCCCATGTCTACCAGCACTTGGGGTTACCAGTATTTGAAAACCCCTCAAACATGACCTGCCTGCCCTCACCAGGTGACAAAAACAAAGCCCATGAGGTGCCACCCTGGGATGAGCAGGAGCTGCACATGCTCTGCAGAGACTGTTTTCAGTTTAAACTTTCTGGGGAGAGGCATCCTTCGTCTGAGCAACTGACAGCACTGACAAACACACACGGAAAGCCCTGGACCCTTGAGCCCCCCTACACTTGTACATCCAGGCACAGGCAGATGATGGCAGGGAATGAAACAATGGCTGCTCAGCAGCTCATCAACTGAAACACGTGTCCATGGCGTGGGGAAGAGGGGATGAAACGAAGCAGCATCCAAACCCTGGGAGCGAGACATTGCCTTCAGAGCAGGAATGACCCACCACCCTCCCTCCCCAGTTGGGCCGGGTGTGCTGCTGTCACCAAACCACAGCTGGGCTGGCACAGCCGTGTCTGGCAGCTGCACTTGCCTGTGTCACTGCATCCTCCCCTCCAGGGGGGACAGGAACATCCTGGCACCCCAGTCGCTCACCCGGGAATCCCAGCCCCCTCCCAGGATCCCCGCCCCAGGGCACTCACCGCTCAGCTCCGGGGGAGGGCTCAGGTAGAACGTGCAGTAAATGTCATTGTGCATCTGAAGCTCTGCCTTCACTGGCTTCCTCAGTAGGTCCGGGATCTTCTCCTCCTGGAAAGGAGTCTTTTCCAGGATGACTACAGCATCTGTCCCCTCTCCAGAGGGCCCAACTCTCTGGAATAAGGGACAAAGCTGTAAGCAGTCATGGATCCAGCACTGGGTGGGGAGTTTGAGGTCAGGGAACACAGCAGATAGCTCCCAGCCCCCTCAGTCCTCATGTCCAAACCCCCTCCTGGCCCAGCCCACCCAATAACAAGAGGTATGTCCTTCCTGAGGCACAGCAGGAATTGGCTCCCCCTCAGGGAACACAGGTGGTTTTTTGGGGAGCACGGGATGTGGTCAATGACTCAGCCCATCTGCACCTCCCCAGATACTCCCAGGATTCCCACTGACCCACATCCCTGATTTCATCTCGGACACTCCCCAGCTGACCAGGCAGCCAGAGGGCCAGGAAGAGGCGAGAGACAGGTGTGGGGATTTGCAGCACGGGCAGGGAGCACTCACTGCTGCCCTGATCCGGACAGGGGCTCAGCTGGGTGGTTCTGGGGGTGGAACATCCCTCCTGTCCCACAATCGCTCCCGTGTGTACCGGACCCAGAGAGAGCAGGAGAGCTCACTTGGGGCTCCCAGCCCTGCCAGGCTCACAGGGCAGAGCAGGAGGTCTGGGACCAGTTGTTCCCAGGCTTGGATAGACATGTCCAGGAGACACGAGCTGAGGTGCCTGTGTGGGTCCCACGCCACAGACAGGCGTTTTGGCCATAAAACTTCTGGAGTTATTACAAGTAATGGCACACAATGGACACACCTTGACTATTTACAGCCCCATAGTCAGTCTCAACAAGTCAACACCACCGCACCCGCCAAGCACGGAAAACCTACTCGGACCTGAAAGCAATTTGTACGAATAAGAAAGAATAACCTGAGGCCTGCAATAAGGGGCAGCAACTGCCTCCTGCCCCTCGGCTGGGTGTGGGCAGCGCCGGGCTGGGAAAGCGGGTCAGGGGCCAGGCTGGGCTGGGTGCGGGAGGGCTGGGGCCGGGCCGGTGCGGGGTGCCGGGCGGGGCCCGCCCTGAGCGGGGCCGGGGCCGAGCGCTAAGCGGGATGCCGGGGCGGGCCCGGCCGCCCCCACCCCCGCGGGACCTCCGCGTGCAGGAACACGGCCTTGTCCCGCGCCGACTCCCGCAGGACGCGCCGCACCCGCAGCTCCGACAGCGCGAGGGCCGCCCCGGCCCCGGCCCCGGCCCCGCCGTTCCCATCCCTCCCCTCCGCCTCGTCCGCCTCCTCCCGCTTCTTCTTCGGCAGCGGCGCCTCCGCCATGCCGCGCCCGCCCCGCGCTCTGCGCATGCGCCGGGCCCTCACAGCGCCCCCCGGCGGCGGATCGGAGGACTCCCACCCCCCCCCCCCCGCCCCCCGCCCGAGGCCACGGAGCCCCGGAACGCGGATTGAACAAAAAAAAAACCAAAAAAAAAAACAACACGGGAAAACACCCGCAATTTAGAACTGTCGCATTTTCGTAGTCCCAACGATTCCAGGCAACGCCCGCCCCGCCGCCTCTTGGCCGCGGCCCAGCAAGTGCCGTGCCAGCAGAGTGCGGGTCCCGGGGGAGTCAGAGCCCCGCAGGATTGGAGCTCCGGAGACACCCAGACCCACCCCATGTCAGAGCTTAGTGTTTGCGTGATGGATGCCCCTGTCCCCGCCACGGGGGTTTCAGCCACTGGAGGTCCACACCACGGGGTCCACTGTCCCCGTTCTTGCTTCCCAGGTCTGGTCCAAGCGGCTCAGCTTCGCCCTCGAGGTCCATGGGGACACGGCTGCATCCAAGTGCGGAGGTGAGAGCTCTGGGATACCCGTGGGGGTGCATCTGCCTGCTCCCAGCACTACGTCCTGCTCGTGGAGCTCCGGCACAGCTCACGGAGGTCTGCAAGAGGCAGCAGATGAGTCCCATCAGAAACCAATTAATGTAAAAAATAAACTGCTTAAATAAACTTATGGCATCTGGTCACTTCCCACGGTCCTTATTCCCAGGTGAGTGACACCTCGCGAGCACCCCAGGGGATACTCACAGCGCAGGACGGCGTCTCTGATCTGCCTGAAGCTGCTCTCCTTCAGCGCCATGGAGATGTAGTAGATGTTGCGCAGCTCCCGGGGGTACTCCCCGCGCCCCACGCCCCGCAGCACCGGGATGGTGCGCCCGTCGGCCATGGGCGCCTCGGCCAGCGCCTGGTGCATCTGGAAGCGGCACCAGGGGTCGCGCAGGAAGGCGGGGGTGATGAGCAGCACCCAGCAGTGGCTGCTCTGCACGGCCTGGCACAGCTCCGTGCCCAGCGCGCCGCCCGCCGCGGCGTCCCGCAGCTGCAGGAAGCAGCGCAGGCTCTCGGGCTGCCCCTCCAGGTACGACACCAGCTCCTCCACCAGCTCCAGGTCCCCCTCGCTGTGGCACACGCAGACATCGTAGCTCTTGTCCCACCGGGGGCTGCCCGAGGCACTGATGTCTGGCACCAGCACGGGTGACAGGGGGATGGAGCTGGTGGCCAGGCTGGTACCCGGAGAGGAGCTGGAGCTCTTGGCAGAGGAGGAAGAGGAAGGCGAGGATGAAGCAGAGTGGCTGGAGTTGAGGCCGTTCTCCACTGAGCTGGGCTTGGGCTTGTGCAGGAGCCGCCTAAACCAGCCTGTGGAGCGAAACCATAGTGAGCTCTGGGGGCTCAGCACCCCCCTGGGCTTCCCAAGCACAGCATCGCCAGATCAGCAGGACACCTCCAGATGAAAAGCAGCAGGTGGGATCTCATCCTGACGCCAAAACCTCAGCTGCCACTGACACCTGGATGCTGTCACACCGCAGGGAGCAGCCTGTGGGCACCCTTGGGGAGGGGATGCTGTCATGGAGGGGACAGAGCCAGAGGGTTTATTCCCTCACTCACCAGCCATAGTGGGCAGCACACTGCTCAGCTGCCGATTGCCAGCGAGAAACCTCTCCTGAGAGCAGAAAAGAGGGATAAAATAATAAATGAGAAAAGCAGGAACCATTCTATTGTGGGTTTCAGCCTCAGGAGATCAGCAGGGTCCATTCCAGGGAAGTGCAGCTCTGGGGTGTTCTCAAGGAGCCCAAAAATCACGCCCAGCAGGGTTTTCCACATCTGCCTTCCCAAAATCTGCCAGGAAGGCTCATTTGCCTGTTCCTGGCTCTCTGCTGGAGATACGCACCTGCAGCAAGCAAGGCCGGGATCCGACGGGCAGGAGAGACCCTCATTCCTGGCAGTGGGGAAAGGCTCCTGCGGAGGGGAGAAGCAGGAGTCAGCAGGGATCATCAGGGTTGGACTGGCTGCTGCTCAGAGCTGTGCCTTCTTGGTGCCACCTGCCCAGCATTCCTGCCTGTTCCCTGCCAGCTCACACCACCCCATGCCCCAGCATCGCTCTCCCAGCACCATTTGCGGTGCCCAGACCCTCCCTGAGGGAAACAGCTGCTGTTTCTCACTGCTGGTATCACCCCTTCCAAAACTGAACACCCCAAGTCCCGCTGAAGCCTTTCCCCTGCCCCGAAAACAGCCCAGGACTGTGGGAAACGCCGGCAAGACGCCGTAACACCCACAGAAACCACAGAGCCCAAGTGAGCCACAAGTGTCTGGACAATGAGCACGGATGGTGCATTAGGGGGGAAGCTTGGGAGATACCTACCTGGCATGCAGGAGTCTGGCACCGGAGCAGGGAAGGGGGATGCATCAGCCCCTGGATTTATCAAGAAGATCTTCTGGGATTACCTAGGTGGGAAATAGAGATAGAATGCAGAATGTTCACTCTGGAGTCCAGTGGGATCCACAGTGAAGGGTGAGGCTGATCCATCCTTACAGCTTCCACATCCGGCAGTGGCTCCCAGTGAAATTGCCCCGAGGTGGAACAGAGGACAGGGGCAGCCACCAGCCTGCCCAGGGATAGAGTGGAGGAGCTGCCCCGCCCCTGCAGTGCCTGCTTCCAGGAGTGCCCCGGGCTGGCAGCAGCCTCCACCAGGGCATGTGAAAGCAGGGCGAGGGAAGTGAGCCAGAGCCTCCGGGAGAGGAAGCCAGGCCTCCCCAGGGCCTCCCTCCCATATCCGCCACTGCCAGGGCTGCCAGGGTGTCACCGTGCCCAGCCCTCGCTGGCACCCACTCCCCTCCCTGCTCTCTAAACACAGACAGGTCCATCTCTGCCGCTTGTTTTATGAGGTAAATTTACCAGACAAGGCATTTTTCACCCAGAAATCCTCCCTGTATCTCTCCTTCACATTCCCCTCAGTGCTCCTGGTGGCACTGCCTTCATTCCCTTGACCCCTCCAACACCCGGCGGTTCCTCCTTGATGCCCTGCAGGAGATGGGCTCCAGGTGAGTCCTTGTACTGTTCCCCTGGGATTTGGCGGGGGAAAGGGGGGCTCAAGGGGCCACATGCCCTCCCTGACAGGATTCTCCTGGCATGGGGCTGCCTGGAGCTGTTCCCCATGTCTCCCATGCCTGGGGAACAACACGGTGACCTCCAAGGTGGACGCTAAACCCTCCGCCCACCACAGCTGAGCTGGTGGCCCAGCCCAGTGTGGGGGTGATCCAGGAGCTGTCCCACACCCTCTGTGACACTGGGAGGTGGGTGCCTGGAGGTCCAGCCCCAGTGCTGAGCATGTCCCTCACTCCCTCTCCCACCTGAGTCCTCACCCTGAGTGACAGCAAAGCCCCCCTGACCTGCAGAGCCTCCCAGCACCCCTCGGATGGCCAGAAAAGCCAGCCTTGGCACTCACACAGGAGCATCTCCAAGGGGAGCATGGGGCGGACCCGGGCATGAAGCTGGGTCAGCACGTCCCTCACTGTTCACCTGAAGTGCAGTGATGACCAGCACACCCTCGCTGGACACAGTGCTGTGACTCCAGCAGTGGGATCCCCACCCTGGAGGAGCTGGACCAGGACACCACCAAGGTGGGTCCTCACCCCTACCCCAGCAGGGAGAATCATGGAATCCCAGAATGGTTTGGGTTGGAAGGGACCCTAAAGCTCATCCCATCCCATCCCCCTGCCACAGGCAGGGGGACCTTCAACTAGACCAGGCTGCTCCAAGCCCCGTCCAACCTGGCCTTGGGAAATGGCAGCACTCACCTGACTCAACACGTTCGTTGAGAGGACAGTCAGTGCCCAGCACCTATCACCCAAATTTCAGGGCTGCTTCACCTGCCCCCACCCCAAAATACGATCCCCAGTGCCCCTCCATCTGCTTGCAGATCAACTGGGATGACAACCCCCTGCACCTCCACACCTGGAGGGAAGTGTTTCCCTCAGGGATCAGCCCCGCGTTCTCTGACCTCCCTGCAGTCACTGCTGTGACCCGTTTCCCATTAACGCCTGCCCCGACACCGCTGCCACCACCCCAAAAATCCACTTCCCGTGTGAGTCAGCCCAGCGAGGGTTAACCCACAGACCCGAGGGGCAGCACCCTTGCATCGACCCCGACAGCACCAGCGGTAATACAGTCATTATTAAAGGGGTAATTGAGGGTAATTAAGCAGGCACAGCAGCGCGCTGAAATCCCTGCACCACGAGTTTCAGGTCAGTCATCACGGGGAGCCCCTGCGGAATTAGGAAATGGAAAGGACAGGGTGCTGCAAGGCGGTGTCAAACAAAGGTGTTCAGATGAGAAAATAAAGCTGATTTTGCCCCTGAATACACCTACCATCAACATGCTTCATTTATCGCGCCAACACAAAGCGATGCACGGCTACCCAGAAGCCAGAGAATTGTTTTTCTCCCTGGAAAACTCTAAATACGCCCGAATTCGTACACACAGACGCCTGAAGGCACCGCAGCGGCCGCCCAGGGCCAGGCACCATTTGTACCTCACAGGGCTGGAGACGCCGTCGCACAGATGCGAACGCAGGCAGCGGCAGGCGACGGAGGGCAGACCCCTGAGGGGTGACAGAGCATGAGGGCACCGCCAGGCGCTCAAAGCCGTCCTCCCGTCCCGGCCCCTCACACCGCGGCCCGCCCGGCACCCTCACACAGCGCAGACTACATGGCGCACGCGCCCGCCGCCATTTATAGGCCGGCCAAGCCTCGCGAGAGCAGCGCCGGGAGCCAATGGGAGGGCGGGGCGGGGCCGGGCGGAGGGGGCGGGGCCGGGCGCGAGGCGCCTGCGCGCGGCGCGGCGGCGTCTCCTCAATGGGCCGCGCGCGCGGCGGCAGGTGCGTGAGGGGCGCGCGCGCGGGGGGCGGTTGCCGTGGTGACGGCGGGGCGGTTGCCATGGTGACGGCGGGGCGGTTGCCATGGTGACGGCGGGGCGGTTGCCGTGGTGACGGCCGCCGCCGCTCGGAGGGCCCGGAGCGGCCTGAGGGGAGCCCGGGGGGCTCGGGGGGGCGGCCCGGGGGGCTCGGGAAGGCGCTGGCGGCGGCGGGGCCCGGCAGTGCTCACCCCGGGCAGAGCCCACCCCGGGCAGAGCCCATCCTCGGCAGAGCCCACCCCGGGCAGAGCCCACCCCCGGCGGTGCCCACCCCGGGCAGAGCCCACCCCGGGCAGAGCCCATCCTCGGCAGAGCCCACCCCGGGCAGAGCCCACCCCGGGCAGAGCCCACCCCCGGCAGTGCTCACCCCGGGCAGAGCCCACCCCGGGCAGAGCCCATCCTGGGCAGAGCCCACCCCGGGCAGAGCCCACCCCGGGCAGAGCCCACCCCGGGCAGTGCTCACCCCGGGCAGAGCCCACCCCGGGCAGAGCCCACCCCCGGCAGAGCCCACCCCCGGCAGAGCCCAC
>JAWWEU010000068.1:1514727-1531356 GCA_035583155.1 Acropternis orthonyx
GTCAGAGCCGACCCCGGGCAGTGCCCAGCCTCGGCAGAGCCCACCCCCGGCAGAGCCCACCCCGGGCAGTGCCCATCCTCGGCAGTGCCCACCCCCGGCAGTGCCCACCGCCGGCAGAGCCCACCCCGGGCAGTGCCCATCCTCGGCAGAGCCCACCCCCGGCAGTGCCCACCGCCCGGCGTGGCGCGGCCGCTCCCTGTACAGGCCCGTGTTCGTGGGTATTTCCCCCCGGGATGGGGCCTCGGCCTCCCCCCTGCCCGCTGAATGCCCGTGCTGTTGCTTTCCCCGCAGGTTTAGCGAGGAGGCGGCGCGGCGGTGAGGACAGGTAAGGCCTCGGGCGTCGCTGGAGGTGTGAACCCCCTCCCTGGTTCCCTTTCCAGGGGAAGTCCTGGAAAGCCAGCAGGCCCCCGTGGGAGCTGCGGCACACAGAGCTCTGCCAGGCTTTGCTGTGTCACTCCCTCTGCTCGCTCGTGGAGCCGCTGGGAAGCACGTGGGGAATCACAGCATCGAATGAAAACCTCTGGTGTGTTTTGTCTCTTGTCCGGGGGGCTGAATCTCGTGTTCCTGTGGCGTGGAAGGAGCAGGGCGTGTCCTTCTGGGTCCCACTGACCCTGGAGCCTGTGCCCTTCTGAGGTGGTTTCGATCCAGCTCCAACTGCAGATCCCCCATGGAGGGACAGAGCTTGGGAAACGGCCAGGCACAGCTCGACTTCTAACTGAAACACGGGGAGCTTAAACTGTCTTACCCCAACACCTCAAAGCCACTGGACTGAGAAGGGAGCTCTGAATTACACCCTCGCTGGTGGTGGTACTGCTCAGCACTCAAAGAAGCTAAAAATAATGGATGAGCAGTGGGTTTGTACTTTTTTCTGTGTGGAATTGGCAGGGGCTGTTCTGGAGGAGCCCATCTGCCAGCACAGAGCTGGATGCCTCGGCTTCAGCTTTAACATCCAGGTGCAGCTTCTGCTGTGTGTTGGGAGCTGAGCATGGAGGTGGTTTTGGCAGTGACTTCCCCATGAGGTGGTGGGAAAACATCCCATTAGTTCCCCGTTTCAGCTCTGACAGTGAGCTGAGTGCTGTGATTCTCTTTCATAGAGTTACAGGGAGGTTTTTGTAATTACACACCCTGTGTCAAACTCAGCCTTCCTTTGACAAGGCTGTGTTCAGGTCTTTGCTTTTACGTGGGATACACCTTTGTATTCCCAGCATTTCCACAGCTGGATGTGCCTGTGTTATTCCAGGAATTCCTGTGGTTGGATTCATGCAGTGCTGGTGGCTTGGGCCTGGCTTAAAGGTGGTCGTTCGTTGCTGAAGACTTGGAAGGCTTTAGGAGAAATTAAGGGATGTGTGTGGTGTGGAGCGGGAGGAGAACCCTCTTAGTGTCCCTGGTAAAGGTGATGGAGACAAGGCTGGGACAGGGGAGTGAGGCAGCTGAGCCAGGAATCCAAGGAGTGTGATGTTTACAGACTCTGCAACTCCCTGTAGTCCAAATAGCTGGAAGGTTCCCAGCATCTGGAGAAGGCTGGAGAGACACTTCTTGTCTTGTAAGTGCCCATGGCTCCCTCTCCTCTGTGGCACCTGTGTTCCCAAGGGGATCCTGCAGTACCTGGGGTGTTTTTCCCTGTGGCAGTGCCAATCTCTGAGGTAATTCCATTTAATTTTGGCTGTCTCAGATGTGCCGGCACAATCCGTCCCCCTGGGGAGCAGAACTTCTCCCCAGGCCTAAAACCTGGATGTTTTTGTTTCATGGCTGAATCTTTATGGTTTGCTTTTAAGAGAAATAAGAACTTTTTTTGGTTAGTAAGAGAAGTAAGAACTTTTTTTAGGCTGTATTTATAATGGATATTTTGTTCCTTTTTGGGTCTCTGCACTACATAGAAATGAAGGTTGAAGGTCATTATGTCAGACAATCATTTCTTGCTGATTACAATTCTAAAAGATGCTTTTCCCTAAGTTGAAAATTACTTCTGAAATGTTCTTAGTGCTTTAGAGGCACTTAAAAATGGATTTGATGGCTGCCCTCCTGCTGTTAGTGGCCTGGGAATGTGTGGGGTGAGTGAGGTGGGAGCGGTGCCGAGGCAGGTGGAGGCAGAGAGGGGAAGGCCCGGGTGGCAGTTTACAAAGAGCCTCAGTATTTGAGGCCTAGCTGATAATTCACAACCCAAAGACAACAGGAACTTAAATTATATCCAGTTTAGGAAGTGGGGAGGGTTTTACCTTCAGCTGCAGCGGTGCTGCCGAGGAGGGGCCGGGGCAGAGCCGGCACCCGTGGGAGCTCAGCGTGTGCCTCGCACAGCCTTCCTTCAGAAACACTCCAGCTATCCAAGGTTAGTCCCTGGCTCATCTAAGGACTCTTTGCATCGTTAATTAAAATTTGACTGGCTTTGTGGAAGCAGCCTGTCCTTCCAGAAGAATCAGCTAATCCAAAAGGAGAGGTAGGATCCTCCTGGAAAGAAAAAGCAGGGGATTTGCTGTCAGCACCTGACTGATCCTGTGTCTGGCGGGTCCTTCTGCCTCCCTGAGAGACACCACAGTGGAGTTTTTTCAGAGGTTTAACCCCCCAAAATAGTTCACCACGGGGCCTGATGGTTCAGAGGTGATGAGGTACAGAGTTTCATTGTCAGAACAGCGTTGAAGTCCTCCGGTTGGGAGAACACAGGGTACAAAATTCACAAGGGTATGTGATGGAGGGGCCCACCTGGCACACATAGTGTGTAAATACGCGCACAGAGTGGGTGAAACCAGGAGATCCTTCTCTTCCTAAAGACCTTTGAAACTTTTATCCAAAATCTGGGCCCTACAGTGAGATAAAAATCAGATTATTTGAGGTGATGGGTCAGCATGTGTTCAGTGATGTTTCAGGAGGCAGGTGGTGAAGACCAGCTCTCTGAGGTGTTTTACTGTTGTTTTAATGATTTACTATCGAGCAGCCTGGTCTAGTGGAAGGTGTGCTCCATGGCATGGGGATGGAACAAGATGGGCTTTAAGGTCCCATCCAACCAAACCATTCTGTGATTCCATTGTGTAGTTTTCCAAGGGGGTCAGAAAGGAAAGGCTGAGTGTCTGCCAGAGTCACTGTGCTCTGTTCTTATCATCCAGCATTGAAAGCTGGTGGTTTCCTCGATTATTGAGAGGATTTCTCACAGGATCTGTGCCAAACCTTGCAGCACAGCCGAGGTGTCCCACCTGCAAAGAGCTGCCCTGTGTCACCTGCTCTGCTGCCAAGGAGCAATTGCAGCATCTTCTTTGTAGGACAAGCCCTCAGATCTCCCCAAGGCTGCAAAACCCTGTGATTTTGGGTCAGCAGCTCTTCCCCAGCATTCCCTCTGGGCACAAGCCTGGTGTCTAACAGAATTTTTGCTGGACTCTTCACTACAACTGGCAAGAAAAGAGCAGAGGAGGGTGAACAGTTCTGTCCGCTTTCATTTCCTTTTCGTAGACTTATTTGGGAGAAGCAGGGTGGGAGAGGGCTGTGTGCTGGCAAAGCTTTTGTGTCTTATATCACAGGCTGTTGAAAGAGTTCTCAGACTCCACTTCCTTTCTGTGGGCTTTGAGGCCATTTCCCAGTGCCTGCAGTTGCACAGTGGGTTGGGAAACCCTTCCCTCATCACCAGGGAATGAAACGCTCTCCCTGGCTTTCCGCAGCCAACAAAAATCTTTTTGTCTTTTCTTCCCTCCCACTGTTTCCCAAGCAGCAAGTTTGCTGACAGGCCTTGCAGGGAAGGGGGGAGCGCTGCTCCGGGGTCCAGGCTCTCCGGGAAAACAAGCAGCCGAGGTGGAACACTGCAGAGCTGGGACAATCCCACCTGGCTGAGCGAAACAGCCCCACGATTTTATGGTAGAGGAGCTTAAGGAGGTGGATGAGACCGTGGGGCAAAGTCCGGAGACAAAAAGGTGCAATTCTCAGCCCAGAGGTGACCTCAGAGTGATAACAACCCTGGGATTTATCTGCCTGTGCAGAGCTGGCTCCACAAAACCCTGTTGTCCAGGTGGTGTTGTGTATGTGTAGTGACTTTGCTTCTGGTGGTTTGTCTACTATAGAAACTGGATGGCTTCTACGGTGAACCTGGGCAAGGAAACATTGTTGGAAGATGGAATGCCACCTGCGAAGAAGCCCAGGTAAATCTAATTGTGCTCCAGTGAATTTCTCCTAACAAGAGCTTTTTCCTTTGCCTCACATTGTTCTTTAAGGATTGTGACCCTTGGTAACCGCAGCTGTTTCGCTTCCTGATCCAAGAACTATGTGCTGGCTCTGCCTGTGCCCTGGGCCTCCTGTGGAACAAAGGCCTTCACGCCCAGAATGTACTTTTTGGGGTTTTTAGCCCGCAGCCAGGGTGTGAGGTTGCACTCAAAGCTGTATTTTACTGTCCTGCCTGCGTGCCAGGTCAGGTCAGACACGGTGGCTGTGATCCTTTCCTTGAGTTGGATGGCGGTTCCCAGGAGGACTGGGAATCACATAAATTAATGTGATTGAGCTGCATGTAAAGGCTGAATAATTCTGCTCTGGAGTCTGCCCGTGCTAAGAAATAGGTCGTCTTACAGTTCTGTGTGTGGGGTCCTGACTGGGGCACACCCACACTCCTGTCCAAGGCTGGGACTGTGGCTGCTGCGAGCTCAGAACTCCAGGCATGAACTTGTGAACAAGCAGCTAATTCATCTGGGGAATCGTCTCCCACTAATTTGACTTACTTACAAGTTCTGGAGGGCTGCAGCATAGTTTCTGTGTGGCCTCTAGGTTGTTCTGTGACCATGGAAAGAGCAGAAAAGAGGCTGGGAGATTATTTTTCCCTTTCTCAGTATATCAGGGCAGAAACAAGTGTATTTGTCAGCAGGGAGTGGAACGCCTCTTTCAGAAATGTCACACAGGACGTTAAGACTTGGGTATTTGGTGTTATTTTGGATTTCAGTCCCTGGATGGCCAATAGTGTTTTTATACTAGCTCATTAGCATGAATACTGATTTATTTCTTGTGTGTGAGGCTTGTAGTCCCCAGATTAAACCCCGTTTATCAGCACTGACAGTGAAGCCCTCCTCGAGGAAAGGGTTAACATGTCTGTTTTCATAGTCAGGAGCTGAGGGAAAGCAAAGCTCCATCTGTGTGGTGTCAGTTTCCTCTCCCCTTCTCACTAAATATCACGTGTTTGCTGATAAAACCCATTCCTTCCAAATGAGCTGCTCCCTGGGCTGCTACTCCAATCCTCTGGGAAGCTGCAGCCGGGCTCCTGCTGCAGAAAGCAGCTGGACACTGGACAAGGCAAGGTGAGGAGCAGCACTTCTGCTTAATAAATGATAAATGTCACGTTTTAAAGCACTGTGCAGGTGTAAAGCCAGGAAAATAGGGAAGACGGGAGGAGGAGGAAGGAGAATACAGCCCTGCAGCTCTTTCATGTGCCTCTGTATCATTTGGGCTTCCAAAAGATTGGCCTGGAGCATCCCGCTGGCATTGCAGGTGTCACGAGGAAGGGGTTCCTGGTGCAGTTGAGGGGGCTCAGCAAACAGGGGCTGGGAGGTGGGAAGGTCCCCTCCAGGGCAGAGCTGGGAGGAGGCTTTCCCTTCCTTCCTTCTGTGCTGGGATAAATGGGGCTGCTGTGTCCAGGCCCCTGTTCTGCACCTTGTTTGGAGCAGGTGAAGTTTCCTCCCCACGAGGGGTCCAATCTGTGCCTCATCCCAGGGTGTAGAGGTGTACAGTGTGTGTGTCTCTCATTCCTTAGTGCTCACCACACCTTTCCCATGACCTCCAGCCTTCCCTCTAGTTTCCCAGTCACTTTTATTAGCAGGACTTCCCTTATTCCAAATTTTCCTTGGATTAGCTTTGCTTCAGAAGCATTCCAGGGCATCACTGACTTCCCCAGGAACCATCCTGGTAACATTCCCACATCAGTTGTAATTAAGTACCTCGTGCTGTGAGCATTTGTGCTGCTGATCCCATTAGGGATACCAAGCTGCTCCTCTCATCCTTTTTTTATCAGAGGGCCCTAATGGCCATGTTGATTTAAGATTTAGGCAGGGGGTACCTCCCTCGCCCACCACCCCAGACCCCCTTCCATCCGTGGGTGGTACCAGCTGTGCTCCTCTCTCCTCCTGCAGGAAGCTGTTGCCAAGCCTCAAAACCAAGAAGCCTCGGGAACTGGTTTTGGTGATTGGGACAGGAATTAGTGCTGCAGTTGCTCCGCAGGTCCCAGCACTGAAGTCTTGGAAGGGGCTGATCCAGGCCCTCCTGGATGCTGCTATTGACTTTGATCTCCTGGAGGATGAGGAGAGCAAACGGTTCCAGAAGTGTCTCCATGAAGACAAGAACTTGGTTCATGTTGCCCATGACCTTATCCAGAAGCTGTCTCCGGTCAGTGTGCTGCAGCACTGCACAAATACTCCTTGAGTGTAGGATTTGGGTCCTAGAAATAGCCAGATTTGGTTCTTCAGCAATGGTGTCCCCATCCCCAACTCCTCTATGTACAAGGAAGTTACTGTGCCAGGCTCCTGAGGCTTAACTCTGCTGTGGACACACATTTGGGGTATTTCACCAAGATGATTGGGGATGAAGCAGCTCTGCTGTGAGGAAAGGCTGACAGAATTTGGATTGTTCAGCCTGGAGAAGAAAAGGTTCGGGGTGACCTAATTGTGGCTTCCCAGTGCCTGAAGGAGCCAACAAGAAAGATGGAGAGGGGCTTTTTACAAGGGCCTGGAGTGAGAGGACAAGGAGAATGGCTTCCCACTGCCAGAGGGCAGGGTTAGATGGGATATTGGGAAGAAATTCTTGGCTGTGAGGGTGGGCAGGCCCTGGCACAGGTTGCCCAGAGAAGCTCTGCCCCTTCCCTGGAAGTGTCCCAGGCCAGGTTGGTGCAACCTGGTTTAGTGGGAGGTGTCCCTGCCCATGGCAGGGGGTGGAATGGAATGAGTTTTAAGGTCCTTTCCAACCCAAACCATTTTGGGATTCTGACTGTGCTCGGTGGGAGGACCCACCTTGGTGCAGCCAGAGCTCTGCGTTTGCCCTGCAAGACCCTTGCAGGGTCTTGGAGAACGGTGGGTGGTTTGTCATGGAGTGTTTGGCATGAGGCGCTCGGGGCTCTGATCTCCGTCTGTCTCCCCTTCTCAGCGCACAAGCAACGTCCGCTCAACCTTTTTCAAGGACTGTTTATACGAGGTGTTTGATGACCTGGAATCTAAGATGGAAGATTCTGGGAAGCAGCTGCTTCAGTCTGTGCTTCACTTGATGGAAAACGGGGCCCTTGTGCTAACCACGAACTTCGATAACCTGCTGGAGCTGTATGCAGCACACCAGGGGAAGCACCTCGAGTCTCTTGATCTGACTGATGAAAAGAAGGTAAAGGATGATGGTTTCTTTTGTCAGGGCTGTGCTTGGGATGCTGGAGCATGTGCCTTCACACTGCCTGAGGGGATTGTACTGATAATAGTGGTTTAACTGGTGTCAGACAAGCTCCAGGCAGAGGCATGGAGCAGAGGAAGGAGGAGGAACGCTCCTTTCTGGAAGGCTGTGCTTGCTGGCTGCCATCCAGCGCTCAGGAGGAGCCCTTCAGCCTGGCATTTCTTTGATCTCTGTCCTTGAAACTTCTGGCTTGGTCTTTCTTCCACATAAGGCTCTGTTGATGTTTCTAGCCGATACGGGAAACGCCTTGCAATACACAAAGCTGAGCTTTCTATTTTTGTAATGTGCTGCAAAGTGCTTTTTGTGACAGAGCGCACTTGGGGCTGCAGCCTTCAGGGCCTCCCTTCTGCTGCGTGCCCTGTTTCTGCAATGGCTGGATGGCTCCTGCTGGGTTCCTCCTGCGCTCCAGCTCCTTCTGCCGTGCTCTCAGATCTCTAGGTGCACACTTCACACAAACTTCCCTTCCTCCTGCCCCAGACAGGCTGTGAAACCTTGAGCCACCTGCCCACTTCATCTTTCCATCATGGGTTTTGCAGGTGGGAGCATCTTGTCCTTTTGTTGTCACGTTAAACACACCCCACGTGCGTGTCCTGTGCGGCCCTGACTCTCTTTCCATTCTGACTCATTTCTGTGCTTCACGTTTCCTGCATGACCTCTTAATCTACATGGCTGGAAGTACTTACAGTGTTACAAATAAGCATTCTAATTATTGCAAGCTTAAACTAGCTGAGGAGTAAACCGAGAGCCTTGGAAGTGGCTGTCTGAAATGGAGGTCAGCTGGTGAGCTCCCTCAGAGCCAAGGGGCCGAGAAGGAAAACTTTGTAGGCTTGAGAAACACACTGATTTTAAGATTTATAGTTTTTCCCCTTTTCTGCTGAAACTGGTATGTTGATTCATTCTCCTCCCATTGCATTCACCGATCAACTGAAGTGTTGACCCAAACGAGCACCTCAGGCTGCAGCCACAGGCCGTGGTCTGATGGACTCACCTTGCAGAGAGAAGATGAGGAAGAAGCTGCCTCTTTGAAATGCTTCTCCAAAATGTCGTACTTAGCCAGCGTGATGCTCACCAGTGTTGCTGCGGGGTTTGTGTTGTGCAGGTGCTGGAGTGGGCGCAGGAGAAGAGGAAGCTCAGTGTCCTGCACATCCACGGCGTGTACACCAACCCCAGCGGCATCGTCCTGCACCCGGCCGGGTACCAGAACGTGCTGCGCAACACCGAGGTCATGGTGAGGCCACGCTGGGTCCTGGGCCTGTGTCAGCCAGGCACAGGCTCAGCTGAGTTTAGACTGAGCTTCACAGAGGGTGGAGGGAGAACCAGCTCATTTGGGGAATGAGAGGGGTGGGTTCTCCATCTGGCTAAGGTGCCAAAACACCTCCCCACGCTTGTGTTGAAGGTGACTTAACAATGGCAGTGCTGCAGAGCCTTGTCAGGGATAAGGCAGGTGCTGTCTTTCGTGAGGATGAAGCTCACCTTGACCAAGAGCATCTTTCCCTTTCTTAAAGCGAGAGATTCAGAAGCTCTATGAAAATAAGTCCTTCCTCTTCTTGGGCTGTGGTTGGACTGTCGATGACACCACGTTTCAGGCCCTGTTTTTAGAGGCTGTCAAGCACAAGTCAGACCTGGAGCACTTCATGCTGGTGCGGAGAGGGGATGTGGATGAGTTCAAGAAGCTCCGTGAGAACATGCTGGACAAGGGGATCAAAGTGATTTCCTACGGAGACGAATACACCGACTTGCCCGAGTACTTCGAGCGGCTGACGAGCGAGATCGCCATGCGGGGCCGGACAGGTATGGGGCACGGGCTGAGGGGACACTTCTGCACGGGGTGAGTACCCCCTGTTCTCCAAGCTCCAGGGAGATTCCTTAAGCCTTTTTTTTTTTTCCTAAAAAAAAACCTGTGTCCAAGCGTAGCTGGATTTGGAATGACTTTTATGAAATCACTGTGTCTGACAGTTTAAACAGCTGAGCTGCTTCCCACGCATGCAAACTTTGCTTTTCATGTGCAGCTGCAGCTGTTTGTTCCCCTTCTACTGAAGGGGCATTTCAGTCTCGCTGACCTTTGTTTTAACATACAAGAGTTATCCTTAATAAATCCTAAAAATGGGGGAAAGCGGGTTTGCTGGCCAGAGCCTTGCAGGCAGGTGTTCTGAGGGTCAAACCACCACAAGGGCAGCTGGTTCCCACAGGGGCTCCCCACGGTCACCCCAGGGTGGCCTCTCCACCTGCCCCTGGTCTCTGCTCTCCCCCAGGTGTGCCCAAGGAGGGGCAGCAGCTGAACGGCTCCGCGGCTGCCCACGCTGAGCTAAAAGGTGAGGGAGGCCCTCCTGAGCTGAGAGGCTTCACCCTGTGTGACTGCCCCGAGTCCCAGGCAGGTTTTCAGCCTTTGCTTCCCCACAGGATGCAGCACCTGAGCCTCAGCCGTGCCCTGAGCCACGGGGGTCTCCCGGGACGGGCCCAAGCCAGGCCAGCAGCCCCAGGGGGGCCGGAGCCCACGGAGCCGGGACCCTTCCGGCAGGGACCAGGCCAGGCAGAGCCCCCAGGGACAGACACCTGGTGTAACAGTCATTGTGGTTCTGGGGGGGGCTGCGAGTGCCTGTGGAGCACCGTGCCCCCAAGGGAGCTGCAGCCTCCTCTAATTTCATACCTAGTGCTTTCATATTCTGTATTTCAATTAAAACCAATGAAACTTGAGCTTTTTTTTTCTCTTTTTTTTTTTTTTACTGGAAGCTCTAGTTTTCTAGTCCTGTCTTTATACTGTACAGTATTTTGTATGTTGAGGTTGTATTAAAGGCCTGCTCACTGAACTTTTCGCTGGTGTGTCATTGACAGTCCCTCTCACACCTCACAGTGGTGGGAGTTCATCTGCCCCCAACCCAGGAGGAAACAGGTCCTGGCTGGAGGCAAGTTATTTATACACGGAGAACAAATTATGAAGTTTATTTTATATAAATTATGTCTTTTAGCAGACAGCATTCAATTTATTGCACTAGAGCACATCTGCAATACAGAGCTACAAGACATTGTCAGAGAGGTTTGTATTATTCAGTGGAGCACTTCCAACCAGAATCAAGAGGCACTCGGAGGGGGGAGAAAGGGTGCAGGAAAGCAGCAAGCAGCCACCATTCTCTTCCAGTATTAATGTGGTTTGGTTTATTTCCTTTTTATTTGCAGATAATGCTGAGGCCAGTGGGCAAGAGCCAGGCAGGGCACGTTGCCTTCCTCCTCCCCTCCCAGCTGCTGCAGCTCTCCAGCTCCTGCCCAAATATGTGGTGTCTGGGGACCCTGCTCCAGAGTCCTGGTGAGGGCAGAAATGGGGGACCTTAAGGCAATTTAGCATTTCCCCTCCAGCCCAGCACAGGCCGTTGCCTTTTTTTTTGGTTTATCAGCTTCAGTGGAGCTGCCCCGAGCAGCGACATCAACAGCCAGGTCTAACGCTGCCCCTAAGCCAAAGGCCCTCCTGCCTCCTCCCTAAGCTGGCCTAAAAATCAAAAGCAGCTCCAAAAATGCCTGGAAACCCCCCAGAAAGCACAGCAGGTCCTGGCGCCGCCCACCCCCCGTGCAGCACGAACAATACAAAGCTCTGGATTCGGCCTCCCTGCGAGGGAGCCTGCATCACTGGAACAGGATGGAGGAACTCCGGGAGGGCTTTTGCTGGATAAACGGGGGTTTATCCAAGAAAAGCACCCCCCGTGCCGGTGTTCCTTCATTCTGTTCTGCACTACACAGGAAAGACTAGTCGGTGACGGGGTAAAGCATGTTCTTCTGGGACATCTGCACACAGCGATTGGGTGGCTCAGGCCTTCATGAGCGCTGCGACCACGGCCTTGGCGTTAAGGCTGCGCAGATCACAGTAGGTTTGTCCGGTACCAACGAAGACGATGGGCTTGCTCGTGATGTAGGTCATGGAGATGGCGGCGCCGACCTGCCGGGGACAACCAGCGCCTGAAACCCGGCGCTTCCCCCTCGGGAACGCGTCAGGGAGCTCATCAAACGCTCATCCCCCACCTGGGGAAACCACACTGATAAAGGTGGGTCAAACGGCTTAAATGCAGGAGGAAAGCCCCGTGTTTGACAATTCCAGTCTCTCCCCTCCAGTCACCATCCAGGAGGTCCATGGAGAGTCACCTCAGCGGCCTCCTTACCTTGTCATCAATGGTATCAAACTTGGTGAGCACGATGCCGTCGATGAGCCGCGGCGTCTGGGCCATGGAGTGATCAGCCAGGGCCTTGTTGAACTTGACCTGAGGGAGAAGAAGGGTTCAAGAAATGCACTTGTGGTGCTGCCACTGTCCAGACCTCCAGTAAAACCTACAGAAATGGGTTTTTGACACCCTCCGTCTCTCAGGAACAAATGCCTCCACGCTCACCAGCTGATCCACAGCCTCGTTTCCCACCAGCGCCTCCCCGACGAACAGGACCAGGTCGGGCGCGTTGACGGCGATGAGTTTGGCCAGCGCGGTCATGAGGGGTGCGTTGTCCTGCATGCGGCCGGCCGTGTCCACCAGCACCACGTCGAAGCCCTGGTTCCGTGCTGGGGGGGGGGGCGGGGGGCGGCATGAGGGGCGGCGGCTCCCCCAGGGCGGAGCCCCCCACGCCCGGCCCCGCACGTACCGTAGGAGATGGCCTCCATGGCGATGCCCGCGGCGTCCTTGCCGTAGCCCTTCTCGTAGAGCTGCACCATGGTGCGCCCGCCATGGCTCTCCGGGGGGTGCAGCGCGTGGAGGCGCCGGGTGTGGGTGCGGAGCTGCTCCACCGCTCCGGCGCGGAAGGTGTCGCAGGCGGCGATGAGGACACTGAAGCCGTTCTCGATGAGCCAGAACGAGATCTACGGGGGGGCCACAAACCAGAAAGCGCGCGTTGGCAGCCACGGCCTGACCCCATCGTGCCAGTCCCGCGATGCCGGAGGGCCCTGCCCTACCTTGGCCAGGTTGGTGGACTTGCCGACGCCGTTGACGCCACAGAAGGTGACCACGTAGGGCCGGCGGTGGCGCTGGGCATCCATGACGTCGCGCAGGACGTCCACGCGGCGCTGGGGCTGCAGGATCTGCACCAGGGCCTCCTGCAGCGCCTGCTTCACCGTCGAGGTCACCGCTGGGAGGGGGGCGATGGAAAGAGGAGCCGTCACGCCTGGGGAAGGCTCCCGAACTCCAAACCACATGCAGGAGGCCAGACAGACACTTACTGGTGAACGTTCCCATCACCTTCCCTTCCAGTTTCTTGGCCACGGATTCGCAGAGCTGCACTGCAATCTCTGCTGCCACGTTTTTAGCTTTGAGAGAGAGAGACAGAGCGGGCAGTCAGCGCTGCCGAGACGGTCACAGCACCGGACATCGGCGTCAGCAGAAGGATGGAGCCAGTGCCCAGGGTCCCCACCGGACCTGACCACCGTCCCCCTGGTGCTGCACTGCCAAGGGCTCCCCAGAGGCGAGACAGGAACCCACCACAGTTCCTGTGGGCAGGTCCATCCTAAACCTCGGGCGTCACCCACATGGGGGCCCACCCAACAGAGCGCAGGGAACCACCAACCCCTCACCACAGATCCACACGTACCAATCAAGTGATCCTTCATCTTCTCCAGCACGGGGTCCATGTCCTCTCTTGTCAAGCTCTTGGAACCCACCAGGCCCTTCAGCATGCCAAACATGCCCCCCAGGCCACCCTTCTTCGTGCTGTGGAGAAGCAGAGGAGACACCTTGAGGTTCGAGAGCAAATTGCAAAGGTCCGATGCAGGAAGGGTCTACCCAGAGCAGACTAACAAACCAGTTGGTCCTTCCTGCCTTACTGGTTAGACTGGAGGAGGAGTTATGGGAAAGAAATCAAGGCCCACATGACAAGCAGGGGCCCGTGGGAGCCTCTACCTGGGTTTTGAAGTGTTCTGGACAACCTTCTCCTCCTCGGCTTCATCCTCACTCTCGTACTCCAGGTCGTACAGGCGGCCGGGCTCCCGATTTTTGTCCCCCAGGGCCTGTGAGGGTGAGAAGCAGCTTTATGGGCTGGGTGCCAAGATCCCTGTTTCGTGTTTCTTCACAATCCCTTGTCATCCAGCCGTGGAGACCAGGCTGGGGTCGCAGTGCCCAGCTGATCCCCGACCAGCATGTGACGGCAGACGGAGCGCCCGGACTGTTCCTCACCACGTCAGGGTCAAACTCCTCCACAGGACCGGCCTCGGTGCTGCCGTTGGTAGCGGAATTACTGTAATCCAGTACTTTGGCATTAGAGTTCCCCAGATCCCACACCCGGGGCTTCTTCCCCTTCTCCTTCTGTGCGTCGGGCTTGGGAGATCTGAGGAAACAAAGGGGCAGGAACGCCTTGTGTTCAGTGCAGGGAAGCACCAGCCGTTGCCTCCTTAGAGACTGTGAAAAATAAAAGCCTGGACTACCCAAAAAGGCACAAATTAAGGCTAAACCTGGCTGATTTGCTCTCCAGAGTTTATTTACCTGAACTTTGACCCTGTATGGCACTGCTTCCCCCCACTGATGCATCACGTCTGCTCTGTAAAGACAGGTCTGAACCTCTCAAGGCACACACTGGGTTTCTGAGTTTCCCAGGGAAGGTATCAGGCTCAATTTTCCTTTCAGAACCCCCCAGCTGCCCTGTCCCAGTCTTTCCAGCAAGCAGGGAAATGGGGAAAAGGAAAATTAAGGTCCAGGAAAGTGAGGTCTGACTTCCAGGGGTCACCAAAAGAAGAGACTCAGTCATGGTCTGGGTCAAAGCACAGGTGGACAGACCATGCCCTCACCACCCACCTGGACTTCTCCCCTGCTTTCATGTGTCTCCTGAAGAATTCCTCCCGGTTCTTCTGCAGGATTTCATCCTTGGTCAGTTCCTCCTTGTCCCCCACTGCTGAGAGCTGCTTGTCACCCACAGGTGCTTTACTGGGTGCTGTGGCAGCTTCAGTTCCTGATGGGAAGAGCCCCCACGTGAGCTTAGACCAGCTCCAAGCAGGCTGGGAAAACACAGAGCTCTGAAATATTTATTTCCCCCGCACTCATCTTCCCCATCAACTCACCCTCTTTTTTGGAACCTTTGTTCTTCTTGTTCTTGACTTTCTCCTTTGGTTTCTCCCCTCGGGTTTCGATCATACACTTGACAGTCTTCTGGGATTTCAGAGACTGCTCAAACGTCTTCATTACCGTGGGAGCTCGGACCTTGCTGCTCTCCTCTGCCTCCCTGCGGGAAGGTGACCCGTTAGCCTGGATTCCAGCTCTTTCCCCCTCCCACCTCTGCCCAAAACGGAAATTTAACACAAAAACCAGGCTCTGGTACCGGAGGAGGCGCATGAAGTCGTCTTTAAAATCAAAGGTGCCATTTAGGAGGCCCAAGGCCCCTTTCTGCTGGAACTCGTTGCGGTACTTGTCTCGGAACTCCTTATGGACGTCGTCTATCAACTTGTCCACGTAGGTTAGAGTCAGGATCTTCTGGAAGCCCACCTGGCATGGGGCACAGCCAACAGACACTGCACTTCCAGCTCATTTCGCAGCAGCGAGGGAGTAAAACCCCCTCCCCTCAATTCAGAGTGCTTTAACTTGGGCAGGCCTCGGGCTGCGCTTCCTGCTCCACCTTCCCAAGCTTTGAAAATGTCCCCAAAAAGGTAAAAACCAGCCCAGAGCTTCACTTCCAGAGGCAACACGAACACACGTGGGCTCTCTCATGGCAACAAAGACAGGTAGGGCAAGGGCAGGAGACCTTTTACTTATCTGTAAGTCCCCAGGGAAAGCTGTGTGGATTTAGGGAGATAAGGAGCAGGGAGACTGAAAGGGAGAGCGTTAAATGCACCATAAAGAGAAAGCCTTTTTTAAAATAGATCTGGAAAGAGTGAAGTTCTACAAGCCTGCAGCTTCTATTTGAGGTTTGATTAGTTTTCATCCTGTTGCAGATGATTAAAATGAGCTGCTGCTGCAGCGGTGAAGGGCTGAGAGACACCCGTGTCCACCCTCCACGGGGGGCCTGGCTATGCTGGGGGCACTGCTTGGCCCAAGACCTTGCCAGGGACAGGAATGGCAAGACCCCCACCATCCCCCCCTAAAATCCCAGCGCCAGAGGAGCCAACCCCGCCTGGGAGCCGAGGCCCAGCCCCACGCAGCGGGAACAGCTGTTTGCCCAAACCACAAGGCACCAGGCACTGTTCCCCCTCTGCCCTGGGCCAGTCCCCCTCCCTCGGGTTTGGGGGCACCCCGGGAGCCTGGAGGAGCCCCCCTGCCATCCCAGGGGCGCCTGGGGGGGCCTCTTACCACAAACACCAGCTCAAACTGGTTGTCCAGTTTGTACTTGAGCGTGAGGGCTTCATGGGTGAAGGAGTTGTTGCCTCCTCGCTCCTGAGGGAGAGCAACTGTCAGAACGGGGGTGCCAGTGCCAAGGAGACCCCCCTCACCGTCCCTGCCCACCCCCTCCCCAAAAGTGGTCCAGCCCCCCTTACAGGCGATCCTACACTCCCCTGCGCAGGGGGTCCCATCCTTCCCCCCAACTGGGTGATCTCACCGACCCCCAGGGCCGGTCCCGCCTGTGCCCCCTCCCAGGTAGGTGGTCCCACCCGTGTCCCTCTCCTGCCCAAGCAGATGGCCTCATCCTCGGCCCGAGGGGGGCCCCACACCGCTCCCCACCCCAACAGGTGGTCCCACCTGTGTCCCAACCCCCCTCCCCAGGCAGGCGGTCCCATTCACCCCCCACCCCAGCCGGGTGGTTGTCCCGTGTTTCCGCCTCCCCAGGGACAGTCCCACGCCATGACCCTCCCCCGGCACGGTGGTCCCAGCCCCCCGCCTCCCGGTACAGTCTCTCCCTCCCCGGTGGGTGGTCCCACCGCCCCCCAGCCAGGTACGCGGCCTCCCTGGCCCTCCCTCCCCGGGGACGGTCCCGCCCGCTCCGCCCCCCGCCGGCCCCGCGGCCCCCCGACCTGCAGGAGCACGGAGCGGATGAGGGCGTTGACGGGGGCGGTGGCGGCGGGCCCGCGCACGCCCTGGAAGCACCAGAGGACGAGGCCGCCCTTGCTGAAGATGGTGAAGAAGTCGAGCATGGCGGCGCCCGGCCCGGCCGGCCACACGTCGCTCTGCCCGCGCTTCCGCCGGAAGCCGCGCGCCATTGGCGGGGAGGGGGCGGGGCCATGCTGCGGTGGGGGCGCGCGCTGGGGCGGGGGGCGGCCCCGGGGGGGGGACACGGCGGGACCCCCGGGGGGGGGCGGGCACCCTGCAGGGCCCTCCGCACACACAGACACCCCCGCAGCGGCTGGGTCCGCGGTGAGCGCCGCCG
>JAWWEU010000068.1:1546339-1557369 GCA_035583155.1 Acropternis orthonyx
CGGGCAGTGAGGGGGTGTGTGAGGGGCCGGGGCAGTGAGGGGCTGTGAGGGGTGTGTGAGGGGCTGTGAGGGGTGTGTGAGGGGCCCGGGCAGTGAGGGGCTGTGAGGGCTATGTGAGGGGCTGTGAGGGGTTCCGGGGCTCCGAGGGGTCCCCGGGCGTGGGGGCGAGGGTCCGGAGCCGGCGGGGCTCTGTGGGGTGAGGGGCCCCCCGGCAGAGCCACTCGTGCCATTATCAGCTCCCGCATCGCTCCCGGGGGCAGCCCCCACAGCGGGCCGGGCCCGCTCCGCCCGTGCCCAGCGTGTGCCCGTCCGAGCCGCCTCCAGGGCACGGCAGCGGTTTGTGCGCGACCAGTGGGTTTGATTTGTTAAATCTCAGCCCGTCCCGATGTGCCCTCCCTGGTGTTACAGCTCAGAGACCCGAGCTCGGGATTTACTCACCTGGGACTGAGCCTGCCCGGAGCTGTGGGAGGGGTTTTCCTGTTTGGTTGGGTAAAGGATTTTAAAGACATCTGAGTATTTTCAGAAGTAGAAAGATGTTAAAGCTGTTATTCTCTAGTCACAGTTTCACTTCCTTGGTGTCTGACCTCAGGATTTCTCTGGCTTTTCCACCGCCCAGGGAGGTTGTATTGAACAGCCACGTTGTCTGGTGTGAGCAAAACTGATTTACTGTCCTGGTGGGACTTTAACAAATCACTAATACAAAAATATATTTAACAAATAATTCAAAGCGGGAGCCACCAGGAGCTGTTTGTACTTCCTGTATGCAAGAAAAAGCAGGAATTTCTTGCATTCTCCATGGATTATATTTTCCTTGCATCACTTGCAGGCGGTGGTTAAACTCCAGAGAGCAGCCAGAGGGAAGGCAGAGGCTTTGCTCAGAGTTTACACTCAGGTTTGCAGAAGCTTTGCCCAAAGCTTACATGGGGGGTTTGTTCTGTGCACAGGGAAACAGGCACATCCTCTGCCCTGGAGGAGTTCTGGGCTCTGTGAAGGAAGGAAAACCGGGCAAGACTTGGGGTGACTGCTCAGGTGAGGACCTGGGGGAGGGAGGCACAAGCACCTGGCAGGGCTGAAGGGTGGGCAGGAGTGGAAAGGTTGAGGTCCAAGTTCACAAAGCCTTTTGAGGCAACGGGGTCTGAGTTGCTCCTGTTTGTGTCCAGGTGTTCCAGGATCCTCAGGCTCTGCCTTTGATGTGAAAAATGACCAAACTAGGGTTTCTCCGGCTCTCCTATGAGAAGCAGGACACGCTGCTCAAGCTCCTCATCCTGTCCATGGCAGCTGTGCTCTGTAAGTCTCTGTCCTTGGGGGTGACTCCTGGTCCTCAGAGGGGATCTTGGGATGGAACTGCCTCTGCTCTTTCCCCTCTTCTCTTCCAGGCTGTGAAGCTCTCACTTGTCTTTAAAGCACATCATAATCCTTCTGTGTCTTTTCCTTTGAAGACTGTCTATTTCTTTATCTCCCCAAAGACCAATTTAATACAAAAATTGTTTTAATCCAGCAGAGAAGCAGAAAACCAAGCATACCTGGCTTAGTGAGCGCTGTGTGTTCACCCTGCCCCTTCTCTGTATTTTCAGCTTTCTCCACAAGGCTTTTTTCCGTCTTAAGATTTGAAAGCGTCATCCATGAGTTTGACCCGTAAGTTCTTCTCATTTCCTGGGGGCCTGTTGGGTTTTTGCACTTCTGGAGCACATGGAATTTGGGCAGTGTGTGCCAGGCTCAAGTTAATCCCCATCGTGGATGTGAGGTTTGGAAGGCAGGTTTCAGTACAGCTTGGTTTTCCTTTTCCACACCCAAAATTCACTTGGTGCCCAGGGCTCTTCCTGCAGTCCAGATCCAAGAATGACCTGCCATTGCTTTTCTGTTGAAATGGGGTTATTCCCTGCGTGGGCACAGTAGGAGAGCGGGCTCCTGGGGCAACCTGTGTCTGTGTCCCAGGCTTGGTGCTGATTAAATCAGTCCCAAGGGAGACTTTTACCTTTGCAAACCCACTTTTAACTCCCCTGGGAGGAGGGAGGAACCTTTGCAGCCAAGGTTTGGGGCAGCTGAGGGAAACTGGGCTGGCTTCCTCTGCATGGGACACACAGGATGAGCCCTCACAGCACCTTGTCACCTTTGCAGATACTTCAACTACCGCACCACCCGCTTCCTGGCCGAGGAGGGGTTCTACAAATTCCACAACTGGTTTGATGACCGAGCATGGTACCCCCTGGGCAGGATCATCGGGGGCACCATTTACCCAGGTAAAGCTTCTGCCGAGCCAAAACACACCTGGCACGAGGGAAAATGGGGAGAGGGGCGGGGAGTGCGCATGGAGCACATCCGTGAGTGCCAGCTGGGACGGAGGGGAGCTCTGGGCAGCAGTTCCTTCCTGGCAGGGCTTGGAGCGCCCTGGTGAAGGTATTTCCGTGCTGCAGGCCTGATGATCACCTCGGCAGCGATTTACCACGTGCTGCACTTCTTCCACATCACCATCGACATCCGCAACGTCTGCGTGTTCCTGGCTCCCCTCTTCTCCTCCTTCACCACCATCGTGACGTACCACCTCACCAAAGAGCTCAAGGTATGGGCACCATCGGGGTGCACCTCCCGAGCTTTGGCTTTCCTGAGGAGCAGGGGCTCTTTGCCATTTGGGAGAGCAACTGGGTTGGAGGCTTGGAGGCGACCACCACACTCCTCAAAAGCCTTCTGGGGGAGTGGGAGATCTGTTTGAAAACTTCATTTCCACACTCAGTTTTTATTGGTTGGAGTGCTAAAGTCCCTTAACGCCGGTGGTTCCCCCCCAGGATGCAGGGGCAGGACTCCTCGCTGCCGCCATGATCGCGGTGGTGCCCGGGTACATCTCTCGATCCGTCGCCGGCTCCTACGATAACGAGGGTGAGTGTGTGACCCTCGGGGAAACCTTTAAGGACTGTTGGGTGCTGGAAAATGGGGATAAAGCTGCTGCAGGGCATGAGAGAGGCCCTGTCCTTTCCCAGGGAACCCCACCAGGTTTGTGCTGTACAAACCCAACTGATCAGAGATTTGAGATGGTTCTTGCCCATGCAGTGAAGAAGAGGGAGTGTTTCCCAACTCTGGCAGCGAGTGTACCCCGTTCCCAGTATTCTTGTTTGCCAGTCAGAAAGGGTTTTGCCACCTCCACAAACTCCACCTGGGACCGGAGCTCCTGCTTGGTTCCCCGGTGCTTTTATCTCCTTTATGGGAGTGACGTTGGGACTGGCAAAGGCAGGAATTTCACTGTCAGTGCCTGGGGCAGAGGAGGATCCAGGTTCCTTTCCCCATAGCTGGGCTTTTGGGGGCTGTGTAAGGAGTTCTTCCAGCTGGTGTGGCTGGAAGAAGCCATGTGAGCTGTTGCCTGTGGTGAGACACAAACTCGACAGTGTTTCAGTCTAGAAATCAGAGATGAAACGCCTTTCCCAGGCATGGCTTGTTGTATGAGGTGCTCTTCCACTTTCTCCTGGAGCATCAAAAGCACTTATATGTGTGTTTTTAATGGACTGAGTGCTCTGCTGCACCCCAGGGATGACACGAAACCCCTCTGGTCCTCCCACAGGTATTGCCATATTCTGCATGCTCTTAACCTACTACATGTGGATCAAGGCCGTCAAAACTGGCTCCATCTACTGGGCAGCCGTGTGTGCCCTCGCCTATTTCTACATGGTGAGTGTCCCCTCTCCCTGTGCCGGGCTGATCCTGACTCTGAGGTCACTCTGCAGACAGTGACAGGAATCCACATCGTGCTGTTCCTGTGGCCATGTGTCCAGGCAGATGAAGCCTCCATGGGAGTGGAAATGGAGTGGGTGCTTTCTTTATCCATTTCCACTTCCCAAACTAGTGGGTTTTGTGTAAAGTTTTATTAATGTTGAAAAAGCTGAGTTTGTGGCAGCTGTGATGCTGAGGGTGCCCTTAGAGCAGATCCCATCTGGCATTGCCGCTGGGTGAAAATCCTGCCTGTGATCCCAGGAAAGCCAAACCTGCCATGTTTCACCTGTGGGGCTGTTCAGTCCTGGAACTTGGGGGTCTGTCTGGTTTGTGTCTTGCAGGTCTCCTCGTGGGGTGGCTACGTCTTCCTGATCAATCTCATCCCCTTGCATGTCCTGGTGCTGATGCTGACCGGGCGCTTCTCCCACAGGATCTACGTAGCCTATTGCACAGTGTACTGCTTGGGAACCATCCTCTCCATGCAGATCTCCTTTGTTGGCTTCCAGGTGGGCACCGGGAGGATTTGCAAATTTGGGGATGGGTTGTGTGACAGAACAGCAGCGTGCTGGTATCTGGTTTCCCTTCTTGCTTCGCCATTGAGGTTATAAGTGGGTGCTGACTCCTTATTCCAGCTCCCGTTATGCTGATTCCTGGCTACCTTTGGCAAAACGAGCTTTTGGAGTTCCTGGATTGCTTTCAAAGCTGCTGATAACCTTCGTGGCACTGATTGCCTTTCATAAAGATATCTTTGGTTTTGGTGAAGGAAATGCTCATGCCATGTGCATCTTGGTGTGGCAGGAAACGTGTGCCTGGCTCATGTTTCCAAAAGAATCTGGTTAATTTAATGTGTGGATTCTTACCAGAATCAAAGCGGATGTAGGAAAGGGACTTGTGCCAGCTGTGCCAGCCACAGAGGGAACATTTGGACATTCTTCTGTGACTTTGGCAGTAATTGTGCCAAGAAGTGATTTGTGAAAAAGCCAATAATGGGTGTGACGGGGCTCTTGTTCCGCTCTGTACCTGACTGTGCCCTGCCTTGCTCCCAGCCCGTTCTCTCCTCGGAGCACATGGCCGCCCTCGGAGTCTTCGGCTTGTGCCAGATCCACGCCTTCGTGGACTACCTCCGGAGCAAGCTGAACCCCCAGCAGTTCGAAATCCTCTTCAGGAGCGTCATCTCCCTGGTCGGCTTCGTCCTCCTCAGCATTGGGGCTGTGCTGATGCTCACAGGTAGCCTGAGACTGCGGCCGTGAGGGTGTTGCAGCCCCTTTCTTTGCTTCCAAGGGCACGGAATTTGTCCATCCTAACTCTGTGCTACTGTGGGTGGTGTTGGTGCCTGTGAGCCCCCTCGAAGGGAGAGGCTGGGACCTGCCCAAATTTGTGTGTTAGCAGGGAGTATTTAGGCAGCAGCTTAAATCCAAGGGTCAGAGACACTGAGGATGCTGCTCTGGTGCTGCAGATACTGAATGTCACTCTGTGGTAGCAAAGAGATGCCCAAAAAAGAGTTTGAGCAGGGAAGAGGGTTTTCAGGGTAAAGTTGCATTTTATTTGCTTATGAAAATGGCAGGTTTGAGAAACAGAGACATTATATGAGGCCTGGGATTGCTCCTTCAGCCTCACATGTGCTTACCTGGGAGAGTGCGTGATGTCAGCTTTGCTGGTTACTTTCTGCTGGATCCAAAGAGGATTTGTGTTCTCCTCTTTCCTAGGGAAGATCTCGCCATGGACGGGACGTTTCTACTCCCTGCTGGACCCTTCCTATGCCAAGAACAACATCCCCATCATCGCCTCTGTCTCCGAGCACCAGCCCACCACTTGGTCCTCCTACTACTTCGACCTGCAGCTCCTTGTTTTCATGTTCCCAGGTGAGTTGTCAGCCTTGAGTTCTTCACTGGAGGGTTTATCCTACCTCTCCTGGGGTGCTGAGCCTGCCAGGGAGTGCTGTGGGCCTGGGTTGTTTCATTTCTGAGCTGAACCTGGCCTGTGTCTCTCCCCCCACAGTCGGTCTCTATTACTGCTTCAGCAACCTCTCGGACGCCCGGATCTTCATCATCATGTACGGTGTGACCAGCATGTACTTCTCGGCAGTCATGGTGAGGGCTGCTGCCGCCTCCAGGCCTGGCAGAGCTGATTCAATTCATTTCTCTGAAATTAATGGTGATTCTTTCACCTTGAGGGCTTTTCTCCCTTCCTTAAATGTGGTTTTTTCGCTCCTCTGTGCAGCCAGGGCAGGTGAGGCTGCAAAGCTGGTTTGGGTGCCACCCACCACCCAGTCACTGTTCCTGGTCCCCCAGAGCTGAGCTGAAAACCCAAACAAATTCTCCGGGTTTCCATGCAGGGACTGCTGACAAGTGGCTGCCAATCAACCCCTTTCCACTCTTCCCACTGTTCCTCTGGCACCCCAAGCCTTAAATGTGGTTGAATTGTGGCACGGAGGCATCTACTAATCCTTGCCTAAGCCTGAGATGAGTGAATTGAGGGTCATACTGGCATGTTGGCTTGTTTTGAGTGTCTGAGATTGTGGCAGCTCCCCCCTAGAAAAATCAGCCTCAAGTTTATCCCAAGGCTGATGTATCCAGAATTTGAGATATTGGATTAGGAGCGGCACCACATTCTCCCTTCTCTCGGCTATCTGCCCGGGTTCCTTCTCCAACAGTTGGGCTGTTGCCGTAGGTGCGTCTCATGCTGGTGCTGGCTCCGGTGATGTGCATCCTGTCTGGCATTGGGGTCTCCCAGGTGTTGTCCACCTACATGAAGAACCTGGATATCAGCCGGCCAGACAAGAAGAGCAAGAAGCAGCAGGATTCCACCTACCCCATCAAAAACGAGGTGCGTGCCAGTCTGGCTCGGGAAGACGCCTGGTCCTGGTGGGGCCGAGTGCCCGAGGCTGACGGCCTCACCCCCCAGCGCTGAGACCCCGGGTTGTTCCCACAGGTTGCCAGTGGCATGATCCTGGTCATGGCGTTCTTCCTGATCACTTACACCTTCCACTCCACCTGGGTGACCAGCGAGGCCTATTCCTCCCCCTCCATCGTGCTCTCCGCCCGCGGCGGGGACGGCAGCAGGATCATCTTCGATGACTTCAGAGAAGCTTATTACTGGCTGCGGCACAACACGCCGGAGGTACCTGGGGAGGTTGGGGCGTGGGGATGCAACGCTTTCCTCTGGGGACACTGACAGCACGACCTGTGTTTGGGGCAGGACGCAAAGGTGATGTCCTGGTGGGACTATGGGTACCAGATCACCGCCATGGCCAACCGGACCATCCTGGTGGACAACAACACCTGGAACAACACACACATCTCCCGCGTCGGCCAGGTGGGCCCTTCCCTTGCCCCCTGCCTTGCCCGGCCTTTCTGGGCACCACCTGTCATGGCTGACACCATGTTTGCCCCAGGCCATGGCATCGACAGAGGAGAAAGCCTATGAGATCATGAGGGAGCTGGATGTCAGCTATGTGCTGGTCATCTTTGGTGGCCTCACCGGCTACTCGTCTGATGGTAAGATCCCGTCTGAGCTGGGTCTGAGCCACCATCTTGGGGGTGCTGGTGCCAGAGTTCCACCTCCAGTCAGGGCTGTGGAGTGGAAATGGTGCCAGAATGCTCCTCTCTGGACCTGCAAGTACCTTTTTAGCTCTCCCTCAACTTGACCTCTTGCTCTTGGCCCCCCAGATCAACCCAACTCCTCGCTCCTGACATCCCACTTCAACTTGACTCCTCATTCTTTTGCCTGAACTCAACTCCTCATTCTTTCACCCCAACTCAGTCTCTTGCTCTTGGACCCCCAGATCACCTCCAGTCCTCATTCTTTGCCCCTCAACTAAACTTGTCGCTCCTAGCCCCCAGCACAACTCAAACCCTTGCTCTGGGCCCTGCAAGTCAACTCGCCTCACTTTTTTACCCCAGCTCAACTCTTTGCCTCCCACCTCTCTGCTCTCCACCTTCCAGACATCAACAAGTTCCTGTGGATGGTGCGGATTGGGGGCAGCACGGACACGGGGCGCCACATCAAGGAGCACGACTACTACACCCCCACTGGGGAGTTCCGGGTCGACCGCGAGGGCTCCCCCGTGCTGCTCAACTGCCTCATGTACAAGATGTGCTACTACCGCTTCGGGCAGGTCTACACTGAGGCCAGTGAGTCCCCAGACCCACCCCCCTGGGGGTGACACCATGCCCTGACATCTCCAAGGCAGAATGTGGCAGTGCTGCCTGTCCTTTGCCCCCTCCTAGAGCGACCACCGGGCTACGACCGGGTGAGGAACGCTGAAATCGGCAACAAGGACTTTGAGCTGGACGTGCTGGAGGAGGCCTACACCACAGAGCACTGGCTGGTGCGAATATACAAGGTACAGCCCCAGAACGAGCCCGAGTGCCCCTCATTTGGGGAAAAAAACCCATGGAATTCCAGCTAATGAGGCTTTTTTCACTGCCCAGGTGAAAGACTTGGACAACCGCGGGTTGTCGAGGACGTAGAGGAGCCGGCGGCGGCAGCGCCGGACACGCACTGACCCAGCCTTGGCCTGTGCAGCAGAGATGGGGGGTTCGGTGGGGTGCGAGGGGGGCTGTGCCGGGGTTGTTTTGTACCGTTTGTTAAGCTGCCAGCGGCGGGAGGGCCCTGCCCGACCCCGCCCCGCAGGGAGCCAGTTTTATATACACACGGGGCCGTGGCCAGATCGGGAGCTACGGCTCCGACCGGGGCTGATTGACCGGGAATGACAAAGAATATGAATAAATAAAAAAAAATAATAATGGAAAAAAAAAAAAAAGTGGCGATTGTGGTGGGTTTCCCCCCGAGCTCTGCCAGAGGGATTTGGGGCAGTTTGGCGGATTTTGGTCGCTCGGGGCGGGGCGGGGGGCGGGGGCTGTGCCCGGGGGGCGGGGCCGGTGCGCGCGCAGGGCGGGGCGGGGCGCGCGGCTCTGGCGGGAAAAGGCGGCGTGGCCGGACCGGGACTGGGGCGGGATCGGGCCCGGAGCGGGGCCGGGCCGGGCCGGGCATGGCCGTGCCCTTCGTGGAGGACTGGGACCTGGTGCAGACGCTGGGCGAAGGCGCCTACGGGGAGTGAGTGCGGCGGGGCCGGGGGGGCGGGTCGGGGTTGCTGCCGGCCGGGTCCGCCCCTTCCCCGCCCCTTGCCCGGCCTGGCCCCCGCGTGTGGCGCTTGCACACCCGCTGCGTGTCCTGCGTGCCCACTGTTTGCCCGCTGCTTGCCCAGGGCTTGCTCACTCCTTGGCCGTCACCTGCCCCTTGTGTGCCCACTTGTTTGCCTCATGCAGGGCCATTGCTTGCCCTCTGTGTGCCCGTTGCATCCCACTGCACACCCAGAGTGTGCCCGCCCGGTGCCCATCACATACCCCCTGCACCAGCATTCCCTGCCTGCTCCCTGTCTCTAGTGGCAGCGTTCCCTGCCCATTCCCTGCCTGTTCCCTGTCCTGCGGCAATATTCCTTGCCCATTCTCTCCCTGCCTACTGCCTGTCTCTAGTGGCAGCATTCCCTGCCCCATTCCCATCCCATTCCCTGCCCCGTTCCCATCCCATTCTCAGCCCGTTCCCATCCCATTCTCAGCCCGTTCCCATCCCATTCCCTGCCCCTTTCCCATCCCATTCCCAGCCTGTTCCCATCCCATTCTCTGCCCTGTTCCCAACCCGTTCCCATCCCATTCCCAGCCCATTCCCAGCCCCTTCCCAGCCCGCTGACCCCCGCCCTCCCCAGGGTCCAGCTGGCCGTGAACCGGCGCACGGAGGAGGCCGTGGCCGTGAAGATCGTGGACATGAAGCGCGCGGCCGAGTGCCCGGAGAACATCAAGAAGGAAATCTGCATCAACAAGATGCTGAGCCACGAGAACGTGGTCCGGTTCTACGGGCACCGGCGGGAAGGGGCCACGCAGTACCTGTTCCTGGAGTACTGCCGCGGCGGGGAGCTCTTCGACCGCATCGGTGCGGGCCGGGGGGGCCGGGCCCGGGCGCGGGGCGGCCTCGGCTGGAACCCCCAAGGATTGCCCTTCCCCTCCTTGTTCCCCACGCGCAGAGCCCGATGTGGGGATGCCGGAGCCGGAGGCGCAGCGGTTCTTCCAGCAGCTGATCGCCGGCGTGGTGAGGGATCGCCGGGGCCGCTGCGGTGGGGCTGCCCCATCCCGGGATCCCGCACAGCCCTGCCCCATCCCGGGATCCCGCACAGCCCTGCCCCATCCCGGGATCCCGCACGGCCCTGCCCCATCCCGGGATCCCGCACAGCCCATCCCGGGATCCCGCACAGACCCCGCACGGCGCTGACCCTCCCCCCCCCCCAGGTGTACCTGCACAGCATCGGCATCACCCACCGGGACCGGAAGCCGGAGAATCTGCTGCTGGATGAGCGAGGTGGGGGGGGGGGAGGGACGTGGAGCTCACCCACCCCGACTCGGTTTCCATTTTTTAATTCTTAATGTTTTTATTTGAATGTTTAAATTTTTTTTCATTTGAATTTTCTAATTTGGGGTCTTAGTTTTATCATTAGTTTTAATTTTATGGTGAATTTTTAATTAGAAGGTTTTTAAAATTTAACTTCGTTTAAACTTTTATTTGAATTTGAACTTGCTTTTTGATTTATATTTTATTTGTATTTTAATTCAAATTTTAAGTTGGAGTTTTAAATCTTAATTTGAATTTTTAGTTTGAGTTGAAATTCTAATTTGAACTTTTAGTTTAAATTTTTATTTGAATTTAAATGTGATTTTTTTATTTAAACTTTTAATTCAAGTTTTTAATCGGAAATTTTAATTTGGATGTCTAATTAAAACTTTTATTTTCGCTTCAGTTGCCTTTTAAATTTTAATTCAAGTTTTTAATTTCAATTTTTTATTTCTAATCAGACTTCAATTTGAATTTCTAATTTAAATTTTTATTCAAATTTCTACTTTAATTTAAAGGTTTAACTAACGTTTATAATTATTTTTACTTATATTTGATGCTAATTTAAATTTTAATTTGCACTTTAAATTAATGTCATTTTCAGGGTTTAAATTTGGATTTTTTTTTTAATTTGAGTTTTTTAATTTTTAAAATTTTTATTTTGAATTTTTGATTTGGAATTTATATTTTTTGTTTTTAATTTTGAATTTAATTTTTTTTTTTTAATCCGGCTTTTCCGGTCCCGTCTGGGCTCAGACAACCTGAAGATCTCGGATTTCGGGCTGGCCACGGTGTTCCGGCACAACGGGCGGGAGCGGCTCCTCAACAAGATGTGTGGGACTCTGCCCTACGTGGCCCCGGAGCTGCTGCGGCGCCCCGAGTTCCGCGCAGAGCCCGTCGACGTCTGGGCCTGCGGCGTCGTGCTGACAGCCATGCTGGCTGGAGGT
>JAWWEU010000068.1:1557467-1569471 GCA_035583155.1 Acropternis orthonyx
TGTATATGGAACGTACAAGGGGGTGTGTATGGAATGCATGTATGGAATGCAGAGGGGATGTAGGAAGGAGTGCATGGAATGAAGAAGGCTGTATATAGGGAATGCAGAGGGTGTACTAGGGGGTGCATGTATGGAATGCATGAGGAGAGGTGTGTGGAGTGCACTGAGGGATGTATGGGATAGGGCAGGAGCACATATTTGGGGGGGGAGATGCATGGAATGCACAGGGGGAGGGATGTGTGAAACAGAGAGTGGGAAGGTGTGGGATCCATAAGGGAGATGTGAAATGCGGGGAGGGGGGTGTATGGAGTATCCACAGCCAAGTATGGAAGGCATGGGGGGATGCAAAAGGGGAATGTATGTGATGTGTGAGGAGAGTGTATGACATGCACAGGGGAGGTTTGGGATACATAGGGAAGTATGGAATGCATGGGGGAGGTTTGGAATGCATGCAGAATATATGGGATGCATAGGGAGGTACAGGGGATTCGTGGGATGAATGGGGGAAGTATGGAATGCATGCAGAGTGTATGGGATGCATAGGGAGGTATGGGATCCATGGGGAGTACACGGGATGCATAGGGAGGTACGGGATCCATGGGGGAGGTATGAAATGTGGAGGGGTGTATGGAATGTGTGGGGAGGACAGGGGATCCATGAGGAGGTATGGAATGTGTGGGGAGCACAGGGGATCCATGGGGAGCACGGGGGATCCATGGGGAGGTACAGAATGTGTGGGGAGCACAGGGGATCCATGGGGAGGTATGGAATGTGTGGGGAGCACAGGGGATCCATGGGGAGCACGGGGGATCCATGGGGAGGTATGGAATGCGTGGGGGGCACAGGGGATCCATGGGGAGCACAGGGGATCCATGGGGAGGTATGGAATGCACAGGGGATCCATGGGGTGCACAGGGGATCCATGGGGAGGTTTGGAATGCGTGGGGGGCACAGGGGTTCCATGGGGAGCACGGGGATCCATGGGGAGCACAGGGGATCCATGGGGAGGTTTGGAATGCGTGGGGGGCGCAGGGGGTCAGCGCCTGGCTCAGGGCAGGCACACGTGGCACGCCGAGCCCCCCGTGCCGCGCCCGTGCCCGGTGCTTGTGGCACTGCGGGGCGACGGCAGCGGGATCCCCCGGCAGAGCTGCCCTGGGACCAGCCCAGTGACAGCTGCCAGGAATACAGCGACTGGAAGGAGAGGAAAACCTACCTCCCGCCTTGGAAGAAGATCGATTCGGCACCCTTGGGTGAGCACCCAGTACACACATGCACACACACACGTGTGTGTATATATGCACACACAGACACGCACCATAGCGCGTTCCACCCCCTGGTCTCCCCCCAGCGCTGCTGCACAAGATCCTGACGGAGAGTCCCACGGCGAGGATCACCATCCCCGACATCCAGAAGGACCGGTGGTACAGCAGACCCCTCAAAAAGGGTAAGGGGCCGCCGGGGAACGCACTCGTCCCCCCGGGTTTGGGGGTTACGGGGTGTCCTGTCCCTTTGCAGATGTCAAGCGGTCTCGGCTCTCCTCAGGGGGTGTCACCGACTCCCCCGGCGGCCTCTCCAAGCACGTCCGATCCGATACGGACTTTTCCCCGGTGAAGGTGGCGCTGGGGTGAGCCCCCTCTTCCCCGTGCAATTCCCTGTGCACCACAGGGCTTTCCCCAGGAGGGGGCTGGCTGGAGACCCCACACAACCCCCGCGATCATCCCAAGTCCTGCAAAATCCCACACGGTTCCCACTCTGGGCTCTCTCCAGCACCCCCAATCCCCGTGTCCCCCCCTTGCCTTGCAGCGAGGACAAGGCGAGCTACTCCACGTCGCAGCCGGAGCCGGGCACGGGCGGGATGCCGTGGGAGGGCGGAGCGGGAAGCATCGACCAGCTGGTGCAGGGCATCAGCTTCTCACAGCCCGCCTGCCCCGAGCACATGCTGGTCAACAGCCAACTCCTGGGCACGCCGGGCTCCTCCCAGGTCAGCGGCCGCAGGGGAGCTGCTTGCAGTGTCGGGGTGCTGGCTCCCCATGCTTGGGATGCGGCTGGGGGAGGTTTATTCCTCTCGGGACAGCGCCTCGCAGTTTTTGGGGCGCAGCTCTGCGGCGTCGACAGTGTCGGGATGGACTTTGCAAAGGTTGGGGGATGCTCTGTGGGGTTTGGGGTTCGGGATTGCCCAATGTAGAATATCAGGGAGCAGCTTGGCAATCCTGGGGATGTGACTTTGTGTTATTTATCACCTTGGGGTGTGAGTTTGCAGGATTTGGGGCACAGTTTTTCAGTATTTTTAGTATCAGGAAGCCACTTCGCCAGGGGCTTGGGGTTTCTGGGGGCAGCTTCACATCTGATTTACAACACTGGGGCCCAGCATTGCCCCGCATATAAACTGGGATGCAACTTTGCATCATATATGTGACATTAAGGAGCAGCTTTGCCATATCTGTGGTTTCAGAGAGCAACTTGGCAATGTTTGGGATGCAGCTGGGCGAGGTTTCTCGTGTTGGGGTGATGCCTCACAATATTTGGGGTGCAAATTTGCATTGTCGATGGTGTCAGGATGCACTTTGTGATGTTTGGGGGTGGCTCTCTGGTGTTTGGAAAGCGGCTTTGCCTGATAGGCAGTATCAGGGAGAAGCTTGGCAATACTGGGGATGTGACTTGGTTATTTGTCATCCTGGGGTGGGAGTTTGCAGGACTTGGGGTGCAACTTCGCACCTGATTTGCAACAGTGGGGTCCAGCCTTGCACCTTTTAACTACTGGGGTGCAACTTTGCCTTAGATTTATAAGATAAAGAAGCACCTTTGTCATAATGTCAGGCAGCAACTTGGCAATGTTGGGGCTGTGGCTGTTCAATATTTACCATCTCGGGGTGCAAGTTTGCAGGATTTGGCGTGCAAATTTGCAATGCTTTTAGTATCAGGATGCCACTTTGCCAGGGCTTTGGAGGGCAACTTCACACCTGGTTTACAGCCTTGGGGTCCAACATTGCACTGTGCACGATATTGGGGTACAACTTTGGATCATATATATTACATTAAAGAGCAGCCGTGCTGTTTATAGAATATCACGGAGCAACTGTGCAATGTTGGGCAGCAGCTGTGTGGGGTTTTTCATTGTGAGGTGCTGCTTCCCAATATTTGGGGTGCAAGTGTGCATCAGTTACGGTGTCAGGATGCACTTTGCAGTGTTTGGGGGATGCTCTGCGGTGTTTGGGGAGCAGATTCACATCCGATTTATGACATCAGGGAGCAGCTTAGCAACACTGGAGTGCAAGGTTTGTCATCTCTGTGGTATTTGTAGTGCAATTTTGCAATATTTTGAGTAATAAAATGCAACTTTGCAGTACCAAGGTACAATTGCAGCATTTAGGGCGCAGCTTCACGCTCAATTTACAATATTGGGGTGCATCGTTGCACTATTTATACGTTGGGGTGCAACTTCACATCATGTATGTGACATTAGGGAGCAATTTTGTCATACTTAGAGTATCAGGGACGGCCTTTGCACTGTTTGGGATGTGACTGTGCAGCATTTCTGGTATTTGGGATGCAGCTGGTGGCGTGTGCCATCAGGGGGTGCAGCTTTCCAATATTTCCCTGCTGCAGGCCGGGATTTTGCGGGGCTGTGGCTGGAACTTGGTGGGGTTTACAACCTCTTTGGTGGGATTTATGACCTTTCTGGGACCTGTTTTGGGTGCTGCAGAGCCCGTGGCAGCGGCTGGTGAAGCGGATGACGCGCTTCTTCACCAAGCTGGACGCTGACGGCTCGTACCGCGCGCTGAAGGAGGTGTGTGAGAAGATGGGCTACGGCTGCAAGATGAGCTGCACCAACCAGGTGGGGACTGGGGGGCAGCACCAGGGGGTGGGATCCCCCCAGGCCATTGCATTGGCACGTAATTCGGGGCACCCCTCCCCTTGGCAGGTCACCATCTCCACCACAGACAGAAGGAACAACAAGCTCATCTTCAAGGTGAACCTGGTGGAGATGGAGAGCAAGATTTTGGTGGATTTTCGCCTCTCCAAGGTGAGCGGGGAGTCAGGGGTGGGTGGACAGTGTGGGAGGTAAGGTCTGGGAAGGGGGTGCAAGGGGATGAAGGACCTTGTAAAGGGGATGCAGGACCATGCAGGGTGGGTGGAAGACAGTGGAAGGTGGGTGTGAGGGGATGGAGGACCACTCAGATGGGGTGCAAGCTGATGCAGGACTGTGCAAGGTGATGCGGGCTCGTGCAAGATGATGAGACCCGTGCAGGGGGATGGAGGCCTGTGCAGGTGGGTGCAGGGCGATGTAACCCCCCCTCTCTCCCTGCACAGGGCGACGGCCTGGAGTTCAAGAGGCATTTCCTGAAGATCAAAGCCAAGCTCAGCGACATCGTCAGCACCCAGAAAGTCTGGCTGCCTGGCACCTGAGCCCCTGCACCCCACCTCCTCCTCCTCCTGTTCCTTCTCCTCCTCCTCTTCCCCTTCCTCCTTGCTGGGCTTCAGCAGCAGCACCTGAACACCGTAAAGGTGCCCAACTCGTGTTTTAGATTTTGAAGGTTCAATAAAGCTCTGGGGGACATGAAGTGATGCCGCGTCCTGCAAGGGGGAGGTTGCAGCAGGTTGTTCACTCTGAAACCTACTGATGGCACAGCTCTGCCCAGCCAGAGAAAATCCCACTCTGGGATCTCTGCCGAGCCCTGCAGCCCTAAACCAGCCCCAAGGTTTAGGGGCTGAGCCCCCCACCCCACTGCCCCCCTCCCTGCCCTGTCTCAGGGCAGTGGCTGCCCTTGTTTTCCAGCCTCTAATTGCTTTTCGGAAGGACTAACGAGCCCAGAGCTGCCAGGGATTGTTAGCACTGGAGCGAGAGAGGAGAGTGGGGGATTAACCCCATCTCCCACCCCAAAAAAAGAGCATCCCCCCAAAAAAACCACCCCAAGTTGCAAACCCTGAGACATCTCCCCAAAGCTGCACTGGCTTATAATTATTGGGCTGAAAACCACTTGTTTTACTTGTCTTCCCCCTTTTCTTTGTTTTTTTTAATATCCCTTTCCCCGGCTTTTTTCTTTTCCTGGTGGGAACGCCCCTTGGGTGAAGCAATTAGCGGCGATTTTTTAATTGCATATTTATATTGCAGCTGGGGAGCGAGACCCCGGCAGCGGGCGAGGGGGAGGCAGGAAGACGCCGCGCTCCGACCTTGTTTGCTTTTCAGCCGGGATTAAGTGCTTTTAATTGTCCTGGAGATCACAGATTGTGGCCGGGGGGAATAATTAGGCTGAATACAGGGTTTTCTGGTTCATTCCCCCCAGGAATTTATATTTCTGAGGGCATGAAAATGTAGAAAAGCTTCGGGAGTGCCTCGGGAATTGAGGGTTGTGGACGGGCACGAGGCTGGACACAACTTGTTGCATGAGTGGGTCTCGCCAGGACAACAAAATTTTTTCACCTGTTGCTGCTGGAAGTGGGATATTTTGGGGAGTCACAGGCGTGTTCCCCCCTGCCCAAGATGCTTCAGGGGCAGCTGGATACCACTCACCCTCCACCGTGCTCTCGCACGATAGCCAGGCGCGATTATCCCACGGGAATTATTTTAAACCCTAATTTTTAGGGGGTTTTTTTGTTTGTTTTTTTTTTTAACTCCATAGGGGGGATTATTTTCCACTTTCGGGGTCTGAGGGGGAAATTCGAGGGGGATAAAAGGTTTGTGTTCCGATGTGGCCGGGTTGGGGGCGGGGGGGGGCTGTGCCGAGCGGGGCCCTGAAAGCACCCTTTGTGCGGCCCCGCCGGGGACCCGGCGCGCTCGGAGGCACCGGAGCGTGGCAAATCCTTAAACCAACAGCACGGCCGGGGCTTCTGCCCCCACCTCATCCCAAATTCATGGCGCTCCAGCGGGCACAGGGGGTGCCCCCAGCCCGCGGCCCCCTCGCAGCATCCCCGGAGCAGAGCTGGGGATGCACAGCCAGGGATGTGCTGGTGGATGCAGGAGGGAGGATTCAGGATGTGGGGGTGGGACGTAGGATTTAGGACATAGGTGCAGGATGGGGGATGGAGGATTTAGGATCTAGATGGGAGTGTAGGATTTAGGGTATAGATGCAGGATTGTGGGACGAGAACTTGGGATGCAAATGGGGGACATGGGGTTTGGGATGACGATGCTGGATGCAGGATTTGGGACGTAGACATGAGACAGAGCATTTAGGATGTCGATGCAGGATGGGTGAACCTAGGATGCAGACATGGGACATAGGATTTAGGATATGGATGCAGGATAGAGGACTCTGGATGCTGGTGTGGTACATGGGATTTAGGATGTAGATGCAGGATAGAGTACTTAGGAAGTAGATGTGGGATACAACAGAGGGTTTAGGATGTAGATGAGGATTTAAGGCACAGTTGCAGGATTCAGATATAGAACACAGGATTTAGGATGAATATGAGGGTTGCAAGATTCAGGGATGTAGATGAGGGACATAGGATTTGGGACATAGATGCAGAATGTGGGACAGAGAAGTTGGGATGCAGATATGGGACATAGGATGCAGGCTGGAGCATTTAGGATGTAGATGGGGATATAGAATTTAGGATGTTGATGCAGGATAGAGGATTTAGCATGCACGTAGGGATGTAGGATTTCAGATATAGTTAGAGGATGGAGGATTTAGGATCTAGATAGGGATGTAGGAGTTAGGATGTAGATGCAGGATAGAGGATTTAGGATATAGATGCAGGATATGGGACAAAGAACTTGGGATGTAAATGTGGGAATCCAAATAGGATTTGGGATATAGATGCAAGATTTAGAGTGCAGGATTAAGGATGCAGATGTGGGATGCAGGATTGGGAATGTAAATGCAGAATGTGGAACAGAGGATTTGGGATGCAGGTGAGTGATACAGGATGTTGATGCAGGACACAGAATGGAGAATCTGAGATATGGGATGGAGTATTTTGGATTTAGATGGGGACATGGGATGTAGGACATAGGATTTAGGATGTAGAGAACAGGGTGGGATAGAGGATTTAGGATGTAGATGCAAGACACAGGGTGGAGGATGGAGGTGGGATATAGGACTTGGGATGCAGTTGCAGGGAGCCAGATTCAGAGGGGCTGTGGAAGCAGGATTTAGGCTGCAGATGCATTTAGGATGTGGGATGCAGGATTCAGGATGCAGACACAGGATTTTGGAAAAAGAATAGAGGATTTAGGATGCAGACACGGGTTCCCAGATGCAGCATGGAGGATTTAGGATGCAGATGCAGGTTTCCAGACACAGAACACATGACGTGGATGCAGGACACAGGAGAGGGACTGCAGATGTGGGATGCAGAATGCAGGACATGGGATGAAAGGGCAGATGCAGGATTTGGGTTGCAGATACAGAACATGGGGTGTGGGAATTTAGGATGCAGAGGTGGGGGTACAGGACAGGTGATAAGGGAAATGGAATTCGAGGTGCAGATGAAGGATGCCAGCTGCAGAGCATGGGTTGCAAAGGTGGGATTTAGGATGCAGAGATGGGATGTGGATGCAGGACATGGAATGCAGAAATGGGATTCAGGCTGCAGATGCCGATAGGGGATAAAGGTGCAGACAAGGGATGCTGGTTCACAGGAGGGGGAATGGATGAAATGGAATTTACAGAAGCAAAAAGCAACATGAATGATCTGGTTTCAGAGTATCAGCAATATCAAGAAGCAACAGTAAATGATGGAGAGGAAGCATTTAAAGATGACGAAGAAGAGATCAATGAATAAAGAAATTAGGTGTGTGATTTTTATCTTTTTTTTCCCAGGCCAAATTCTCAAATCTGGATTTCTGATAATTAGGCTTGTAAATCTGTATTCATGCTAAATACCAGAGCACCACAGCACAGCCCCAGCCGTGCACAGGGATCTTGTGGCACCCTCGGAGATGGGAGAGCGTGCAATGAGCCAGGAAATGCAGATTTCCAAGGAAAAACTGTCGCTTTCCAATACTATACAGGGAGTTCGCAGCTCGTCCCCCATCTGGGAGGCAGAGCCCGGCCGTGTGGCCACATCTGCCTGCCAGATGTGCCAGGGAGGGGAACGAGCCCCCGCGGGTGGGAAACCTCCCCCCCCCTCGCTGTGGGGGCCAGGTTGGGAATGCTGCTCTCCCATATCACACCTGCTCTGGAGAAACGCCTGGATGGGACTGGGGAGGAGTGGGAAGCAAAGACTGGAAGGGACCAATCCAGCCTCTCAAATGATTTTCATTGCAATTAAGCTTTTGTCCTGTGGCTGGGGGAGGTTGGGGATGAGGCACAGCCAGGGTGCAGCTGTAGGAGGCACAGCCCAGTATAGCCCAGTATGGACCAGTAAGAACACAGGGCTGAACTTACACAGGGGCCTGGGTGGGGTGGAGGTCCCTGGTGAGGCTGGTCTGACCATCAGGGTTTGTTGGTGCCCTCAAGGTCCTGGCAGAGGGACAGGGATGTGGATGTTGGATGCAGGAGGTGGGATGGAGATACGGGATGGATCTGCGGGATGCAGGATATGGGCAGGGGACGGGGGATGCAGAGACAGGGTTTGGGCTGCAGGCACAGGACATGGGATGGCACGATTTGCAGGTGTAGGGGGGCAGGCAGGATGTGGGTGCAGATGGAGAATATGGGATGAAGGGTGTGGATTCAGGGACACGATGCAGATGCAGGATTTGGCATGCAGATGTGGCACGCCAGAAGCAGGATGTGTGAGGCAGGATGTGGGGTGAAGGGCAAAGATGCAGGACATGGTGCAGGATATGGGATGTAGCTGCAGGGCTCAGGGTGCAGATGCAGGATTGGGGATGCAGGATGCAGCTGCAAGATCCAGCTCTGGGATGTGAGAGGTGGAATGCAGGGTGTGGAATGAATTGTGCAGATGCAGGACACGGGGTACAGGGGTCAGGGTGCAGGTGCAGGATTTGGGGTGCAGCTTCCAGGTGCAGATCCATGGGATAGGTATGGGATACGGGTGTGGGGTGCAGATGTGAGATGCAAAAGAAGGAAGCAGCTGGAGGGTGCAGTTCTGGGACACAAGAAGTGGGGTGCACAATCCAGGGTGCAGAGTGGGATGCAATGTCAGTGTGGGGTGCCAGGTATGGATATGGGGTGCAGGGTGCAGATGTGGGATTCAAGATGGAGATTTGGGATACCAGTGCAGCTCCAGGATGGTGATTGACCACTTTGAGCAGAGAAAAATGGCAGAAGCATTTCCCATCTGTTTTTAGGGGCAAATTTGGAATTTTCCCATTATCATCAGCTTTTTGGGGACTGGAAGTCCAACAGGTTTCCAGAAACACTTTTATTTTCTGAACTGCCCCCATCAGCTCAGTGTCTTTGGGAGAAAAAACCCTACAGCTGGAGCAATTCCATCTGAAACACCCAAATCCAGCACTTCCCTTTGTACGTCGGTGTCTCCCTCCTTTCTCCTCAACATTTCCCACTGTGGAGGTGCCTGAGGGGCTGGTTTTGTTGGATTTTTAACTTAGGAGATGTTTTAGCTCTCACAAAAGCATCACAGCAGCCTCGGGAATGCTGCCACATTAATAAAAGAAAAAATGCAGAGGAGTCTGTTAAGGAAACTCCTGCAAAAATCCCTTCCAGAAACATCGTGGGCAATGTCTGCTCTTGGTTTGGGCTTTTTTCCCCCTTTTATTTCATTGGGAAAATGAGTTTTGCAAGTCATCAAGTGCCTGGAGGATGGTGCAAGGTGGGTTTTTGCCGCAGGTTCGGGCCCTGAATCCTTCTGTCAGCATCAGGGAGGGAGTTGGTGGGTGAAAACCTAGAATTTACAGCTTAAAACTGGGATTTTCAGTCTAAAACCTACAAATATCCCTCTAAGTTGGCACTGTGGATGCAGCCTGGCAGTGATGCCAGGGACAGGGGTGAGGCCCCAGCAGTGCCTCTTGCCTGGCAGGCAGGAGAGGGAGAAAAGTGCTTTAAAAAGGTAGAAAAAAGCTCCAAAGCAGGAGGCTGAGGTCATTTTCTTGGCGAGGAAGTCAGCTCCTTCCAAATGCCTCCGGGTCGGGTTTAATATCAGCAGAAACATTCTTGGGCAGGGTGGGGAGAAAGCATTGCTCTCACCGTTGAAAGCAGGCCCCCAAAACACCCTAAAACCCCCTTAAAACACCCAAGAAAACCCCCCTAAACTGCTGCTTTGCAACCCCCAGCCGTGGAGTAACTGAGCATTGGGGTGGGAGAAGCGTGACACCGACTCATGGAAGGAGGGAAAAATTCCCCCTGGGAGTGGAGAACTGTGTCTGTAAGTGGGTTTTTGAGCATCATTTGGCCTCTATTGGGATTTTTGGGATGCAGAGAGGAGGCAAGAGGGGGAGTCTGGCAGGGAAAATGCCGTTTTCCCCATCGTTCTGGAGAGTTTTATCATCACTTCATTCCCTCCTTTATTTAGCATCGTCTTGCTGGACTCAAGACCCAACAACCCCCTTGGGCAAAGGGACCCTGGTGCAAGGAATATCCTGCTGAAAAACACATCAAAAAAGAGGGGGAAAGTCAGATGGATTGCATCTGCCATGCTCTGCTCAGAGGGCTGAGCAGCTCAGGGACCTGTTGGTGTCTCGTGTGAGCCTTTGGCTGCCCTGCGGAACTGTTGTGGCTTTTCCAGGGATTCTACACATTAGGAGGGGGTGGTTTGACCACATTTGTTTTGCTAAACCTCTCCAAAACCCAAACCAGAGCTCAGGGGGAGGAGGAGGTGGGAGATGCAGGGGAAGGTTATTAAAAAAATAGGGGAAACCCCCTCAAAAAACAGGAGAAGAAGGGGGAAAGGAGTTTTGGACTGCAACAAGGCAGTGATGAGGCAGTGGCAGGAATGCAGTGGTGGCAGGGATGTGGCGTGGCAAGGATGTGGCATTGCAGGGATGTGGCAGTGGCAGGGATGTGGCAGTGGCAGGGATGCTGTGGGAAGCAGGGGTGAGGTGGATAGAAGGGAAGCTGCACCTTGTTGGGGATGTGCATCCCACCAAAACTGAGATGGAAACAAACATTCCCCAGGAGAACTGGCAGGATAAGGAGCATCAGGAGGACTCTGAGCCTGCTCTGAGGGAGGCCATGAAGCAATGCTCTGGCTGGGAAGGGGATTTTTCCTCCACGCTTGCACATTCCTCCCGTCAGCAGTATTTACACGACGGCACCAGGAGAAATCCCAGGTCGGCTGGACCATCTCCTGCTGGGTATCTCCCCAGTGCTGCAGCCCCACAGCCCTTGCTCCTTAATCCTTGGTTTTTCTCCCCAATCCCTTCAGTGTGTTCTATCTGCAACCCATGGGTGCAATTCCCCCTATGCAAAAGTCCTGCTTATAACATTCCAGACTGGTCTCTACCAAACTTTTCCCCATTCCTGCACCCAGAGGTTCCCCTTAGGCCTTTTATAGGGACAAGGCTAGTGCAGGGGAGCTCTCAAATGCAGAGTTTGGGATGGACTCTATGGGGTTGATCCATCTCCGGGCAGTGCTGGAAAGACCCAGCAGCAATGTCTGCTCCTGGAAATAGGCACTGTGAAGTGTTGCAGAGCTCAGAGGTGTTTGTGGGGATGCTGGCACTGCACAGGGCTGTTTGTGGGATGCAGCATGCAGGGATTTTGGTAATGCACAGGGCTGTTTGCCGGGTGCAGGGATGCAGCAGGCAGGGCTGTTTGTGGGATGCAGGGATGCAGCACGCAGGGATGCTGGCACTGCACAGGGATGTTTGCAGCATCCAAGGTTGTTTGCAGCAGTGTGCAGGGATGCTGGCAGCACATGGGAATGTTTGGAGCATGTGGGATGCCAGTGGCACGCTGGGACATTGGCACTGCACAGGGCTGTTAGTGGGATGCAGGGATGCAGTATGCAGGGATTTTGGCAATGCACAGGGCTGTTTGTGGGATGCAGGGATGCAGCATGCAGGGATGTTCATGGGATGCAGCACACAGGGCTGTTTGTGGGATGCAGGGATGCAGCATGCAGGGATATTGGCAATGCACAGGGCTGTTTGTAGGATGCAGGGATGCAGCATGCAGGGATTTTGGCAATG
>JAWWEU010000068.1:1576103-1590210 GCA_035583155.1 Acropternis orthonyx
GCGGTGCCCGCGCCCCGGCTTGCGGTGCCCGCGCCCCGGCTTGCGGTGCCCGCGCCCCGGCTTGCGGTGCCCGCGCCGCTCTGTCTGTCACTGGAACGCTGCGGGGCTGGAAGGAGCTGCCGCAGGGGGTGCGTTTGGGGTCGCGTCCAGCCTCTGAGCCGCCTTAAAATTGCTAATCTCGGTGTTTTTAACCTCTAAGGCCACTTTTCTCCGCAATTAGAGGGGTGGAAGGGCAGTCCCTGAGGTAGGAGGTGGTGCGTGATGCCGGGGACTCCGGCTATAAAGCATTCTGACATCGTACCTCTGATTATTACTGTTATTTTTATTGCATTAAGCTGCCTCCATCCTTAAAGCCACACGATTCTTGAATTTTAAATAACTTTCCCGTGCTTTGTCTGTCTCTTTGCCAGAAAAAAAAAAAAAGACTTATACAGTTCCTGACTTCTTAGGGAAGAACTTTCCACTCGTCTATCCCATACTTTCAATACTGGTGTTTTTTAAACCAAAAGGGATGTGTTTTTCAGTCGTGACACACTGCTGGGCAAAAAAACAGGCGGTGTTTATTTTGCCCCTGCCTCGTTAACGATGTAAAGGGTTGGGTGAAGGGGTAAAGTGATGGCTTTATGTAGCTTTTTCTTTTTAATTATTATTTTACTGCTTTCCCCAACTGTTTTGCTGCCTCTTGGAAGGAGTAGCTGCGCTGAGCCCGCGGCTGTAAAGCTGTCAGCTCCGAGGGGCTGTTTACTCAGTGAGTTCTATCTTTCACACAATACACCAGAAACACGATTTACCAGCCCAAACAGAAGCCGCGGCCACCGAGGGGACCGGGAGCGCAGCAGCGACTTTGGTTCTCCGGGGTTTTATCGCCGTGGCCCAGCGCTGGCTTTGGGCAAAGCGGCTAATCCCGGGGTGCTGGCGCTCCCAGCCGAGCTGCCTGGACCCCCCGCCTGCTCTTCTGCTCATCTCCCACGGCTCGGTGTTTTGACAGTCGCGATTTATGGGATGCGCAGCCCGCCCGTGGCCGCTTTAAGGAGGAAAAAGTGCTTTTGTGGTAGTGGTTGCTGAGGGCGACAGCCCGCTCCTTCTGTGTTACACAAATTCGCGGTGAACGTTTCCCGGCACGGTTTCTTAATGCTTTTCTGTTAAAATTGGTATTATTTGCCCTAATTACACCCAGCATGCTTTTTTTCCCCCAAATTAAAAGAGGCGTCAAATTTAACACGTCAAAAGCCAGCCCTGCTTTTGCAAAGCACTTGCAAGCCTGTCTTGTGAGGAGGGTTTGATAACGGAGTGATCAGAGAGAAATAAACTTTTTTGTCCTGTAGTCCCCCCCTCCAAAAACAGAGGGAAGCCTTTCCCTGGCACGGTCTGGATCCCAGAAAATCCAGATTTATGGAGAAAGCCATGACTGTTGCTCAAAGGTATTTCAAGCTGGACTCACTGATAGAAATACTAAGGTGGGTTCCAAAGAATTACCTATTGTGTTAAAAGGGTTTCTTTTTTTCCTCTCTTCAAGGGGTAGGAAGTGAGATGGGAATGGCTCTGGTGTGGAGGGATTAGTAACTCACTGGAGGATGCGTGTGGTGGCTTTGTTGCTTGGATTAATGCGATTTACACCCCTAAGCTGCCCTGGGTGCTCACAAACAGCCATGCCCGTGTGTGCAAGGTGAAGTGCAGGTGGGCAAGCTCGGAAGCAGCGTGGAGGGTTGGCTTTTGCCATCCTTCGTGTAATTTTGGCGACTTTTCATCCTTTTTCTGTGGGACACCAGCTCTGTGTTCTTTGCCCACCAGCCCCTGGGGATGCTTGTGGTGGGGTTTGGTCTGGGGCCCCCCGTGTGCTCCCTCTGCTGGCTTGCTGGGCTGCACTGGTACTAAACCTTGCATTTTTTACCCCAAAACTGAGGCGGGAAGGGGGAAAAACCTGTGCAAGGAGAGGCCTGACTGTGCTGGGCAGAGTCCCACCAGCACTTTCATTATCTCAAGGTGTGCTGTAAGCCCATAAACCGAGGCTCCTGCTTACTTTGGCTTGCTGGTGTGTCAGAGGAATAAGGCAGCTGTGCTCTGACTTCAGGTGATGTCACTTGAGGATTTTAACTGTCAGAGCTTAAAAATACCCTGGTTTGTTTAAAGACTGCTTCTGCAGATGTGGGAGTGGGGGAGCAAAGCACTGGATTGGCCCGTGTGAGCACACAGCCCCACTGGGGTCCAGCATCTCATAAATTCCCCTCTGCCTGTCCCCCTGCAGACCTGCTCTGCTTGACGAGGCCTCGGGCGTGCCAGGACCGTGACATTAATTGGTGGCTGCTTGAGGTAAGGCACTGCCATGAAGTGTAAGACCAGCAAAGCTTCAATGCCAAAAAACTAACTGCAAAGCATGTGATGATTGAATAATTTTGGGAACAAAGCTGCTTTCTGATGTGATGGTACAGGCAGCAGCACCTTCTCCCACAGGGTTGTTGGGTTTGTTGATGCGACTGTGAGCGTACAGGACTAGCTGCTGTGATTTTTGGGTTGTTTGCAGGGCTGGATGTGAGGAGCTGTGGGTCATGAGCTGATCTCTGAGTGTTTGTATGTGCTCGTGTCTCTCTCTGCTGCACAACAAGCTTTATGGCCATGTGAGCTATTTCTAATTCTGTGTGAGAAAAGACATTGAACTTCATGTGGATTTCCCTTACCTCCCACAAAACCCACTCTTCACACCTTCTCCGAGAGTTCCTTTACCTCCTCTCCTTTTGCCAGGCCTTTTAGCCTGTGCTGGAAAACCTCCTACTGTGCATCTTCCTTGTTTCCATGCCCACAGATGTGACTCTTGAGGGGTTTCATTGTGATGGTCTGATCTTGGCACACAGTCCTGTGCAAAATGATATGGAAATGTGGTGAACTTGCTGCTGAACTTGGTTCTATGGGGCTTTGAAGCCTTTGGTTTAGCACCAAAAGCAGCCCTGAGACTTGAGTGAGTCTTAACCTGATCCCAGCAGGTTTGTGGATGATCTCAGGTAATGTTTCCTATGGAATCACTTTAATTGGCATCTGAGAAACCTACTGAACATCTTTTGTTAGGCAACAATTTGTGTAAATGAATTGATACTGTAAAAACTTGACCATTATATACAGAGTCAGATTTTTATCTCCTGCATTGCTTATGATCTATTAACTAGTGAGGGTCTCCCTTGGGCTACGTCCTGCCCCTTCCTTTGCACACAGGTTTGCTGTCGGTTCTCTGTTTTTTTGTGTTTCAGTGGGCTGGGGAGCTTGAGAGCCAGTGCCTGTCTGCAGCTGGAGCAAGACTGATCCAAAAAACCTTGTATCAAGTGGAATTGGTTGAATTTCCTCTTTGAATGGGAATTTGCAGCTTGCCTTGCAATGCTGACTCTTAAAGCTGGTGCACGGGCAACAAAATGGGTTCTCTGGCCAGTATTTTTGCTATTTTGAGCTATTTGTTAACAGGTGAGCCAGTACTCAATCTGTTCTCCAGACGTTTTTCCTTTCCTATGTGCTTTCTGCTTCCCTGGAGGCCTCCCTGAGCAAACCTGCTATTGTGTGTCCCCTTCTCCTGCATCATTTGCGCTGGGATGGTGTTTGTCCATGGCAAAGTAAGCAAAAACCTCTTTGCTGTATTACTATGGCTGGCAAGAGGTCTCCAGCTACCCTGGCCCAGGAATTTCTAGACTAGATAGTTTCCTCTGTGTGTGTGTGTATATATATATTAACTTTTTTTTCAGTTGAGTGTTCTTCCAGTAATTTCCTTGGTATAAGGCTCAGTACAGCTTCCAGGGCTGAGTGTGTCAGAGTTTTCCACTCACTTTCCCCAGCTCACTTTTCCCTTTCCAGTGGGGATGATGATTCTCCAGTGACAGTGATCACTTTAGGGGAAATGCTTGTTCAGCCCTGTGAGGGATCGAGCCTTGTGTGTCGAGGCCACCTGCCTTTCCCATTAAGCCCCTGCTTGCTCTTTCAATGCAAGAAATATTTGCTGTCTTTCAACAGGAGGGAAAATAATCATGTAAGGTGGGTTGTTTTCCCATTTCCCATAGCTACGAGATGTCTTGGAGCTCTTCTAGCCAGGTGGGACTCTACGTTTTTCCTTTTTCCCCCCTTTTCCCCCCTCCCCGGCTCCTTGGGCGCAGTTTCACGTTACAGCTCTGTCCGAGGACTCGCTGCTGCAGGAGGTGGCAGGTACATTCCTGCCTCTTCCCCGCTGTGGGAATCCAGCAGTGGAGCAGCCGCAGGGGAGTGACTCCAGCTAACCCTTCAAAAAAAAGAAAAAATACCCAAGCCCCAAACTTTCCTGGACAGAAAAGTCAGAGTTGTTAAATCTTCCACTCGGATGACTGGGGAGGCCCCAGGGGGCTGGAGAGGCTGGTGGGGGGAGATGGCCCCTTTTGGCAGCAGCGGCTTTTAAATTGGCTTTGCTGTCTCCTAAACCTGCTTGCTCTGCTGCTGAGCTGAGGGCTGGGTGCCTCGCAGAGGGCTCTGGCTGGTCCCCTCCATCTCCTGCCTCTGGAAATACCCAGCTGAACCAGTTCAGCTCATGGAAACGGCAGGGGAAAAGGATAAAACTGTCCCCCAAAGCCCCGAGTGAGGCCAGCTCGGCTGGGATGTTCCTGTCAGCCTGGCAGCAGGAGGGAGCTGGGGCGGGGGAGCCGAGCGTGCCGGGGAGGGAGGGAGACCATCCCTTTGGCAGCGGCCGGGGCTCCGTGAGGCTGAGCTGAAAGGTGAAACCGCACCCTCGGCCTCACCTGTCTGTCTGATCACGCCTTTGATTTATGCCCCCGCTTCTGCTGCTTAGCTTTCCCCACAGACTCCAACCATTGGATCTGATAATGAACCAAGTGGTTGAGCCTTATTTGTTTAATTCAAAGGGAAATTTAATATTTCCTACCTCGCAGCGTACGGAGGCTCTGCCTCGCAGCCCGTGGTTTTCCTTGCAGCGAACCTGTAAAATGCCAAGACAAGGGCAAAAAGGCTTGAGCTGTGAGCAGCCCCTTGTTGGAATGGTCTTGGCAAAGAGGCCAGGCACCACTAGTTTACATTTTTGGGAGCGTTTTGTCTCTGCAAAGGTTGCTGAGGTTTGTGCTGCCTGTGAAGTGCTCCCTGCCAGCTCACCTTCCATGTGCTGGTGAGCCCCAGGTGCTCAGGGAGGTGGGCTGTGGGGACCTTCTTGGCCGCCCCTTAGTCTCAGGAGAACAGATAGGTCCAGAATATCTCTGTAATCGCTCTGCAGCATCTGCTGAAACACTGGAGGACAAGCAGATGCTGGAGATGTCCAAGCTTCTGGAATTGTTGTATTTTTTGTGTAGGCATCTTGTGTCTGAGAGCAGCCTGCTCTAACTGAAGATGCTTGTGTTCCTGGAGGGGTATGGCACTGCACGTTTCCTTTCCCAGTCCTCAGTGAGTAAAAGAAAGCATTTATCTGGGTAAAAGGCTTCCCTGTAAAGAATCTTACAAGAAATTAATCTTTCTTTCCATGCCAGTTTGGAAGGTAACCCTCAGGTGACTAGTCTCCTGGGGAACAGCTAAAGGGGACAGTTAATGTGGCCCCTTCTGAAACAAGGTGGAGGCGATTGTTCCAGGTTGAAATCCCCTGCTTGCTTCCAGATCAATCCAAGTAAAGTTACTGTGATCAGGTGGTATGTTTTCAGTTTTTAATTTTTTTCTTTTTTTTTGCTTGTTGCTAGTTCAGAGCTGATAGATCGGCCCAAATAAGGCCATGAGAAAGGCTGGCCATTTCCAGGAGGATCCACAGACAGTCAGTGCATGACTTGTTGCCTTTATCTCTGAGATCAGGAGATTCCTTTCCAGTGATGGATTAATCCACTCTTGAGTGAATAATATAACCGAGAACAAGTAGGAGCCAGCGCTCCAAACAGATGATTTGTTCAGTACGTGTGTGCCTCCCTTCCCCTCCCCCTCTGGAAAGTGTCTTTCTTCACTGTTTCATTCAGCCTGTTGAAACCTCGCAGCAACCTGTGTCTGCGCCAGCCCCCAGCCTGACGGAGGGTGAGGATGGGGCTGTGCCAAAGGCCTCTGTTCCCAGGTGCAGGAGAAGGTAAACCGCAGCCCCCATGGGCCCAGGGTGGAGAGAAGGTGCCCATGGGCTGCTGGGGCTGTGCTGTCACCTGCCTGCACGTTTCCCTCACTGTAGGTAGAGGTGTTGATGCTGGCACCTGCCCAGGGTGAGCTTGCAGAGCTGCGGTCCCTCGGCGGCAATGACTGCACCCCAACATGAGGCAGCAGGCCCTGCGACCAGGGAAGGCTCCGTGTGTAGGAACTGGAATACTGGGGTTGGAGGGGTGAACTCACTGGGCACAAGGGGATGTCAGTGGACGGCTTCAAAAAGAGATACGACGATTCTTCAGTTGTGCCAGGAGGGATCTGCCAGACAGAGCCACTGCCTCCAGAGCTGCTCGGGTGTGTCCTGGAGTCACGCACCGAAGGCCTCCTGGTGATGCCTGGGCAATCCTTGTTAGCATACATCCAGTAGGATGCAGGGCCAGGAAGGCAGTTGCACAGCCACAAGCCGTGGAATTCAGGTAGTGAAATCTGTTGTCATTCCTATGGATATACTGGAATAACTCCTTGGCACCTCATAAACTGTGTCTTACTGCTTGAACATCTTGGAATGCGTCAAGGGCTGGTCCTGTTGATAGGCTCAAAGAGACTGTGAGGTGTGAGGGTGTGAGCCTGGAGAGGTCCTCCCTCTGCTCAGGGCCCCCCAAGGCTGTCACAGTCCTACTGGGAAAAGCTCCAGTAGCTCAAGGTCAGGTTGGTGAAAGCCCCCAGCTTTGGCTTTCCTTGTGTCATGAGTGCTGGTAGCCTTGCCTTGACCCCATGCACTTGGGGTGTGGGATTGGAAGTGCTGGTGGCAGCTTTCAGCTGCATTTTGGAGAATATCTGTACTGTGTGGGGCAAAGACAACACCTTTAAAATGGCATTTTCCCTTTGGGGAGTGGGTTTTGCTGCTGTTGGCTGTATGTAATCTCTGGGAGCTGAGGAGTTTTGCTGTGTAATGTTCCAACTCCATGTAGATTAGTTTGACTCTGCAATACATTTAAACAATAGTGTGTGGTTTTCCTTTGTTCCCCCCTTCCCCACGATAAGAGTTCACAAAAGTTCCTGAATTAGGGCTCTGTGTGCATATGCTGGAGTGTAGGCTCGGATTTTCATAAAGCTTGCTGAGGGCTGTTACTGCCTAGGAACTGTTCATGTTGGCGATTGCTCTGGGAAATCTCTTGGTTTCTCAGGAGCCTTTTCCGAAGGTGTGTTTCAGTGTAGCACTCAGATACTTGTTGCCTTAAATACTTTGCAGTGACAGTGTATCACAGCTTGATGGAGATTTGAGGCTCCTCTAATAAAATTCGAGCGAAGTAGGAAAACCCCGAGGCTTTTTTGGAACAGAAGATGTTTTCTGTTCCTGCCACTAATCTCTGTTGCAAAATGAAATAAATCTTTGTCAGGGTGTAGAAGGAAGCTGGCAACGGATGTAATCAAAAATGTTATTATCAAAACTCTAAATATGTTGAAATTTCAAGCTTAATGATATAATTTTAAATGCAGCTATTCAGACTGAGGCATGTTTTTGGGGTGCAGATTTTACTTCCAAATTGCTGTGTGCATTGGGATGGGCCAGAGAGGAGTTAGAAACAGATTGTGGATGGAGGGTACTGCAGATATGTGGCTGAGTCTCTTCAGCCCTGTGATCTCCAGTGGCAGTCGTAAATCGGGGTGTGCATTTCTAGATTAGGGGCTTTGGGGCTGCGCACTTAAAAAATGGTCCAGTTTCCAAGTTAGCATTTTTCCTAATTAGTGCATTTCCTCATGGCTCGTAAGTAACTGACACAACAGAAAGTGTGTGTGCTCAGAGCTTGCCTGAGAGGAGCTCTGGGCACAGTAAAACACAAGCAAACCACACCAGAACGATGCACAGTAGCAAAGACTCAACCCAGTGTGACAGGAGACAGAAAGCTTCCCGCCTTATACTGCTTGGAATAAGGGAACTGGGAGTAACACTCACCCTTCCAACCATTCCTTGAGTGGAGAGGCTGCAGGTTGAGGACACAGAAGAAGCTGAAGTCCTTCTCCGAGCCAAAGGTGTGAAGCTGTTTATTTTCACTGGGTCAGTGTATATATTGCAGGAGGCAGATGCTCGCCTGCTCAGCCCGAGCGCTCGCTGCTTATCTGGGCTCTGGTGAGTGTATAAGTGTTGTCCCTTCTAATCCCCCAACGTTAAACAGTCCAGGCACCTTTCCCTGGCTGAGCCTGGGACTGCTTTACAAAATACACAGGGAGAAGCCAACAAAAGAGAAGCATTTGCTCTCATTGCCAAGTTTAAATGAAGACTAATGCCGTGGTGCTGCTTAATCTTGTTTTTCTTGCTATCTGATGGATGTTAACGTGGGATGGACTCAATCCCGGCAGCCGGTTATCTTTGCAGGGCCTCCGTGTTGCTGAGCTCGGCATTAAAGTCTTGTGGGGGAGTTGATGTGCTATGAGGAGTCTGGAACCTTCTTCCTGAGTGGTGAAGCCACAACAGCAGTGTCCCATCTTCCTTTGAGAAGGTGTCTCGTGGAATTGCTGGTCTGGTGTTCGATGTCTGAACAGAAATACAGTTTGGCAAAGTAAGATGTGTCTGTGCGAGTGAGAACAGGGCGCAGTCAGGTGAACCTGGCATAAATTTCTCCCTTGTCCCCGTGATGAAACTTAACTCCTTTCCTACCAGTTGCTCATGTTTGAACTGGTTCTGCTGGGAGCAGCTGGCATGGCCCTGATTCTCGGGGGGGAGGTTTAGGCTCTGACTCACGACCTGCCGCTGTGTGCCGGTGCTGCCCCGAGTGCCCCGGGCAGGGGTCCCTGCCACTGGCAGGGCTGAGCTGGCGGCGCAGCCGCGACTTGGAGCTCAGCTGCAGAGGGCGAAGCAGCAGGGCTGGAGGAGCTGAACCCTTGGGCCACGGCTTCGTGATCACTGCTGCCTGCCTCCCCTGGATCACGCTCTCCTTCGGCTCCGCTGGCACGAGGAAGGAGGTGGGAAGCTACAGCCGTGCTCAGTTGTGCAACACTGCTGAGCAAATCCAACCCAAAGCCTCCCTCTCCTTCCCCCGTGTTCCACTACCCCTCTCCTCGCCTCGGAGTCTGGTCGGTTTGTTGTAGCAAACCTGGCCTGACCAACACGATTCTCTCATTTATTTTTTTTGCCTGTCTGGTGCTTCTATCTGGGCCCAAGGCGAAGGGGCTTGTTTTGCTAAGGAATATTGTCAGTCGTGTCAGGATTCCTTCCCTTGAGGTGAAGAAGCACAGAAGCGTGTGTTTGCTGGAGAGTTCGGACTTCAGTTTTGAAACCAGGTTTGGTCTTTTGAGCATGGGGGAAGGGAGGGGAGAAGAGCAGTAAAACTGAATTACTGTGAGACTGGAGGATGGATTATGCATAGGCTTGTTTTAATCGGGGGAGGAAAGACCAGGGTCTTTCCTGCTCTCTCCCTCAGCTGTCCCTGGTTAGCCAGTTTGATTTTAATAAGCATTGTTCTGCCTGGAGCCTGGGTCCAGCGGCAGGGAATGTTGGCATTGCCTGTGACAGCATGTGGATGTAACAGGAGGGGAAGCAGTGATCTGGAGTGGAGGGCAGTGCTTTTGTTCAGGAAACCGCATCAAAATGGGTCTGTTAGTCCGTTCTGTGCACAATTCCAGCCGTCCGCAGGCACGGTGAATTCTGGAGGTGACTAACGACTGTAGCACAGGCTTGGCTCTCTGGTTCCAGCGCGCCTCCCATATCCTGCAGCCATGAGTTCACAGGCTCCTAATTGCCTATGATGTAAGACAGCAGTAGATGAGGTTGCTATAAATTCTGGCTGCAGGTGTGGATTTAATGGTTGTGCTTCCCTTTAAGGGCTCACGGATAGCAAGGATCCCTGCAAGTTACAACAGACCAAGTTGGACTCGGGCTAAGGCAGCTAAAAGAACCCATTTGTCTGCGTTTTTTAGAGCTGTTGCTTGCTGGAGGCTACCAAAGGACGAGGTGTCAGCATTCATCTGGAATCACCTCAGGAAAGAGCTCACTGTCCTCTAACAGAGCTCAGCCGTGGTTCCAATTCTTTTCATCAACCTCCTCTCACAACAAAACCTCACAAGTATGAGAGTGCTGCTGGAAGTGGACCTTTAGGCAGCCTCTGTGGGCACAAGTGCTTTTGTCTGAGAGTCTGATGGGTTTTTTTGATGACCAGAACAAGCCTGTGGTTCTAGGGGGTTTTTGTTTGTTTGTTTGATGGGTTTTTTAATTTGGATTTTTTTTTTAAATTTGTGTTGGATTCTGGCTGTAGAAACCATAGAGATATTATAATCATGGATGATGGTCCTTGACATGAAAAATGCAGACTTTTTGGATGGGAAAAGACACCCCCTGAGGCAGTAGTGCAGCTTGGTGTGGTGTGTGTGCACCTGTAGCTTGGATAATTAGGCCGGCAAGTTCCCTGGCTCCCTTGAGCAAATGGGCATGGCTCACTTGGAGTTGGCTTTTGTATATTTTTCTTCATTTTTACCCATAGTCATGCAGTCCAGGTTTTATTAAACGTGCTGGGGTGGTGCTTCATGAGTTGATCTGAGGCCTCACGCTGTTCAAGTGCAAAGTTCCCGTTCTTGGATGTCCATTCCCAGCCCCTCCTTTGGATCAGCGCTCCAGGACTGCATGGGGAGCTGAAACTGCTCCCTCATCCAGGTGAAAACTGAATCTCATTTTTCTCTGGCTGAGTTTTCGCCTGGATCTGCCAGCAGATCTGACTCACTCGCTGGCCGCAGGATCCTTGGTGCAGATTGGAGAATGCAAGCCAGGTCCCGAAGGAAGGTGTTGCTGCCCTCCTCGGCAGCAGCCTGTCTTCAAATTGGCTGAAAAGCTGGTTACGAAATCTCATTGTTGGTAAAAATCAGAGTTGAAAAAGTACAGGAGGGACCTCGCTGGGAGGCTCAGGCCAGCCCTGAGGAGGGAGCAGAGCAGGGAGACAGGGCTGAAGGGCAGCAGGGCTCTCACAGGTGTCTGTCCCTGCCTGTGTACAGCACAGTCTGCACAGGTGTTGGGCTAAAGGTGGGGGTGAAAGCGGGAGAATGAGGCAAAGTACTGCCTAGGCAGGAGATAACAGGGGGGGAGGTCTGGGGAGGGCTCAAGGAGCAAAGGGTGAGAACCTTGTATGTATTTGGTCTACAGTTAGTGTGATGGAACTGTTAAACTAATGATACCCTCAGCTCCCTCGGGGGCTGAAAGCCCTGATTTAGGCATTTAAGCATAATTGCAGCCCAGCAGAACTGTATATCAGGCTAATGCTCTGTTCTCTTGCTTCCCTGAGCGGGGAGGAGGCAGGAGCCATTCCCACTTCATTAACGTGGCAGCAGGGTGACTGTCTCAGCTCTTTTGCTGAAGTTAATAATAAAATTAACCTAATTGTTATGCCTGTTTGTGGGGGAAAGAAAGTGTGGCTTCTGTGGTGATTTATTTATTTTTTCTCCTGATGTCCGTCTTGCTGGAGGGGCAGGATGGGAGCCCTGAGTCTCCCCGCTCAGAGCAGGGACCTGTGTCGGGAGTGGACCAGTGACTCGGGAATGTTTTGGGCTGCGTGTGCCAAGGCACAGTGCACAAACTGTTAAATTCCCTTCCCCAGGCTCCCAAATCCATTTTTCCAGTCCATGCCAAAGCATGCGTTCTTCTATCAAGACCATATGTACACCAAGACCGAGGTTCTAAAGTCAAGGTGTTTTTGAAATATTGGAGTGCAAATTAAGGATCTGAGTAATCTTAACTGTCTTCTGAAAAAAAAAAAAAATTCTCTATCAGCCTCACATATAACTCAAAGGATTAATGGAAAGCTAAACTTTGATCCGAGTCCAACAGCTGATACCAACCATGAGACTTTCCAGGCCTGAAAGCAAAACAGAAAAATCCAATGAAAAAGATCTGCTGCTCCATCTTTTGAGGCACGCAGCCTCTTGGCCATGTTTCGGGCTAACACTGCTATTTTTACCTCAGTTATTTAACCTCTTCTTGTGTCACCTTTGTGCTGTGCCACTGGACCTTACCTGTAACAGTTTGAGCAAATTACTGACAATATTTAGGGTGTTTTATAGCTTTGTAGGAAACACATCTGCCTGATTATTAAGGAAGACCATCAGGGCGTGGGGTACCCTGTCCTTGCTGGGATTTGGTCACTGTCTGGTTTGTTCAGCGTGTTTGTTTTTCCTGCCAGCTGCCACCCGGGCAAACACTTGCTCTGTATTTTGACAGTAATATCAACTTTTAGGTCTTTGTGGTTCCTTTCAACCCAAGCCATTCTATGAAAAGTAAAGTGCCACGAGGAATTGCTGCACAATTGATAAAAGATTTTAGCCCCCAAATTTGCTCTTGGGATCTGTCGCTGATTCGTGGGGCATTTAAACCATCTGGAGCAAGAAAAAAGCTCCATGCAAGACTGCTTATAAAAATATGTTACCTAAAAAGGAGTAAAAATACCAATTGAATCATTAAGTGAGAATCTGCATAGGAAACACTTGGATGTGGCTTAGCACTGATCGATTTGGCTGCCAGGCATAGATATGGACAGAAATGTGGAGGCGCATTAATGAAATCCAAGCTGAGGATTGCAATAGTTGAGCAATTGTAATTTTTCTCCTTTAGTCAGGAGATCCTTATCCTTCTGATAAGGATCTGGAAGGTGCACTTTCATTTGTTTAAAGTGTAATAAATAAATATGAACAGAACATCAAAGGATGCTTTTTCTTGTAATTTTTAACTGCTTCTCCACTTGTGGTGTTTCTGTGGACGCCTCAGAGGGTATTTGGCCCGTTTGTGTCTCGCACACTTGGTTTGTGGGGTCACTGTCAGCAAGCTGGTTTTTGTGAGGTTTTCCCTTTCAGATGCTTTTTTGGGGATGGAGAAAATTCTAGGCGTGCAGGGCTGCTCGGTAGAGCTCAGTGTGTTTCCTGACAGCAAAATCCCTTTGAAGAATGTAATTTTATTACTTACGCTGGCGAAATCCTCTCTTTGGTGATGCCATAATTCCAACACAAATGCCTAATTACGGCACTTTTTACAAAATCCCCAGCCCTCCTGTAACCTCCTGGCTCCTTATCTCCAGCACTCGGCTTCCTGTGATTTAGTAACACACAAACTGCAGTTCCCAGAGGTTTGAGGTGGAGAAGGGAAAAACGGGAGCACTTGAATTTTTCTTGCCCAAGCTGTGATTACAGCCCGGCGTTTCCCGGTGCTCCAGCCCTCTCTTCGAAGCGTAATTAGGAACACATTGATTCTTATTGCAGCTGGCAGCTGCTCGCTATTGCCTTTTTCAGCTTCTGACCCCCATAGTCCTGCTGACCTTTCCTGGGGTTAGTCGTAGGCCCTTTTCATTGTGATGGGCTCGAAGTGGCTCATGTGGAGTTGATTATTTCCTTGCTTGTCTGGCCTTTTTGGTGCCATAACTCCAAGTCACTTCCATTTTCTTCCCCTGCTTTTGGCTGACCACAGTGAAAGGAAATGCTTTTGCTGGCGACAGGATCGGTTTGCACGCTTGACTGACTCGATTGAGACCCTGAAAAGGGGGGGAGGGGGAGGGTAATGAACACTGTAGGTGCTGCATTTGCTTTTTAAAGGTTGATGTTAATGATTGAGTGGTCATTAAGCATTCATAAAAACGAGGCTCTGGCCAGCTCCATGTCCTCTTGGCAATCTCAGAGCCTTGGGCTGGCATTAAAACTCCATCGGCTGCATCCTTGGTGGCAGCAGTGGCTGTGGGAGCCACACGGAGCAGGTCTGTGGCGTGTGGCAAGCACACCGCTGTCAAACTGCTCCGAGCTACCCCCGAGGCTTTCCCGGCCACCGACCGGCCCGGGAGCGGAGCCGGGAGGCAGCTCCATGAGGCTGTAACCCGCTCCTCCCAGCCCAGAAAGCTAATGAAGTCTATGTGCCAGCTGTTACACTCATTTTGCCAGACCCCAGGAGGACAGCATGAAGACAGCCAGTGATCAAAGGCTCTGGAGATCACTGAGGAGCCGAGCGGCAGGAATGTCTGATTGCTTTCTCTTGGAATGCCACAGGCTTCAATACCTCCTTTTCCCTCCCCCCCCCTTCTCAGTTCAA
>JAWWEU010000068.1:1598764-1643873 GCA_035583155.1 Acropternis orthonyx
AGCCTTTCCAGTGTCTCTGCTTGGTTTTACGAGAGCAGTTGAGGGAATGTAGGAAATACTTTTTCTGCTCACTATTCTGTAAAAGCTGGTGCTTTCTGTAGTAAGGAAGTGGATAAGGAGGGTTTATGCTGTTATGGGCTGCAGAATAGTCCATGCCTGTTGATGTGAATGTCCCAGTGCTGCACTAGAGAAGATAATCAGCATAAAGCTAACTGTCTTTTGAGCACAAATACTGAGCTTACTGCCCTTCCCCTCCCCCAGGCTGTGGCTGCCCTTACCCTTTTCCTGAATCTCTCCAGGTTTAGCTGACTTTGGTGCCTCGGTGACGGCTGCCATTGCAGCAGAGGAAGGAGGCTCAGCTCTCATCGGGTGCAAGGTGCCAGAAAGTCACCCCAAAGCACAGGTTCGCTTCCAAGTGCGGGGAAAATGGCTGGAACAATCAACAGGTGAGATGTGCTGTGCAATATAAGTACCCAACAAAAGTTTGACTGGAGTTTTTTCGTAGAACCAAAAGGAACAAACCTCCAGAAACTTGCAGAACTTCATGTGCAAATCACTTTATCTAAACCTATCTTTGGAAATGAACCTTCAATGAATGGTGATTTCTTTGTGATCTTATGTTTAAAATAGATTGGTATAGCTGAAAAGTTAATTAAAAAAAAAAAAGGAAGCTTTCCTTTGAAACTAAATATAATTTTTTTCCTTCCCTGCTTGTTTAGACAACTACCTAATTCTTCCATCTGGAAACCTGCAGATTTTGAATGTATCTTTAGAAGACAAAGGGTCCTACAAATGTGCAGCATACAACCCAGTCACTCATGATCTCAGAGTAGAACTCACTGGACATAAGCTTACAGTCACACGTGAGTATCCTGTTCAGCTCTCTACATCTCCACCTGGATAAATAACATCCATAGGGTTTTTAGCATGGGCATATCAGTGTCTCCAATACTGTGTTACATAAAGTCTGTCCTGCATTCTTTGCACATTCAGTTCTTATTTCCCCTCACTGTGGAGGAGCAGCGTGACTGCTTTTCAAATCCCAGGAAGACACAGCACTCAGCCCTTGGAAAGGGGATACTGCTAATACTTCTGTCCCCAAACCTGTTTTGGAGCAGGACTTCTGTAAGAGGTGCTTAGTCCCAAGTACAGAGAGATGCGTTTGAAAGACATGGAGAAGGACTGAAGAACAGGATGGGAGGGTGTGGTTTAAAAGCCTGATTGGTGTCAAGGTTAGAGGGCTGGAGCACCTCTCCTGTGAGGAAAGGCTGAGAGAAATGGGATTGTTCAGCCTGGAAAAGAGAAGGCTTAGGGGTAACATAATTGTGGCCTTCCAGTACCTGAAGGAAGCCCAAAAGAGAGCTGCAGAGGGACTTTTTACAAGAGCATGGGGTGACAGGACAAGGGGGAATGTCATCCCACTGACAGAGAGAAGGTTTAGATTGGATATCAGGAAGAAATTCTTCCCTTGGAGAGTGGTGAGGCCCTGGCACAGGGTGCCCAGAGAAGCTGTGGCTGCCCCATCCCTGGAAGTGTCCAAGGCCAGGTTGGACGGGTCTTGGAGCAGCCTGGGCTGGTGGAAGGTGTCCCTGCCCATGGCAGGGAGTGGAATGGGGTGAGCTTTAAGGCCTTTCCAGCCTAAGCAATTGTATGATCCTATTCTACAATTCATCTTTCTTCCAGGCCCTTCCTCAGGTGGCTCCCACATCCTTCACCCCCTGGGCCCCCAGAGCCTGGCAGTGCCCCGGCACAGTCCCCTGACACTGGAGTGTGTGGTCGGAGGGGCAGCTCCAGCCCCTGTGCACTGGGTTAAGGACGGCCGGGACGCGCTGGGGCGGGGCCGCTGGAAACTGCTGCACTCCCACCTGGTGACGGACCAGCTTGAGGCATCTGACGCTGGAAACTACTCCTGCATGGTGGGAAGTGACTCTGGAGCAGGGAAATACGTTAACTACTCGCTTACTGTACTTGGTAAGAAAAAAAAGACATTTTCACGTCCAGGCAACAAACTTGTTTTTTGTATATTGTGCTGGTTTTGACATCTGCTCCCAGTCTCACATTCCTTCTCAGTCCTAAGCGTATTAAAATAGGGAACACAGATCTGTTCATAATGACCATATCCCATCATCTCTTTCAAGTTAAAATCCATAATTACTTGTCTCTTCAAATCCTTTGCAGTTTGAAATAATGAAACAGTGAAGGATAACAAACTTTGAGGGAAGAACTTATCCATTTATTCTCCTGCAGGATGCCAGTGTCAGTGATGTGCCAGGGATCAGATGTGCCTCTCTTGAGGCTGTACACGAGCAAAAAGCTGCTGAGGGGAGCTGTATGTTTGGATGAGGATATAAACAAAAGCAAAAGAAACATATTCACATATTTGACCTCTTTTGTGTGGCTGCAAGTTATCCCTCATCTCCCCTTTCCATTGTAGCAGATTTTCCTGGGGTTTGAGGTTTTTGCACCTGTGACTGGTTTTGTTTGGCTTTTGAAATGTGTATGTTGGAGGTACTCAGAAAACAGGATGTTGACATCCAACATGCCTTTTGTTGTGGGGATGTCAGTAATAAATTTTGAAAAGAGAGGTGTTTTATTTACAGAATTAGTGCAAACGTGTGGCTATTTGGGACGGAAGGGAGAAACCGTTCATATAAACCCATGTGTGGGAAAACCAGCTTTGGGCTGCACAGAACCAGCAGCTTGTGGTGCTTGCTCAGCCTTTGGACATACTAAGCTTGTGGAACATGTCACAGCAGTTTTTCCAGGGCTTAGTCTAAGATCAGCAGACGGTGGTTTATGTAGAATCGTTTCGCTTTCCAGAACCTGCCTCACTCTCCAAGGGGCTGCAGGATGAAACCGTGGCTGCCGGAGCGACTGTGCATTTCTGGTGTGATGTCCGTGGCAGCCCCGCTCCAGCCCTCACCTGGCTCCACAACGCGGCCCCCCTGCGCCTCTCCCCGCGGCATTTCCCAGCGGGAAACCACCTGCGGATCTGCGGGGTCACCCTGGGCGACTCTGGCTTGTACCAGTGTGTGGCAAACAATGGAATTGGGTTCGTGCAGTCCATGGGGAGGCTCCGTGTCCAGCCAGGTAGGAGCACTTGCAGCCCCTCAAGGTCTTCCCATTAAGCATTTGCACTTCAAGCTTTATTCTGTTTTGGTTTTTCCCTTAGATTATGTATTAATTTGTTTCTGACCGCTAATCTTACAAAGAAGATGGTTTCAGTTGGGTTTTAAGAGATTTTTGGGGTAGTGTGGTTACTTGATACTTAATTACCTAGATTACCAGCTGCAATTAAGTCAGCTTATGATTGAATTTGACACGATTTGTGCTTAAATAGAATCAGGGTTCTGTTGTGTTGGATAAGCTGGTACTCTTAGCAGTATTGGCTGATGAGTAGTTACGCCTGTTCTACACTCAAGTTTGCAAGCAACCCTCAGGTTTGGGGTTAATGCCCACTTCCCCTTTTTTAGATTGGCAGGATCAGGTACCAGTAGTCTTTTTGATCACTTTTCATTATAAGATACTTTCTAATACACAGAGAGCTTGACTTCTGCTAGCACAAGGATGTTGGCAAGACCGCTGCTGTCCCTGTTCTCTCCCTGTCATGTGCAGTTGAAGCTTTGAACCTTTTCTGTACCCGTTATGATCTGTGTGAGCTGTGCAGGGCCTGGCTGAGCAGAGATTCTGTGGCCTGCTCGTGTGTGGAGTGCCTAAGCCAGTCTTGCCTGCACTGTGTTCTTCACTGACAGTCAGGTGTTTGTCATTTAGAGAAGCTAAAGTGTGGTTTGAGTGTAGGTTTCTATCAACCTCCTCTAAGCAGGAGTGTCAGCTGATCTCTTCAGTCTGGAAGGCAAGTCTGGAGATGCTGTGTGGAGAAGAAATAACTGTTAAAATGGTTATAAAAGAACCACGTGTGACTTTTTTAACTGCGCTGACTGACTTCAGCATTAAGTGTCATATTCCTTAGTCAAAGTCATTGTTTGTATTTCCCCCAGGCAGAGGCTCTGTCCCAGTCATAGTCTCTTCCCCAGGGAGCATCACTGTGGTGGCTGGCGGGGACGTGACGCTGTCCTGCAACGCCACCGGGCTGCCCGCGCCCGTGATCCGCTGGTACGACAGCAGAGGCCTTGTGACCAGCCACCCTGCCCAGGTGCTGCATCCCGAAGCACAGAGGGCTCCCCCCCCGGCAGTGGCGGGGCCCGCCTGCCCCTCTGTGTCCCGGGGCAGCTGGAGCTCCCTGCGCCTGAGCAACGTGACTCCCAGGCGTGCCGGCGAGTTCAGGTGCGAAGCCACCAACGAGCACGGCTCTGCAGTGTCCAAAGCCTTCCTCACAGTTGGTAAGTTGAAGCCCAAACCAGTCCGTTTGGCTCCCTGATTTAGGTGAGAAATGCCTCAGAATAAGGAATGAGTGGCAGGTGGGTGGGGTGGGGTGGGATCTGAGGGAAATGAAGCAGGAGCAGTTTCAGCTGTCTTCACGGACCAGCTCCTCCCTCCCCTCTTCGGCAAAGGAGAAATGCTGTGTGCGTTGCATGGACGTAGCATCTTGTATGTGATAAAAACTATCCAGGGGTGGGGGTTTTATTTATTCCTAGAAATTGCTACTAGGAAAACACAGTTCTTGCACTAAAGGCAGGATGGGAAAGAACGGTTTCCTTTCCTCACATTGGAATATTATGTGACGTTAATAAAAGGCTTAAGTTCCCCCGAGTTCCCTTCACAGGAACTGAGATACAGAATTTTAGTTACATGAAATGACTTAAGTTTCTTAGCTCTTTCAGCACCCTGCCTTAGTTAATTTAGTTTAATGTCAGGGAGATTTCAGGTCGGTGGGATTTAATAAGTGGCTCCATACATGAAGTTCTTTGGTTAGAGTTTAAAACTCCTGTAAATAACTTGAAAAGACGCATAAAGGTTCACTTAGAGAAAAAAAGAAAGAAGAAACCTCAAGAAAGTGATCCCATCATGTAGTTTTATAAATCAGTTATTGTTGGACCTTGCTGAGTGGAAACATGAAACTAGATATCATCCCAGAATTCAGTCTGTGTCAAAGAGAAAAATCCCTCTGCTTTGCCTTGGAATTTTATGGCAGTAAGTTCAATTTTAATGCTTTGTATATTAACTTTTATCGGTTTCTAATATGTTGTACTGGCTGCTGATTATGGTGCAGAGGGTGATTAAGGCATTTGGTTTTGATATAAAAGTCCCTGAGGAGTTTCTGGGAGCTGTTAGGGGTTTAGAACAGCTCCCAGCCGTGCCAAAGGCGTGCTCAGACATTCAGCTGTCTAATGAAGAATTCGTGCCAGGTAACACTTCTGAAGCACCTGAATGACTTCAGCTGAGATCCCAGTGCGTTTCTTTGGTAGCAGGATTAGCTTAAGCACCTCTCAGCCTCAGCACCTTGTTTCTGTAATTTGCCTTGTCCCAGCACACAGCGAGAGAGCTCATTTGGCTGAAAAATGTATCTTTCTTTTTTTCCTTCTGCTGGATCTGTTCCAGGCCGTGATTCATTGCACGGTCTTACAGCGGGCAGGACAACTTCAGCTGCCATCATAGTGAGAAACCACCAAAATGCAAAATGATGCCTTGGGATCCTGTACCCACAGCCCTCCCTTCCTCTGTGTCTTTTTTAGACAGCTGGGGGTTCGCCTGCTTAGCAGTAGCTTCCCAGACCTACTGAACACAAGGTTAATTCTCCAAATTAACTTCATCTAATGGAAATGAAGGAGAAGGATGCACTCCAGGCAGTCCGAGTAGCATGAAAGTGAGTGTAAAACACAAGGAGCGTTTAGCGTAGGCAGGTGAGTGATTCAAGGGCGAGAGGCTAAAGTTGCTCCTACAGAGGCTTTGCAGAACCTCTGAGAAGTCCTAAGGTGATTTGAAACGCTTTCCAGGTGTGGGTGACCTCACTGATGTGCTGCATTCAGGTTTTCAGAGGGCTTTCCTACCCTGTGCCGAGGTACTGGGAGAGCCCATGAGCAGGGCGGATCCTCCGGCTGTTTAAGAAGCAGGAAAGCAGTGCCTGGGAATGTGATCTGTTTGCACAGCGGAGACAAATCCCAGAGCTGCTGTCCTGCCAGCACAGCCAGGGCACCCCACGGGCTGGGCTCTTCCCGTGGGTGCACCCCTGTGAGCAGGCTGAAAAGGTGAGGGCGAAACAACACGATACAAAGTACGGGGTATTAGGAAGACTGTGAGTAACAGCTCTGGAGCCAGGCTGGGAGAGCTGGGGGCGTTCACTTGGAGAAGAGAAGGCTTTAGGGAGATCCTAGGGCCCCTTCCAGTGCCTAAAGAGGCTCCAAGAGAGCTGGAGAGGGACCTGGGACAAGGGATGGAGGGACAGGACAAGGGGGAATGGCTTCCCACTGCCAGAGGGCAGGGATAGATGGGATATGGGGAAGAAATTCTTGGCTGTGAGGGTGGGGAGGCCCTGGCACAGGTTGACCAGAGAAGCTGGGGCTGCCCCATCCCTGGAAGTGTTTAAGTTGGATGGGGCTTGAAGCAACCTGGGATCGTGGAAGGTGTCCCTGCCCATGGCAGGGGTTGGAGCAAGATGAGCTTTAAGGTCCCTTCCAACTCAAACCAGTCTAAGATTCTACGAATGCAGTCCTTTAATGCCTAATTTCAGGACGGTCAGTCCTTGCCCAGTGGCTGTTGGAGGTGGGGTTCTGGGGACATGCAGCCTTTGGTCTGACCCAGCTCAGTGCTGCTGGTGTTCTGTGGTGGGGCTGGGAAGCTGAGGAAGAAAAGCCTCCTTGGCTCGGGGGGAAGGGATGGCACTGAGAGCAAGAGCCAAAAAAAGTTGCATAATGACACAGCAGCGGAGAGAAACCTGATGTGCTGGGTTATATGGGTAGCAATTATGCCAGAAACTTCGCAAAAAGAGCTTAGATCTGAATTGCTTAATGGGAATTGTTACCCAGGGGTTGTTTTCCAAAGCAAAAATACGAACAACTCGGCAGTTGTTGACGACTCCCCTCCCGCAGCAATAAACACAGCGCTGGCTGTGGGTCTGCTGTCACCAGCTGAAACCACAACTCATTCTCCCCTCCAAGAGCCCATGTCCCCAGTGCCAGCAGGCGTCAAACCAAACTGTGCCCACCCACGCGTCCTCGGGGTCCACCACGGTGCCGTGGGCCTTCCGCCTCCTCCCATTTGTTTCCAGTATGGGGCCCTTCCCACTGCTCGCTGACAGCGGAGATACCCTTTGGCTCAGGGGCTGCTCGGGGGGTTGTCTGGCATTTTAAGACCATCTGGCTTCGGGGACATCCTCCCTGCATTGTTCCCTTCTTCCTGTCTCCGAATTTTGTGGCATTGCTAAATAAATGAGAAGGAACAAACAAGGAATGCTTGCCGAGAGTGTGTCTTCAATTTGAAAAGAGAACTTTCCTTCCCAGCTTTTTAGAAAGTGGCCAAAAATAGCAGCCACACTTGCTGCTGGTATTTTAATGGAGGTTTGGAGGAATCTGAGTCAGCCAGGCTAACACTGCCTAGGCTTTACATTACCAAGGAATTTGTTTGTTTTGTAAACCAAGTTCCCTTCATTCCCTTCCCCTTCCAGACCCCAGCACGTAACATAAATCTACACAAATCTGAGAGGATGGACAGGACTCCGAACATCTGGCAGTCCCAGCACTGCCATGTGCAACCTCGAGGAGCTGCGCTGCTTCCCAAACCTTCTCGCTTTAAGCACTGATATTTTCTTGTTCTGGATAATCTCCGATGTCCAACCTGCCATCCCTTTCCTGCCCGGAATGCTGAGGAGCCCTGCATTGGCTGAACAGGGCTTTTTTTTGCCTCTTTCGAACTAATATTACATATATACATTATTTTTTTTCATACCAGGAAATATAACTAGGATGGAGGAGGCAGGAGAAGGATTTCTAGAAATGTGTTGGTATTAAATTGCATGTTAGATCTGCCTGTAAAATGAGTTTATTCTCAGCATAAATTTTCAAATGAAGCAGTTGAGTCGTGCAGCTTTCAAAGCTTCTCAAAATTACAGCTAAAACCTCAGAAACTGAGGTAGGAGAATGTCCTCTTGTGTGCATGCCAGTGCAGGCCATGAAAAGTTCCTTGTACAACAGTGATTAATTTAAAATTGCTCCATTTGTGTCACAAGTGTAGCTATATATATTTATTTATTTCTTTTAACATGCATTGCCACGACTTAATTTAGAGAAGATGCAGTCAGACTGTGCATTGAATTTCTGGTTTTCTCTCTTTGCTAGTGCAAAAAAAAACCCACTAAACCAAATAAAACAAACCAAACCCCACTGCTGTGCCCTGGAAAAACACCCAGGCCACAGCTTGGCACTGGGCTCAGGTCTGTGTGGGCACCTCTGGACCTGGAGTTTTGCAGCAGGGCTTGTTTGGAAATGTCACTCTGAAATGATTTAGCGTCCCGTGGGCACGGGGCGAGCGTACGTCATCGTGGGGATGTAACCAGACCCTCCCTTTGCAGTTCCTCCAGCAGCTGGCACGAGAGCAGGAGAAACAGCTCCTCTGGAGCTTGCCCAGGGCGACGAGAGCGGCGGTGGGTTTGGTGCAGAAGCGGCGTCTTCGAGCCCCGCTCCGGCCAAAGATGCGGCTGCGATGGAAGGGGCGTCGAGCCCGCCCGAGGCGCCCATCATCCTGAGCCCGCCGCAGACGCCGAAGCCGGACACCTACAGCCTGGTGTGGCGGCCGGGCCGCGCCGGGGGGCTGCCCATCAACGCCTACTTCGTCAGATACCGCAAGGTACCGGCGCCCTGCGCGCACGTGGCACGGGTGGGTTCCTCAAGGAGCCGGCAGTGCTGGCGTGCACCGGGCCGTGGGCTCAGGCCAGAGAGAACACAGGATTTAGCTGAAGCCCAGCATGCCCATGGCTCGTTTTAGGGGTGGCTGACGTTGTCACAAATGCGCTGCTCTGCCTGGTTTGAAGTGGGATTTATCCAGGCTTTTGTGTGCTTTACAGTGTCATTATGGGCAAGGGGCTCCGGGGCACGTTGTGTGCAACATCAGTGGTGTTAAAAATGCGTCTGTGTAAGCAAGCTTGAATCTGTGCGTGAGAACAGAAGGGAAAGCTGGGTTTTACCCCAATATGTCACAGAGTTCGCTGCTCTGTGTCCCAAAGGGACTTCGTTGAACTCAAGTTATCAAGCATGAAGGTGAATTAAAATTTACTGGGCAGGTACCTGCCATGTCCTTAAAAGAGGTGTGTTAACACTGAACTCTTTTGCTTAAAATCACCTGGTGGGATCCTTGGGGCCGTCCTGTGCAGAGCCAGGAGCTGGCCTCAGTGATCCTTGAGGGCCTCTTCCAACTCAGGCAATTCTGTGATTCCAAAATCAGAACCAAGCAATGCCCGCATCTGTTCTTCCAAGCAAACAGCTTTCTGCATAGCAAAGCTGTTTGGTTTATTTTTCATAAGCTTTTTAATCCTCTACATCCTGATCTTGTCTTAGCCTGGAGGGAATGCTTAGATTTTTGACCTGTTGGTTCCTGAAAACCTAGTGCCAGAGTCTGTTGATGATAATTTCTCATCCAAAGGCGGTTGGTTCACATAAGCCCTGTAAGCTTTGAATGCTTTTTTGACCTTTTTGATGCTCACCCTTCACTTCCACCAATCCTTTCCAAATTAAATGTGCTCACTCATGGATTTCTCAGCAGGGAGTTTACCCTGGTTTTTAGGGTGGTGCTCTCTTTGTGTCATTAAGTTATTTTATTGATTTCCCTCTTTTAATAGAGGGGGAAAAAAGTTCGGGGGAATAAAAGTCTTGGAGTGGTGGCTGCAGAAGAAAATTGTTGAACAAAGACCTCTGGCATAACCTTTGATAATCCAGAGCATTTAGATCTGCCTCCAATGTTTTATTAAAGTCTTATATTGTTTAGTAGTTTATTTTTGGTGGAATCTTTGTCTTTTCCTTTGGGATTTGGGGTAATGTTTTCCTGTAAAGGTCAAGCATTAAGAGACTACCCTGAATCTCTTTCTTTTCTGAAGTGGAGCTGATGGTTTCACTGCTAAGTTAAAAAGTGTTTTGGGTTTTGTTTTTTAAAAAAGGAAACATGCATTAATAAACCCAAACTTTTCATCTCCCTGCTGACTTTTTTTCCAGCCTCGAGGAGGAACTAAGGCATAATTTTGTTGTCCATTTCAGCCAATAAATATTTTAAAATGCTGAAGTACAGGGAAAGCTGGCCTAGCTCAGGGAACATCTTTCTCATCAGGGTGTTTGGTCCAGCCCTTTTAGTGGCACACACTGCCAGCTGAAGGCTGACTGAAGGCTTGAAAATCATTTGGGCTCTTGTAGTTTTAACCATGAGTGAAAATGTTAAAAAAAAAAAAAAAAAAAAATGGTCTAAACCAAGTGTGCGTGTGTGAACATGGAGAGGGAAAATAAGTTTATCCAAGGAGTGCTGTGAAAGTGGTTGCAAAAGCTCTACCTGGAGACAAACCGCAGGTAGATGCAGGGAAACAGGAGGAGTTGGGGCAGGGGCAGAGGCGGTTTGGGTGTGCGGAAGGGATGCGGGACGCGAGGGTTCCCCGCCTGACGCCGAGCCTGTGTCCCTGTCGCGCAGCTGGAGGACGGCGCGGGCACGGCGGGCGGCTGGCACACGGTGCGGGTGCCCGGCAGCGAGAACCAGCTGCGGCTCACCGAGCTGGAGCCCTCCAGCCTCTACGAGGTGCTGATGGTGGCCAGGAGCGCCGCCGGGGAGGGCCAGCCGGCCATGCTGACCTTCCGCACCAGCAAGGGTAGGTGCAGCACGATGTGCCCTGAGCCCTGCCCTCCCAGAGGCACTTGTTTGATTACATCAGCCGTGTGTTGTCTGCTAAGCCCTATGTGAAATGTTCTGCAATTTATTTGCTGAAGAACAGCCTCCTCAGTGGCTTAAACAGCTGTAGGGCAAACTTCTCTGAGCATTCCCAGAGCTGTTGGTAAGTAGAAGCTATTTAAAGCTTGATAGTATTATTTTTGGGGTGATTATTAAGATTTCTAGTGTGAGATTCCTCTTACTTAAAATAAGTGAAGTCAGGGAGCAGCCTGTCCTTGTTGAAGTTTTTCAGAGAATCACAAAAGAAACCCTGCACCGTCCAGTTTTCACGCATCAACAAAGCTGCTCCCGGTTTGCTTTGCAGACACCTCAGTGACAGTCTCTGCTGACTATGAGCCAGCTCTTCTGAGAGTTGTGTGCGCATAGCAACAAGCACAAGAACGTTCCTAATCAGAGCGTTCTTTTTCTTTCAAGTTTGGACACTGATGGATGCACTTTTTAGCATGCAAACAATTAGATATTTTTCATACTATTGTCCAAGAACGTCTTTAAAGTGACAGAGGGCAGGGTCAGATGGAATATTAGGAAGAATTCTTCCTGGTGATGGTATTGAGGCCCTGGCAGGGGTTGCCCAGAGAAGTTTCCCAGTTCCATCCCTGGAAGTGTCCAAGGCCACGTTGGATGGGGCTTGGAGCAGCCTGGTCCAGTGGAAGGTGTCCCTGCCCATGGCAGGGAGTTGGAATGAGATGAACTTTAAGGTCACTTCCAACCCAGACTATTCTGGGATTCTATGTAGGACAGGATAGCTTGAAATTTTATTAAGAATGTAATGTATTCATGAAATCTGTGAAAGCTGCTTAGGATCCTTCACCCTATCTATCCTTATCATTGTTCTATCAACAAACAGATCCAAAACTGATGGCCCCCAACCTCTGAAAATCTCGTCCCCTGCTAAAAAAAGTCAACAACTCCTTAACTGTGACCTACCCACTCCCTGGAACATCTCTGCCTGATGAAACTTTGGGTCCCTCCCAGGCATCTGCCTAATAACACAAATCCTGGCTGACCTACTCGCCCTACACAGCACAGCAGGCACAGCCCCAGCTGGCACCACCCTTGCCCGGACACACAGAGACGTTCAGTATGGCTGATTGATCCCTAACCTGCTCCACTTTCTTCTTTACCTGTATCCATCAGAACACTGAATGAGGATTCTACTACAGCTCCTACTTGTACAAAGAAACCTGAAACAGGCATCCTCCTCCTGCTCACCTTCATAGGCTGTGCCCTACCATGAGGCCAGGTACCATTCTGAGGGGCCACAGTCACCACTGGCCTGTTCTCAGCCATCCCCTACCTCGGACAGACCCTCGTAGAATGACCCGGAGGAGGATTCTCTGTAGACAGCCCCACTCTACACTTGCTGTCTTTGTAATCTCAGGTCCCACATTTCTCCACCCCAGCTTCCTCCACGAGTCGGGCTCCAACAACCCCCAGGGTGTTGTATCAAACGGTGGCAAAATCTCATTCCACCCACAGTTTTCCGTAAAAGACGTTCTAGGATTCAGACTCGTGTTCCTCCCACTACTAACTCTCCCAGCTTACTGGGGGACTGAGAAAACTTCACACCAGGAAATCCACTTGACACACCCCACTGTATTAAATCCAAATTATGCTTTCTGTTCACTGTCCTGTGCTCAATCCCCAGCAAACTCAGAGGAATCAGTACTGCCACTCCTACTCTGCTCCATACTGTCCTGCCATACCTACTGCCACTGGCCAAAAAGCCCACTCAGCCCCGTGTCCTGGCTCAAGCAGCTTCCATAGCATTTTCACTCTCTCTCTCTAGACAGATTCCAGTGTGAAACTTTCCCCACCTGGTGTGACGTTTTGATGAGAGGGCTCGGCAGTGCCAACAGGAGCCGGCGGCACCCCAGCCGAGCACAGCGGGTGCCAGTGCTGCAGCTGGATGGTCACCCATCCACAGCTCCACTCCCTGGGCTGGTGGGGGAAATCTCTCCTCTTGCTCTCCCAGAGAAACTCCCTGACTGCTATCCTGAGTGCCCAGCTTGGGATTTGGAGCCAGCACTGTGTCGTAGCAACTGACCTTGTAGAGTGAGCGTATTGCAGGAGTCAATGATCAGCATTTCCTTATTCATTCCCTGAGCTGATGTATTGTCTGTCAAATCTTTCTTAGAAAGAACATCACCCTTGAAAAACACCCAGGCTCCATCTCCACCTGTGGGCATCCCTAAGCATCCTGTTGTTCATGAAGGCACAAATAATTTCGGAGTTGTCCTTCCGGACCTGTCTCGCCACAGCGGAGGTAGGAGTGGGGATGGTTTGTGACCCAGGTGCTAAAAGCTGTGTTGCATAGAGCTGCATTTGAGTCAACCTGTGTTTATTACTGCTCCAGGTGCTTGTATTGCCTCTTCTATTTCCTGTTTATTCCCAAGGTTGTTCTGTTGCATAGGGTATGTCCATGCTGTTACCTGCATGTGTGGCTCTCAAAAAACAAGAGAATTTTCACTTACAACCCACATTCTCAACACTCATTTTTAAACCTGTGGTTGCTTTTTGCAAAATACTCCGGTTTTCTCTTCCCTTCCACCATGAAAGAGCCAGAGGAAGAAGGGAAATGGGAAATGGCTGCGTCAGAGGTTTAAGGTCTCAAAGTGGATGATATCTGTTCTGCTTGTCTTCCTGTGGCTTCCCAGGGATGGCCTTATTTCTGATGGCAAGGAGATACAAGTGCTTCCCAGCAGGTGTGACTTTTAGCCTGCTTTCCAGTGAAAACGGCATGTTTGGAGTCCTTTTTCTCACCCACTCCTTTGAACCCTTGGCCTGATTCAGGCAGATTTCCTTAGGGGCTGAGATCTCAAAGGTATCAAAAATTCGAGGTAAAGCCAAAGATGAGTGGAGAGGTTTAATCCCACAGGCTGGGAGCTGAGCACTGCACACTTGTGGCAGCCCCGAATGTCAGGGGAGCCACACAAAGGCCCTACTTGTGCCTGGCTGCAAATGCTCAGCTGCTTCATGCCCCAGAGCTGCCAGCCTGCTCTATTCCCTTCCTCAGTGCCAGCTCCAGGTTCATAAATCCAGGCAGGTTTAGCAAAGTCTCACAGCTCTTACAACCAGATTTACTAACACCCCTCTCCTTTCTCTCTGTCCCACTGCTGCCTGTAACTTCAGTGAGTTCCGTAAGTATATCCTAGTACATTATTTGTTCTTCCTTCTCCTTTCTCCAACACTCGTTAGCGTGGATGGGTTGAAGTTTCATTGGGTCTGAGGGATTTTTGGGGGTTTGAAAATAATAACCACATTTTTCCTGTTCACTTAGTATGTGTGTCTGTTTCCATGTAGAGATGGACAGGGTAGTGCAATACCATATAATTTTTTAATATTTTATTGATAAAATGATCAATTCCTCTGTTGTGTGCTCGCCATCCATCTTTCCCAGCAGAGTAAGGGCAGTGGTGATCACGGGAGGATTTAGGATTCTCCTTGTTAATATTTGAAGTCCAACTTAATCACCAGCAATGAGTCTAATCGGTTGTTACAGAAAACGAAGTTTCAGCTGACTCTAATCCTCTCGTAACCGCATTTCCCATTTCAGTTCCAGAAGCTCCCGACCGACCCACCATCTCCACAGCATCGGAATCATCCGTCTATGTCACGTGGATCCCCCGGGCAAACGGGGGCTCCCCCATCACTGCCTTCAAGGTGGAGTACAAACGCCTGGGTCGCAGCAGCGACTGGCTGGTCGCAGCTGACAACATCTCTCCTTCCAAGCTGTCTGTGGAAGTTCGGAACTTGGAGCCAGGTATTAGAAATGATCTTTCAATACTGCAGCTCTTTGGTTTGTTTCATTTTAACTTCTGCTTGATTTATCCTGTTTCTGCTTGATTAGGTTTGGGGTTTGTGTGTGGCCTAGGAGCTCGTTACATGAATTCAAGTTGATTTCTGGCTTTCCAAGTGGAAAAAAACCCACCATAATTTAATACTTGTTCATGTGGAGAGGAGGGTTGTGTATCACTGCTATTTTTAACTTAATTGTCCTTCCAGTGAGCACTCAGAATGCAAAGAGAAAAATGCATTAATGGAAAAACGTCTGTCCTGACTTCTCCCAGTGTCCAGCTCTGAAAGCTCAGGGAAAGAGTGCAAGAGGAGAGGGAGTGGATGGTGATAGGGATCCCTTGAAGAATTTTCTCAGTATCCATCAGTTTAGGGACTTCCCGAGCTGATGGAGGCATCTCCATCTGTGTGTGCAACAGCCTTTGGGTTTTCCTTGAGTGACTTTTAGAAGCTGTTTGTAGTTCTGATCTCCACATCTGCCCGTGGCAAGGAGACCTCTTCTTCTAACTGGATGTTGTGCAAAAAGTGCTTCCTAATCTGTTTAGTCTCTCCTTGAATCCTCCTCTTTCGTGCTTGTTTTGCTTACAATGGGCTTCTTTCTTTCACTCTTTCCCTTAAAAGGAGAAATGTACAGGTTCCGTGTGATCGCAGTGAACAACTACGGGGAGAGCCCGCGCAGCGCCGCGTCCCGCCCCTACCAGGTCGCCGGATTCACCAGCCGCTTCTCCAGCCGGCCCATCGCGGGGCCCCACATCGCCTACACCGAGGCCATCAGCGACACGCAGATCATGCTGAAGTGGACGGTGGGTGTCGTGGTGTCCTTGTTCTCCTCACAGTTTGTGCTGCTGAGGCTGTTAAAAGTTGAGGATTAAGAGCTGTTTGCAGAGCGGTGAGCGGTGGTTTTTCCCCCCCGTGAGACTCGGAGATGGTCGTGTTGCTGGCAGAGGGCTGAGATACTTCGTGCCCGTGTGGTAGAACCGAGGGAGTTAATGGGCCATGTGCCTCTTGAACCCTTTGCCCCCCATTTCCAGACCTTTTCTCCCCCTCGGAGGCAACCCAGTCAGTTTTCTGCTGCATTTGCACTATCTCCCAGCTTCCCTCCACCCCACTCCCCTTCAGCCGCCCCAGGGACACCCCACACCCCTCCTCGGGTTACGCCAGATGTGACCCAACTGGCAGCTCCTGTGAGGGGCTGCAGCCGCCTCGGTCCACCTGCTCTGGCACAGACATATCAGAGGCACCAGTGGGCTTAACGCTGTCCCGAGCCTCGTTCATGCCATGAGTTGTGAGCAAGTTGGCTCTGTTTCCTGCAATTCCTGCTGCTTTTGTCAATCCAGGCTGGGGTGGCTGGGAGCGTGTTTCAAACCCGCCGTCTCCCCTCACATCCACTGGAGGTTTCATGTTAGAGAAACATTTTCCTTTCCCCTGTTACCTCGTCTATTGTAAACAAGTACTTTAAAGTCCTTATTGGAACCCACAGAAATTCTTTGCTCTTGTTTTGAAATCTAACCCCCTGGTATACTTTGGAGGATTTAATGTGTAGAGTTCCCAGTGTTAGTTTGCTCTGCTAGCTCAGCCTTAAGAGATGTTAAGGATAATAAACTTAAAATAACCTCTGGTTCCTCAGGAGGGTGCATAACTTAAAGTAAAAGATTCTTGAGCTGATTTTTAGAGTGACCTTAACTCTTTCTGAAGCGAAAATGGTTTTAACTTTTCCCTTTCCATTAATCATGCAGATTTTCAGGCCGTACATGGTCAAACCCTAATTGAGGGTTTCAAAAGTGATGTGGGAGGAAAGTGTCAGCCCCAGTCAGTCTCTTGTCCCCATCCCACACTCCTTTCTTCAGCTGCTCTGAGGAGTTCAGACAACTTGCTTGCACAACCTTATTAAAAATATTCGTGTTTCCAGGGAATGAGATACTCGGTGATGACAACAGGACTCAGTTAAAATTTTTCTTCTCTAACGCCGTCTTTTCAAATTCTCTTGCAGTACATTACATCAAGCAACAACAACACGCCCATCCAAGGGTTTTATATCTACTACCGGCCCACGGACAGTGACAATGACAGCGACTACAAGCGGGACATTGTGGAAGGTACGGGCTGCTCCCTGGGAGGGACGCCCTGCAGCCTGGCTGGCTGTGTTTATATGCAATCTAAACTGCTTTTCCCAAACCAAGTCTTTGCAATATATCTCACAGAAGGAGCTATCTCAACTACCTAACGTCAGGTTCTGCCCACACATGAGCTGATTTCTTCCTTCTGAAGCCTCTTCGGTGTGGAAACTTGAGAGCTGAACACTGCGTTTGAGTTTGGCTTGTACTGCTGCAGATCCTTAGTGCAGGTCTATTTAAACTGGTATAGCTTCAGGTTGTGTGAAGGGAAAGCAGCATAAATGAGCTTTAACCCAGGGTAAAAACATCTGGGTTACAGACTGTACTAAGAACTAGCTGGCTTTTAAAATTATTTACCCCGGCACAGATTTTCTAAGCTGGTAGTACCTTGTGTGTAATTGCCCTTCTCTCCTCTTGCCTCACCTAATCACTTCTGCTATAAGGAACTTGCTTTTAGCCTCAAGTGCTGTAGCATGCTGCAAATGCAGGTATGTTTGTGCTTCATTTTGCCTTTTAATCAAGTTATTTTTTTCCCCTGTGCATATTAGATCATCATTTTCCTGGAAGAAGTTATTAGATAATGTCTATATTAGTCCAGAAGTGGAAAACCCTTTAAAAAATATTTTATTTAATGTCCTTATTGCTCGGGCTGAGCAAATGCAGTGATCTCATTCTGGCCCAATGACGTTAATTATTTTTTTCCCCCTCATTTATTTCAGTTACAAGAGGAATGGGCCTTTATTTTGAAAATTTTCCCCTGCCAGACAATTCTGCACATAGTACTTTGATGCATGACATAAGCTTTTGCACACTATAAAGCTATTAAAGATCCAGAGTTTGGGCTCAGAGGCTTTAAAGAACCTTATGCAGGCTACACCTTCATCTGCAAATGTATTTTAGCCTTTGCTACACAGAACTTGTGTGTTTATAAGTCTTATACACTGAGCAGTTAGTTGTTTAAGTGGGCTCCACTGTGCTGTGAAATTAGCTTGTTTCAGGGTCTTTTTCCGAGCGTGTGTGTATTGAACTCTTTGTGGCAGTCTGAAACCATTAGCAGCTGCTCTGCTCTGCCAGAGCCGGCAACAGAAAGCACTTGGTGGAAAGATTTAAAACTTCAGCTTCTCTTTACTGTGCTCCCCTAAATTAGCTTTTCAGGGGAAAAAAAAAAAAAGGAGATGGAACTATTTTCAATTAAAGTGTGATTGGAAGCACTTGATGTGAAGTATGTAGAGGAACATTTGTGTTTTGGTATTTTTGCTATAAAACACTTGTTCTTCACTTCCCCCCCCCCCCCCCCCACCCCGTTACCTTTGAATTAATCTGTCTGTTTTTTGACAGGGAATTTTATCTTGAAATGACTGCATGAGTTGTGGAAGAAGTGTTGTGATGCCTGTGTTAGCTAAGTGCTTGCCGCAGGCTTTCCTCACCGCTTCCTGTTAAGTCTTGTCTTTCGAGACATTCAAAACTGAAGAAAACTTTTTTTTCCATATAAATGCTGCTGCAGGCAAAATCAGGTTTTATTTGAAGGGAAAAAAACAAGCAAAAAGCTTGACTCTGATGGCTCCTCGGTATCTCTCAGCAGCTCTAAGCAAAAGCAAAGCAAAATCAACCCTGTCCTGCATCGATGGTCTGAATCTCAGTTGTTTCTGGTCTGAATTTTCTCGGTTTCGAGGGTCCTGGAGATTGAATTTTAAATGTAAATGCAGTCTGATGTCAGTTGTTTAAATGTTTTCCCTTGCTAATGGTGCACGAAGAGGACAGTTAAAGTGCCTGTACTGATTCCAGTTCCACTAATGGTTTGAAGCGGAAACCTAAAACCTGGTGTAGTAATTACCGAAAGGAATGCTTGGGGGTGGGGGCGCCGGGAAAACCGAGTCTGAATCTTGGGAAAACGTGCGATTTAGGGAAAGGCGGGTTCCAGCTTCAGCCAGGGCTTGTCTGCCCTCCCTGGGACGCGCAGCGAGGGCTGAGCTCCGACCGCATCTCACCGAGACGGTCCCCCCCGGGACCCCCCTGCCCTGGGGGGTGACCTGGACCCGGACCCGGACCGGGGCGGGGGTCCCGGCGGAGTCTGAGCAGCGTCCCGGTGCTCCTTATTAGTGCTTAAATCAGTAGGTGGTATGACAGCTCCTTAGAAACAGTGGAAACAGTTCGAGGTGGTATTTTCCAAGAGGGATTAAGAGCACTCAAACAGTTAATTAAACTCACACACACACACACACACACACACACACACACACCCCCAAAACAAAAAAAAAAAGGCAAAAAAAAAAAAAACAAAGAAGGGGTCGCTGTTTATTAAAATTTGTCGCAAGCCCGTGAAAGTAAAAACTGGGAATGATTTATCCTGAAGTGCTCAGTACTTCAGGAGGGTGTCTAAATGAAACGCTGGCCGGGGGCCAGAGATGACAAAACGGTCCTATTAGAGAAGATTGCTTGGCTTGGGCTCAGGTTCCGCTGGGGCAGCGGCACCGGGACAGCCTCGCTGGGTTCCCAGGATGGGTAACAAGATGCACATTTTGGCCAAGTCGAAGGGCCCAGATGTGTCCTTCCTTCGAGGCACAGGCGGCTGCAGTCCTACCTCGCACCTCGAGGGCTGCAGGCTGGGAGAGGGTCTTGTCGCAGCCAAGTTTTTCCTGTCTCAAGTTCTCTGTGCCCGTTTTCCTTGTTATTTGCCCAGTGTACTGTAAATTGGTAGCATAACCCACGTGAAACCCATTTGTGCAGCAGTTCCATGTTTAGGATGCACAGGGCTGCTGTCGAATTTAAATGTACAGATGTGGACACTTGGATGTCCGTTTTTTGAGTTTAGTGAGTTCTGGGTTTTGTAGAGAAGGATTTTTTTAAAAAAAAAATCAATTGCCAATAGTGAAAAAGACTAACTTCTATTCATCAAAAGGTTCTTCTAATTATCAATTTCACAAGATAATGTGAATCTTATAATATTATGGAATATTTGGGGTTGGAAGGTACCTTAAAGACCCTTTAGTTCCAATGCCTTGCCACGGGCAGGGATGCCACTCAAAGATCATGGTTCCAGCTAAGTCTATAAACTGTTACTAAAGACTTCTGTGCTATCAGGAGGAGCTGCAATATCCCTGCATTTGGTAGAGAAGGACCCTGTGATACTCTTGTCCCTAACTCTGGCTCACGGGAGTAATTGATCTGCAGTTGATTTATTTTTTTTCTCCCCCCACAGGTACAAAGCAGTGGCACCTGATAAATCACCTGCAGCCTGAAACTTCTTACGACATTAAGATGCAGTGCTATAACGAGGGCGGGGAGAGCGAGTACAGCAACGTGATGATCTGTGAGACCAAAGGTGAGGCTGCGGGCTGAGCCGGGGGGGCGGCACTGGGGGCGTGAAACATCCACCGTGGGGAATTCTTTGTGCAGCGCCAAAGTCAGCTGCGATGATGCCTGTAATTTTCTGGAATGTTTTGGAGGATTGTTTTGTCTTCCTAAGCTGAGATTGTTTTGAACATATGGAAAGTGATCCGTGGCACTCCCAAGGCTCTCAGCGAAGCCCTGCAGCTTTGCCTGCCCTCAGAGATAGTGCTGGCCCTGCGGTGCTGATGGCCTCTCCTCAGGAGACAACCATGCGCCTGAAGATGACAGAATTGATTTGTACGTCTGTTTTATGTCTTCAGGGCTCTGTGACACGTTGTGTAAGTGCAGACCACAGCAATTGATGGTTGTGTTGGCTGCCTCCATCCCTAATCCTGCATGCCTCTGGCACAAAGTTTGTACTGTTCTCGGGAAGTGTCAGATATGGCAGTCACATTTATTTTGCGAAGAATTCCTGTCTCCTTTAATCTCTAAAACCAAGTAAGGCTGTAAAGGGAAAATGCAGACAGTAAACTTCAAATGCAGTGCTATGAAAAAATGTTTTTAAAAAAAAAAAGAAAAAAAGCCCTCTGGGAGCGGAAGCATCAAAATTCAGCGAAGTGAGTAGCAAAACCTTTGAAGGAAGGAGTAGGAGCTGCAGGGCTTCAAGGCTGTGCGCACAGTTGGTCTCCCTCCTGCAAGGAATATAACTTTATTCTCTAATTTTGAAACTGACAGGATGTAATCTGTCATTCACGCTGCCTCTTCCTTAAAATGCATCTCCCCCAGGCTTATAAGGGTGATCCAGTTTTATCCAATTTACCTCCATGGAGGTACTTGTGTCTCTCGGACCAGCTTCACTCCTAAGCCAGGCACCTCTGTTAGGTTTTGCGTGTCAAATGAATTGAATCTGAGCTGTGGTGTGCTGGAAACTAATGTAAATGTAATTCCTGGGTTAAACTAGCATCTCGTTTTCAGGGATTTTCTGCTCAGCTCTTGGTGTCTTTAACTGTATAGTTTGGAGACAGGGTTAGGAGGGTTCACATCAGATAAAAGTAGGTCATCTGGCAGAGGCTGGGTGAGAGAAATGCGTGTAGTGGTTTTTCCTGACCTCAGAAGTGGAAAGATTTGCGCTCTTTCAAGTTGGGAGTTAGAGCAGTTGTAGCCATGTGAACCTCCAGCGGCTCGTTAAAGTTTCAGTGACCTCAAAGAGGGGGTGAGCAGGCGGGATAATCACCGTTTTCCAAGGCAAATAGCTATTACCCAATAGGAGTTGGCCTTCTCCTTGTAGGATTTAATATTGACTTGGAAGCTTTCTTTGCGAGGCATTAGGAGTTGGACTCAGCAGTAATTATTTTCATTTCATAATGAAAAAAACACATTCAGAAAGTGCATTTAGTGAAGGTACCCATACTTGTCTCTACTCATCCAGTGAAACGCACGCCGGGAGCATCTGAATACCCAGTGAAGGACCTGAGCACGCCCCCGAGCCCCCCCGAGCGGGCGGGGGGCAGCGGGGCCGGGCCCGCCAGCGGCCCCGTGCGCAGCAGTGACATGTTGTACCTGATCGTGGGCTGTGTCCTGGGCGTCATGGTCCTCATCCTCATCGTCTTCATCGCCATGTGCCTCTGGAAGAACCGGCAGCAGAACGCCATGCAGAGTGAGTGGGGGCCGGTTCTCTTTCAGGACGAAAATATTACCAGAGTAAAATTAGTAACGCTCATGCTACATCTTATGGATGGGAAGCGGTTTCCTGTTATGAGCCAGCTGGCATTTCTGTAGAGACTTGCACTTCTAGGTGTGCCTTAGGTGCAGGTTTGGGTTTCCAGGAGCAGCGATGTCTCCATTGCTTTGCATTGATGCTCCCTGCCCTGCTGCGTCCCTGGAGGGTTGTGCTGCAGTTTCACCCAGAGAATGGTGTGGGAAAGGCCTGGGCAAAGTTTCTGCGGTTTATGTTCAACTTTAAGCCCCTGCCTAGGTCTCCGCTGATTGCAGAGGCAGAGCATGTGTAATTGTAAGTAGTTGTTAAATGTAGAGAGTTAAACCTTGGATCCCTCCCTTCCTTGAGTATATCTGGAAAGAAGGAGAATGTGCAGCACTAGGACAAGTCCTTTGTTACCTCTCAGTCCCTGCACAATGACATGGCATTCAACGGCCAAGGCTGTCAGGGAGGTGTTAATCAGAAAAACCTGTTCATTAGCAAGCAGGAACCTCTGGAGCAGGAGCTTTGCAAGGTGTTCTGCACCCACCAGCAACCCGGTGCCAGCAGAGTCTCTGCACTGGCCTTTTCTGTTCCTTGTGCATAAATCAGCCTTGCTCTTGCCACGGCTTGTGGTTATTTTTAAATGTCCTTACTCTCTGGCAGAGAGAAATGAAACAAAACTTCTTGCAAGATAAGATAGTGCCTTCAGAGAGATTTTCGGGAAGCAGCTCATGGCAGATAGCAGAGGGGCTTATTGATGATACAAATGGCCCAGTTTTAGGATGCTCTTGTAGTGATTGATGTCAGCCAAGTCCTTCCAGACCAACATTCCTGGTCTGCTCTCCAGGATGTGGCTGTTTTCCACATCTATGTGTGTACGCTAAGCACTTGGATATTAGCGTTAGTTCACAAAAGCTGCAGAAAGACAACATAAGTTTATTTATTTTTCAGGGACGCTTGTTTAGCTTCTCATTTGGCAATAAAGGTGCTTTCAGTAATAATGTCTCTTGCAGAATATGATCCTCCTGGGTATCTCTACCAAGGGGTGGATATCAATGGGCAAATGATTGAGTACACGACCCTCCCCGGGACGAGCCGGGTCAATGGCAGCATCCACGGGAACTTCCTCAGCAACGGCCTCAGCAACAGCTGTCCCCACGTCCATCACAAAGTTGCTAATGGAGTTAATGGGATCATGAACGGAGGAGCAGGACTGTACCCAGGGCACAGCAACTCCCTGTCCAGGACACATGTGGACTATGAACACCCCCACCACCTCGTGAATGTAAGCTCCGACACCGGGTGGGAGGCTCAGCCCAGACCTTGGGATTTATTCAGGGGCTGTGGAAGCAGACTTAATTCGGGTGGGGGAATACTCATCCATTGATAACAGCCAGTTCCACTGAATTCCTGATCCCAGAGGAAGCAACTGGGCTGATATTTGTGATACAAATATCATGGTTTTCATTTGAGGATATCAGATGACAGCAAGAATTCCACTTACTCTGGGAAATCTGCCTCTACCCTCCTCCTAACAGCATGTAAGCTCTGAGAATGCCTCAGTGCTGGGCTGAGATCCTTTACTCGTACATATGGTATTTCTCAATCTCCAAGTTAAATAGATTTAATTATAGCTGCTTATTCTGCAGCTTTATGGATCACCCGTTTTTCCCCCACCTGTTTCAGATCTGTAACTCTGAGCAATGCTATTAATTATGGCAAAGCACGAATGGAGCAGGAGGTTCCATGGAATGAAGTGCCCCATACATCTTGAACTGCAGCAGTGCAATAACTCTGCTGCTTTTTTTTTTTTTTTCAGTCCCCTGTTTGTGACTGTTGAGACAAGCTCGTTTTTTGTTTTGAAATTGAAAATAAAATTAAAAACTAATTTCAGTCTGCGATCCAGCCTTTGTATGCTGTGGAAAAATACTTCATTTGCTGAAACGTGTCCCATTTCCAAGAGAGAATAATGATTTCATTATTGTCTATGGAAACAGATGGCTTGCATTCAAACTTACTAAACTTACTCAAAACTGTGAACATTGCCCAGGAAAACTGAGAGAAAAAGTTCAAAAGTCTGAATAACCCATGCTGTTTCTGGAGGAAAAAAATGGGCCTATTGTTTGCGTTGGTAATTGAGCACAAGCACTTCATTTTATTGAACAACAAATTAACACTTGCACAGTAGTTGCCACTTCAGTTCCTTCCAGTTTCAGCCCAGACCAGTTGGTTCTTCACCTGATTCTGTCCTTGGCCTGCCCGTGTAGCAAGAAGTGCCCATTCTTTGCCTGGTTATTTTCAAGAGCAATCAAGGCCCAAGCTGGGTTTTTTGGACCTGTCCAACCTCCCAGTGGGTGAAACTCTCCAGGAGTCTTCAAGCCCTCAGGGAGAGAACATTTGCAGCGCTTAAAAGCTCTCCTGTGCGACAGCCTAGGGGCTTGCATTGATGTTTTGTCCCTTCTATTTTTATTTTTTTTTGCGGGGGGGGGGAAAAGGAAATCGGTGTGTGGTGACAGAGGTCTCAGTGCTTGAAGCTCCTCCATGCCACGAGGGGTCCACACAAGTCCATAAATGCCGCTGCCTGGCGACCGGCAGGTGATGGGCTGAGTTTTTTGTTCCCCACTCTGTGCTGTAGAAACTTTGAGTCACCCGATCTCTGCCCACGGAGAAGGCCCGGGACTGGCACGTGGGCGAGGCAGAGCAACAGGATGTTCTCATCCAGCTACTCTTTATTGTTTCAATGATTGGGCTCAATGAGGAAGGGAGAAACTGGCCAGGATGGCAATCAAGACTAATTAGGCATTTCCTCAGTGCTCCCTATCCTTCAAAAACTTCAGGATAAGCCCTGTTTGTGCAAAAATAGGGGTTGTTAGATGTTCCCTACCACTTGAACTGCCAAAAGCCAGGTGAGTGTTCCCAGGCTGGCTCCCTCCCGGAGCCCGGCGCGGGAGCCTGGAGGGCTCCGGCATCACTGTCCGCCCGGCCCCTAACAATGAGGTATGTGTTAATCTGGGCATTTCGGCTGGCTGGTAATGGCCCCGTCAGCCAAAACCAACAACACAAAATCCCTCGCACCCGAGTCATTGCTGGCTGAGGAATTGCCCCATCTGTACAAATACGAAACGGTTCAAAAATCAGTGTAGCAAAGTAAACTGATCTAATCGGAGTAATTACAGGAAAGTGGGATGGGTTTGTGTGTGACATCAGCTCTCCACATTTAATCCCCTGCCTCCCCAAACGAACCCGGTGTGCTAATGAACAGCAATTCGTTTTCGTGTCTGTCATCAGCATTAAAAATAAACTTATTTACAGTGTGTTTATTAAATTAAACCTCAGCATATTAAGCTGAAAACAGACCAGGGAAATGACCACATACTTGTCTAAGCTGCAGTTATTTACTTTTCCCTGACACACACGCTGGCAAAGCCCTCCCCTGGCCCTTGGACAATCGCTCAGTGTTGCTGTGCCGCGCTCCGGCCGGAGCGGGGCATTGATAAGGTGACTGGGGTCGGAAAACCAAGCTCATCAGAGCTGAGCTGCCTCCCTCGGCACCTCTCTTGGATGTTGGGATGTCGATTTTTAACGACTCGCTGTTGCTCCTTCCTGGTGCAGGGCGGCGGGGCGTACACGGCGGTGCCGCAGGCTGACCCCTCGGAGTGCATCAGCTGCCGGAACTGTCGGAACAACAACAGGTGAGGAGCGACCTGCCCGGGGAGCGGCCCTCGCTCGGCGCGCTGTGGTGAGGCTGGGACTGGCAGAAGCCAAGAGCTGGAGTCCTGGCCCAGGGCACGAGGAGTCCATGGCGGGGGATGACTCGGAGAACGGTTGGGAGTTGTCCATAGGACAGAATAAAACAAGTTGTTAAACCCCAGAATTCACTTTGCTCAACGTGCTCCTCTGAGGCTCTCAAGGCAGGTTGGGCACTGGATTTTTTTAAAAATCCTTGTTTCCTGTGTTTCCTTCAGTTTTGAGATAACAAAACCATTCCATGTGGAATTTGTCAAGTTGGATTTAATTGGTCTTCTGCATTTTACACTTCCTGCCATCCCCTCAAGAGCACCAACCAACTGGAGTCTCCCCTTTGCCTTCACAATGCTATTCCTTGTAAAACATGGGATTTAAGGTTGTTCAGGCCTTCAGGAGTGGTTTGACCAGCCATTGTCAGTGTGAGATACGATTTTTTTATGGGAAAGAGGATTCTTGTACAGACTAAGGGAAAATCTGTCTTCTACATTGTAGCTGGGAGTCAGGAACCTAGTAAAAAAAATTAGGTTTTTCACTTTCAGAAGTTTTAACAAATATCCTCCCAGGCTTCTGACTAAATCTCTGGTTATTTTAATGATGACAAATAGGACTGAAAGTCAGACAAACTGGGCTACTCTGGTAAATTCTGAGCTTTTTTTCCCAATCATAGTTTGATTTTTCTGTATTGTTAATAAGCTCAGCTGCCTTTAGATGTACATCTGGAGAAGTGGCATTGAAATTAATCATAGAATCATTGAATATTCTGAGTTGAACCCACAAGCATCATCAAGTCCAACTTCTGTTGAATAAATAAGCTGTTGCTGAAGGCTAAAAAAAGCACATTTACTTTATTTTCATGGGTTTACTTTTTAAAATACCATTTATAATAGGCTTTAAATCCTTCCTCCTTCCATAAATATGTGTGTGATAGTGTAATGTTGATGAGCTGCTGCATGCACGTGGAGCTGGGCACACTTTGCCTGGAACAGTGTCCCCACAGGTCTCCAGGGAAGCCCAGCACATTCCCTCACACACCATTTTTCTGGTTTTGAGCAGGCTCTGCAGCAGCTCTCACCAGGATGTCTGTGACTCACTGTAATCTGGAACATGCTGTATGTGTTACGCTGTAATTAAGAACCTGCGTTCCAGTTTCAAGCATATTTCATTTTTTACTTGCTCTTTTCTTTCCTAAGAAAGCGGGAAGAGGGTTCCATCCCTCTGCAACGGCACTGCTCCTCCCACACGAGTCATCAGCAGGGCCTGAACTTTGAGTTTTCACATCCCCATTCTATATTTGACTGCCTGATAGAGAAACTTGTCCCTGACAGCTCCGGGACCATTAACCCCTGCTCGGCAGCAGAGCTGCACGGCCGGGACCGCTCCGTCCCTGCCCCGCGCTGGGGGCGTGGGGAGAGGCCACGGGAGAGGGGAGTGAGGAGGACCAGAACGTGCCCGAGCATTACACCAGGGAGCTGGGTGTATGGCCAGGGCGAGGAGCAGGAGGAGGAAGGCCTGGGTTAGTGCCGTCATGTCAGTTAGGTTTTGGCAAGGGGCATTTTGGGGCTGGGGTCTTTTCCCCGTCCTTGTTCAACCTTGTAGCCCACGTAAGGGCTGTCGCCTCCACCTGGGCTCCTGTTCCTTGTCCCACCCTGGAATCATTTCACCTTATAAGCTGGAAAAGGCAATTCCCTCTGCAATCCCTGCCATGACAGCAGGGCAAGGGAGGTTCAGGTGGAAGCGCCTCTGTCAGGGTGACGTCTCCAGCTTGGGTGTGCGTGGATTTGGCCCCGTGAATTCCTCACTGACCCGTTTCCACCAAACGCCCAGAGCTGTTGCCGGTTTGGGTTGAATTTAGCAGTTACTGGAGTTGTGGCCATGTGCAAATGAATCCTAAAGGTTCAACGTATTTCATAGCTGTTTTCAGCAATAGCCATCTCAGAGCAGGTTTTATTATTCCAGTGCTGAAATCCCTGGATCTTCTGTTTAAATTAGCACTTTATCCCTCATAACTGCTCATGGAGCCTTGCCAGAGGGAGAAGCTGCTGAAACCTGGAGACCTGCTTTGCTATTGTGGACAAAGCCTGTGGTTGACAGGATTGAGAACTGATCTTTTTTCTTCCCTGGTGCTTTTGTGTTAAAACTCTCAAGGTACCTGGTGGCTGCAGAGGAATTTACACTTTTGCAGATCTCTCTTTGCAAATTCCCTGCATTTTGATCAGAAATCGGAAATGCGTATTTCAAATGTAGGAGCATCAGTTTGTTTTTTCAGCTTTTTCATCTACACTATGCTTTTTTTTTAGACTATAGTTTAGTAGGGGTTTAGCACTGAGTATTGATAGAAAATGTGTTTTCTGCAGCAGGGATTTTACATCACTCTTCCTGCACACTCTGCTCTGGATATCCCCATGGCTAGTTTCCATCACAGTGTGGTTATTTAAGCATAAAAAGCTGAACTGCTGTCTGGAAAAATCCTTCAAGCCCATGCAGTAATACAGAGAACTACACCAACCTCTGTATCTTTAAGAAGAACCCCCAGAAACCCGTAAACCCAAACATTTTAAATGGATTTTTTTTTTTAAATAATAATAAGTGAGTGCCATCAAAACCTCTGCGGAGAGAAAGGCAAACTAATAAATGGATTTGTTTGAAGGCCAGATGTGTTTCATGTGGATTCTTCCGTGGCTTCTGTGGTATTTTGGTACTTGGAATAATGATTTTGGAGGCAGTTACAGGAGCAGAAGGACAAAATAGGAGAGCAAAGGTTGAAAACGAAGCTCGGTGCTGCTCCATCCTCATGGCTTTTGGAAGGGGAGCAGGCTCCGGAGGGATGCCCCTTGTCCCCTGATTTGGCTTTGCACATGAGGCATCTGCTGGATGGGAAACTCGCTCCAGTTCCTCCTCTAGGAAGTTTATTTCTGTTGTTGTTGGATGTTTTGTTGCCTGTTCAGTTCTGGCAAAATTGATCACGGGTTTTAATCAGGTTTGAGGTGCGAGCTGAGGCTCCAGGCGAGGCTGTAGGGCAGGTCCCTGGAATGTGATGGTTTTATGCGTTGCCTTGTGCATGACCTTTTTAACGGCATAAAAGTGGTTTCTGGGACTTGGGCAGGACCTTACTGTGACTGCCAATCTTAACGTGTCCTGATTTTAAACCTGTCTGAGCTCAGTGCTGGGGTGCTCAGGGCTTGGCTGCTGTCAGATTTGGCTCTGCCGGTTGCTGCCCCAGCACTGCTGACATCCCAGTCCATCTTCCCCCTCTCTTCCAGCTGTATTTCATCAGCTCAGTTTGGGGCCAGAATCACTCCGAAGCAGCACCTGGGCAGGCATGTCCCAGGGAGCAATTTTTATTCTTCCAAATGCCAGCCTTAGGCAGCCCCAGGAATAACCTATAGCAAGTACACTGGGCTGGTCCCCATGAGCAGAGCAGGCAAGGGATGGATTTACATCTGGGAGATGGAAGGATGCTCAGAGTTGTATCTGTATCAGCACATAAAAACCTGAAGCCTGCTCAGCCTTTGTGGGAGTGTTTTGGAAGATCTCTGGTGGGTGGAACACTCTCGGTCCTTATTCTCCCTGCTTTTATCTGCAGATCCATCTCTGTCTTGTGCCACACAACAAGTAGAGTTTTGGGGGTAGTTTCCCATAGTTTGTGGCAGCTGTACATGTCAGCCTTTTCCTTTTGGGGTAATTATGATTTTGTCTAAAACCGCCCTGAAGTAGAACATTTGGGAGGGTTTTCTTAGTAGGAATTGTTTATATAAATGTTCCCCAATGCCACATTGTTCACACACAGACACAGGCGTTTTCCCTGTGTGCTGTAGTGGTACACGTGTCAAAGTCCTGCTCCTTTTTGTTTAAAGGTTAAATACCTCTGTTGTAACAATTGATTCACCACTTTAGCTTCAATTCTAAAGCCTGACACGTGTATTAAAGGACCACAATCTGACTTACACAGCAGAAGGAGTGATTAAATTTATAATAGTGCATCTATTTTTCTAATTTGCATTCACTCTGATAACACTTAGTATTTATTTTCCAAGGTACTTAAGTTTGCTGCTTGGGTTTCAACTTTGAGCTCTTTATCTTGGCAGTGAAAATGTGTTTTATGGGATTGCTTTGATGGAGAAATGGACTCACAAGTCAGGTCACTGGGTCACAATCGATGGGGGAAGGAACTGAGCGTGTTTCGAATGTTTTCAGCTGTCTGTTGGGAAAAAAAAAAACCCCGCTCAGTCCTTTCCTTAATGTCACGATTCCTCCAAAACTATATTTAAAACTAATTTGAGAAGCTCTCTGACTGTTGACATGTGGTAAAGCACTTAAAAAGTTGCATTTTCCCAAGATAAGGGCGAGGGGGGTGGGGGGGGGAAGAAGCCGCTGTGAGTAACTTTGGCCTCTGTCCCGCCCGCAGGTGCTTCACCAAAGCCAACGGCGCTTTCGGCAGCGCCGCGCTGCCCGTCGTGCCCCTCGGAGCACCTTTCCAGCAGGACGGTGTGGAGATGAAGCCCCTGAGCCCCCCGGTCATGGTGGCCATGTGCCTGGGCCCCGCCGGGCCCGAGCGCGGCACGGACAGCGCGGGGCAGCCCCCCGCCCAGCACCCCTGCTGCCAGGAGGGCTTGAGCCGGCTCTCCATGGACTGCATGGACGGTGAGGCATCCGGGGGGAGAGCACCCGGCCTTGGAGCTGGGAATGTTCTGTAGGACAAGCTGTAGGGTGCTTGTTTTATAGTGGAGAAATTAGTAATTAAGCCCACAAAAGAGCTGGCTCTTTGAGGAGGGTTGGGCGTCCTGCCTTTCCCGCGATGGGAAGCGGGAGCAGTGCTGTTCGGGTGCCTGGTCCTGTCACACCCTTGTGATCGATGCCTCGAAACGAGGCTCATCCAGCGCCTAACGAGGCTGTGGGCTGATTGATGCTGCACCCACAGGGCACCCGTGGGCTCTGACACTGCTGAAATGCTGCCTAATGGAGTTTTTCCTTAATGAGCAGGCATTCCCGACAGCCCGGAGCCACTCTGGAGGCAGGAACGGGCACAGGGAGGGAGCCGGCCTGACCTCATCAGTGTGAGCTGTTCGATACCTGTGCGGTGCTGGGATAGAGCCGATGCCCTGAGCTTGTGCCTGGTACGGTGGGAACGAGCCTGAGCCCAGAGAGCAGCACCCACTGGATTTAGGAATTTTTGGGGTGTGTGGGTCTGTTGAGCTGACAGAGAGGATCTGCTGAAAAAACCCAACAACAACCACCTGCCCTGCTCTTGCTTCGCAGGTGACAGCTGCATGCACTCAGAAACATCAAACCACATTTTGAGCTGGAGTCCCCTCATTCTGCAGCCTGTTTCCAAGGACTGCAAGGAAAAACCAGGATGGAGTTCATCCAGAGTCACCTTAAGCAGTTCTGGGGACCTTCGGCAGCTCCAGCTGCGGGAAACCTGAGGAAGCGAGCGTTGTCCCTGCTTATGGCCAGGAGCTGCACCGCAGTGTCGCCGAGAGGGAGTGACGGGGGGATGTTAATATAACAGAGAGAGTCACTATTTATTTTTTGTAGTAGTGTCATATGAATGTATCTTGGTTTTCAAAATGGTTGCCTTTTTATATTATTTATGCCTTGAAATCCCTTTTTTTGTTATTTTTTTTTCCCCTCACACACCGCAACACTAGCCTGGTTATGTGTATAAAAAAGAATTGTAATAATATAAAGAATGAGGATGGGAAATATGGAGTGTGTTTCCGTGGCATGTTACCAGCATGAGAAGTGCTTCTGAGGAGCCCGAGACAGGGTCTGATGTTGTGGCTGCCACCTCCCTGGCAGCTCAGCGACACGGTACTCAAACCCTCCTTTCCATGAACACACCCCGGCCTCTTTTGGTTTTTCTGGGAAGATCTTGATGGGGAAATGAGAAAATAAGTAAGAAAAATGAGGCCTAGCTGAGACCGTCCAGCACAGCTTGAAGCAGAGCTTGGGTCAGTGACTGTGTCTTCAGATGCCTGATAACCCTTTTGTCTGCAGAAGTACAGGTGGAAATCCAGCCTGTCTCACCTTCCCACTCACAGAAGACAAAATCCAGTTCAGCTCTTGGTTTGAAGGAATACTAGCAGCTTGGATAGCTCTGAAATGAAACCAGTCGTGTTGGAGCAGCTCGCACTGGTCCTGTGCGTGGCTTTCAGGAACCCACCCATCCTGGACACAGCATGACGGAGGTGTTGCAACCTTAACTGCAGGGGTTTGGTGGGTTTTTTTCTTTTCCTTTCCAATTTTAATCCCAGAAAATAAAATGAACTGATGCTTGTAAAGCACTCCCTCCTCCCACAAACTCACAGGAGCTTAAATCCCAGAAACAGGTGCATAACTCACGGTTACGGCTGCCCTGGGGCAACACGTGGGCAGCACCACTGCACAGAGCAGTGTGTTCCTGGCCAGGCTGGAAAGGAAGGGAGTTGTGCTGGCCTGGCTGTGGCTGCTCCAAACCCCTCAGGATGCTCAGGGCTACAGGCGCATCTTCACCAGCTGCGGGGTTTGGGGAGCAAGGACTGTGCAAGGAGGAAGCGCCTGAGATCTGCTTTGGCAGAGGTGTCTCCGTGGGCTGTTCCGAGTGTTGGGGTGGGTTTTTTTCCTTTTCATAGATTCCCAGAAGGGTTTGGGTTGGAAAGGACCTTAAAGTTCATCTTGTTCCAATCCCCTGGCAATGGGAGACCTTCCACTATACCAAGTTGCTCTAAGCCCATCCAACCTGGGCTTGGATACTTCCAGGGACAGGGGCCAGTCACAGCTTCTCTGGGCAATCTGTGCTGGTGCCTCAACATCCTCACAGGGAAGAATTTCTTCCCAATATCCAACCTAACCCTGCCCTTTGCCAGTGGAAAACCACTCCCTCTTGTCCTGTCCACTATCTGCCTGTATAAACAATCCCCCTCCCTCCCTCTAATAAACCCCCTTCAGGTACTGGAGGGTCACAATGAGCTCTTCCCAAAGCCTTCTGTTCTATTATTTATAGGTTTTTTAATTTTTTTTTGCCTTTTTTTATAGGTTTTTGGATCCTCCCAGCCAGACCTGCCTTATTCCGAAGATCCCTGCAAACCCTGGACCTCACACCCGTGGGCTTTGCCACGTACCCCAGAACCACCCCAGAGCCCCCTCCTCCCTCTTCATTTATCTCCTCGTCACAGCCTGGATTTTCCCTTCACAAGACCTGCTGTGAAGCTTTCCCCTTTTCCGAGATTGGCAGGCGAGGAGTTGGGGTTTACCTGTGGCTGTTTCATTTTCCCCAAATGCTGAGATTTAACCACAGTTTTAAATGACCTTGCTTAAACCCCCCTGTATCATGGGTGCGTTGGATAAGGACACTCTGTTTTCCAGAGAAGCTGTAATATCCTTTTGAAATGTTATGTATTTGGAAATGATCCTGTTTTGCAGGGGGTTGGGGTAGGGTTTGTAATTTTGGGGGTGATTTGATAAAAAGAGTGATGCTGCTCTATGGCCAGTGTGGGGATTGATATTCTGTGGGCACTGATTGAGGTATCGCTCGATTATTTCCCAACAGATAATTAACCAAATATAGGACAAAAAGGCCCGAGATGCTCTTGTTTCCACAGACACCAGAAGATGAGGGCTGAGGAAAGCTGGGAATTGTCTGACACTTTCCTTGGACCCTGCTTGCACCAACACTGAGAAAAACCATTGCCAATTACTGTTTTTAGCCACCTGTGGTTTGGCCTGAAAACGGGGAGTTTGGGGTGAAGATGAGGCCCTTCCCTGCCCCCCAAATCTTTTGTGGCTGTTTCTGCAGCTCAAACTCAGCACAGTCCCAAGGCAGCATCCCTGGCCGACGCCAGCCCTGGGCCTGAGCGCTGCACTTCGGCTCTCAGGGATTTCTTTTCTGCCATCGGTGAAAAACTATTTATTGTAGCCTAAATATTTATTTTAGCTCCAGCAATAACTGCAGGCCCGAGGCTGAGCCTGAGGGCCTTTCTCCGGGTGCCGCACTCGCAGCCAGCTGCCTCCCAGCCTGAGGTGGCACGGGTGGGTGCTGCCGTCCCGCGGTGTGGAACGAGAGGAGCGAAGGAGAATATAGAGGGGAAAACCGGAGCGGTCACGGTGTCACCGTCGCGGTGATGGTGACATCCACTGGTGGGTGATCGGTGGTGCCTGTGGGCGCCGCGAGCGGCTCTGCAAAGGGAGAGCCCCGGTGCCGGGGGTGAGCGCTGGAGCTCCGGGGCGGGCGGCTGAGCCCTCGGCTCGCCCCGGGTACCTGCGGCTGTGCCGGGGGCAGACTCGGCTGCGGCTGCCGGGGCTCTTTCCTCCTGGCCGCCTGTGGCTGCTTCGGCATCCTCCGGCGTATCCACCGCCTCCTGGGCGCCGGCCCCGGCCCTGCGTGGGACACGCGGGGTCTCGCTGGCGCCAGGGCGTGGGAGCAGCGGGGCAGAGGGATTTGGGCACTCACGTGCGGAAGAGCAGGTCGTGCAGCCCTGGGGAGACAGAAGGACGTGAGGTGTGGGGGTCAAGGCTGCGGCCCACGAGCGCCCCCGGCCCTGGCACTCACGCGGGAGGGTGTCCCGGTGGCGGGCGAGGCAGTGCACGGCCAGGAGCGACGCTGCCGTGGCCACCAGCATCCCGGCCACCGCCGCCCCCGTCACCGCCGGGTAGGCCTCGAAGGGAGGCTCAGCTGGAAGAGAGCAGAGGGAGTATGGCAGGCAGCAGGGACGGGCAGAGCCCGCAAAGGCCAGGGAAGGTGCGAGCCTGCGCCTGTTCACTCTGAAACCTACTGACGGCTGCTCGCACTCAGCTCCTCAGCTCCACCAGGATGCAAACGTCGCCCTTCTCCACTCAAACCCTGCTCTGCCCCCACGGAACAGCAGCCCCTGCCCACTTCACCTGGCGTCTGCACCTCGGAGGGGTGCCCGGCCGTCCGGTGGTTGACGGCCAGGACGCGGAAAGCATAGAGCACCGCGGGGTCCAGCCCCCCCAGGCGCCGGTCGCGGGAGTGGGGCTCGATGTTGCCAGCGGCTGTTTCCCAGGGGCTGGGCGCCTCCCGGAGGGGTTTCTTGGTTCGGCGCCGCTGCACCACGAAGCCGGTGAGGTTGCCCGTGCCCTGCGTCCGCCACTCCAGCTGCACCTCGGTGCGCGCCCGCGTGTAGCGCAGCTTGCTGATGGTGACATTGGGGGGGGCCGGGTACCCTGCGGCAAGACGGCACCCGGCAGGAGGGGGGTCGACGCCCCCAGCCCGCCTTGGGGACCTCCCCACCCTGCCAGGACTTACGGTCCACGCGGAGGCGGACGGGGCGGCTGGCGGTGCCCACGGCATTGGTCGCGGTGCAGCGGTAGGTCCCGCCGTCCCCTGGCCACTCGGCATCCAGGACGGTGAGGTTGACCCACGCTTCTCCCTGCTCCAGCCGGTACTTGGCCAGCCCCGGTGTCACCTCACGCTCCTTGGGGTCGTACCAAGCCACAGTGGCCCTGAGCCTGGCGCTGGTGCCGCGTTGCCGGCACGTCAGCAGCGCCTCGCCGCCCTCCAGCACCGCCACCTCACTCGCCGCCTCCAGATCGGGGACCTCTACTCGTCGAGAAGCGGGGTCGGTGTCACGGCAGGGCCGTGCCAGCCGCAGGGGGGCGGCAGCGCGGAGCGGGCAGCGGGGCCGGTCCGGCTTACCCAGCCGCAGGCGGCACTCGGCGCCGCCGGCCCGCAGCGGGTGGGCGGCCGCGCAGACGAACTCCCGGCCCCCCAGCCGGCCATCGGTGCTCAGCACCAGGACGGCCGTGGAGGGCGTGGGGTCCCCCAAGGCCCGGCCCCCACCGTCCCGCCAGCGCAGGGTGACGGGCGGCGAGCCCCCCTCCCACCGGCACTGCAGCATCACGTACTCGTCACCCTTGGTGGCCGCTGCCGCGCAGGTGGGGCTGCCGGCCGGGACCCCTGCGGGATGGAGCGGTGTCGGGGCAGGGCACTGCCATGATGTGCCAAAGCATCCCCGAAAAGGAGACACCCACCCCACCCCCCCCCCTCCACTCCACACGCGTATGGGGAGCTTTGCACCCCGACTGCACCGTGGGGACTCCCATTTTGGAGCAAGCTGGGGGTGCTGGAGGTACCACCAAAGGCAGCAGCACCCTGGGATGCCCATCCCGTGGTGTGGCCGTGGCACGGGGTCACCACAGCTCTGCTGTGACACAGGCGGACAGGAAGGGGCATGGGGCACAGATTGGACCCATCATCACTCACACAGGGTGGTCCCACATGCAGCCCCCTGCGGCAGTGCGGGGTGAGAGGCCAGGCAGGAGAAGGAGCTGCCGTTCCTTGTGGCTGCCCCTGGCTGGATTCTGGTGGCCATGGAAAAACTGGCCCCCATCACCCCCTCATTCTTCTCCTTCTCATCCTCCTTCTGGGAGCCCACCCAGTGCAGCTGGGCCAGGGGGAAGCCCCCCAGCCAGCGGCACCGCAGAGCCACATCCTGCAGGTCACTGGTGGCCAGGGCAGAGCAGCTGGGGCTCCCGGCTGGCGGATCTGCAGGAGACCATCAGCACTAGGGGAGGGTGGGGGTTCCCCTCCACCCCCCCTCAAATTGCTCCTCACACCCACATCCTCACCAGGGAGCTGCACTGGTCCATCTCACCCCAGGGGGACCCACCGGCCCCCCCCCATGGGGTTACTTACAGTACACGGTGAGGATGATGGTGGCCTGGGTGCGGGTCTGCAGGTGGGTGTTCTCAGCCAGGCAGGTGTAGGTGCCCGCCTGGGCGCGGGCGATGGCGGCGATGACGTAGGTCTGGCCGATGTGCACCTGGGTACCGTTGTGCAGCCACACGTAGCGGCTGGGGGGGTTGGAGGGAGCCAGGCAGCTCAGCACCACATCCTCCCGCTCGCCCGCTGAGAAGCCCCCCTGTTCAGGGGAGAAGGGCTCCACGCTGATGGCTGGCTCGTCAGGGCCATCTGTGGGGACACAAGGTCCTTCAGCCACAGGGCTGTCCCCACAGAGGTGACACAGCCCTCCCTGGGGCATCCTCCTGTTGGTGGGAAACAGGGCAGTAAAGCCTCCTTAGAAAGGGCAAACCATGGGGGCTGTGAGCACGCTGTGGTGGCCATGGATAGACATACTGTGGTGCTTGGTGGCCATGGATGTGCCAAGGTGGCCTTGGCAGTATCATGGTAGCAAGGTGCACGATGATCATGGACACACCTTGGTAGGGTGGCACACAGTGGCCATGGACAGGTCATGGTGGCCATGGATGCATCATGGTGGTGGGGTGTACAGTGGCCATGAATACATCACTGCAGCAACATGCCATACCATGGTAGCCATAGAGACATTACGATGGCCATGGAGCCATCCCAGTACTGGGATACATGATGTCCATGATGTACCATGGTAGTTATGGACATACCACGGTGGCTGTGGATGTACCATGGTGGCAGGGTGCTTGGTGCCTATGAATGTGCCATGGTAGCATCTCCAGCCCCAAAGATGTCCCCCCAGCTGGAGGCTGAGGCCCCTCCCCAGGGGGCAGCGCCTGGGGCACTCACAGACGATGTCCAGGTAGACGGGCTCGCTGGTGTGGCTGTTGACCTCATTGCGGACAGTGCAGAGGTACCAGCCCGTGTGGCTGCGGTTGGCGGGCGTCAGGTGCAGCTCTGCCCCAGAGCCCCCCAGCGCCGTGGGGGACACTGAGGGACCCCCCCGGGGCTCCCGGTGCTGCCAGGAGAAGCTCAGTGGCTCCGTCCCCTCCCGCACAGTGCACATCAGGGCCACCGCTGCCCCCTCCGCTGCCGCCGCCGCCGTCGGCCGCACGAAGGGCTTGGAGACGGGCACTGGGGACACTGAGCTGTGAGTGACCCTCCCCCCAGGGCCCACCCGTCTGCCCCGGGGAGCAGCCTCCCAGCCCCGATGAGGTGAGGCTGGTGAGGTGCTATAGCGGCCAGTAGGATGGCTAGTGAGGACACAGGCTAGTGAGGGGCATCCTGGCTGTGGGCATGGGGACTAGCTGGAGTGACTACTGAGACCAGCTAAGAGTGGTGGGATGCTGGGGTGGCCAGGGCAGGGAAATGGGAGTGACTGGTGGGCTGCTACGTTGGCTAGTAAGGGCTTACATTGGCTGGGGGCAAGGACTGTTCACTGGCTTGTGGTGTGCTGGGCTGGCTAGTGGGCTCTTTGTTGGCTGGTGGGTGCTATGTTGGCTGGTGTTGACCTATCTTGGCTGGTAGGATGTCATATTGGCTAGTGGGGGGCTTTGCTGACTGGTGGCAGACTACACTGGCAAGCAGGGTACTCTGCTGACTAGTGGGGTGCTACAGTTGCCAGTGAGGCACCTTGTCGGCTAGTAGGGCTCTACATTGGCTAGCGGGGCCCGTCATTGGCTAGTGAGGCACTATGCTGGGTAGTGCCAGGCTTTCGTGACTGGTGGAGCCCTTTGCTGGCCAGTGGGGGTGTTTCATTTGCCCGCGGACAGCTCTGCCGGCTGCGGGGCAAGGGGGGCTGCTTGACCGCGGCGCAGGGGAGCACGACGCTGGCCACGGGCGGCCAGCAGGGCGCTCCGGGTGGCGGCGGCAGGGGGGCTTACCCAGGACGCGCAGCAGGATGGCGGCGTAGCCCACGCGGAGCCGGCCCCGCTCCGGGAAGAGCCCCTGGCAGAGGAAGCGGCCCTGGGCACCCACGCGCAGCTCCCGCAGCTCCAGCGTCCCGTTGCGCAGCGTCACCCGGCCCAGCGTCCCCGCGCCCGGGGCCACGGCCACGTCCCGGCCCGAGCCCACGGCCACGGCCCGCGGCGGCCCCTCGCCCCGCGGCGTGAAGCTCCAGAAGACCGCGGCCGGCGGGGCCGCGGCCACCAGCCCGCAGCTCAGCTGCACCGCCCGGCCTCGCACGCCCGTCACCTGCCACTCCTCGTAGGCCGCCTCGCCGGCCGCCAGCGGCTGCCCTGCCCGGACAGCGCGGCCGTCAGGCCCGGCCTGGCCCCGGTTCGCGCGGGGAGGGCTCGGTGCTCACCGCCCGCCAGCGCCGGCAGCAGCCACAGGATGGTCCAGGGCCCCCTCCGCGGCCGCGGCGCTGCCCGGCCGCGCTCCATGGCGCCATGTCCGGCCCCGCCACGGGGAACCAGGGCCGCGCTCTCCGCATCGGGCTCCTCTCCCGTTACCGCCAGGTAATTAGGCCCGGCCCTGATTAACCGTTAATTATTTATCAACGTGGCGGTGCGGGGGGGGGAGAACCCGACGCCGCTGCTGCCGCAGCCCCTGCAATCTCAGGGCCGAGGACCGGCCCGCTCGCTGCAGAAACGGCAGCATCCTCGCCTTCCCCGTGCGGGGAAATTTAATTCCCCTGTGTTCCCTTTCACCATCCAATTTTTTTTTTTGTAAAGGAGGGGAACATACACTGCCACCCCACTGTGATGGAAGCCGGGGGGTTTGGAGCCAGGGAAGCCGGGCAAGGAGTGGGGTTTGATATTTCATCTCCCGCTCCCTGCCGAGCCCCGGCCCATCAAACATTCATGGGGGCGGCCGTGCCGTAATGCAATGCCGGGGGCCGGAGAGCCCCACGCGGGATTTCTGGGGGCACACGGGGAGGGAACTGGCCACACCCAGGACAGTCTGGAAAACGACCTGCCATCTCTCATCCCTCTGCCTCCCCGATTCTTTACATAGTATTAATTGCTTGTTACCACAATTACACTGTTAACACTGAATGCAAGACTTCCCTACAAAGAGGTTTTGGGCCTTGAAATGTCCCCAAGGGGTTAAAGCCAGTGGCGAGGGGCTGCAGAGCCTTGTGCTCTGGTCGTGTTTTGTGCCCGTACAGATCGGGCTCGGGAAGAAATTTGGATGGGGGGAGCAGAGGGCAGTGGACGATCTGGTGAACAACACCATTGCCAACAGTGGCCTAATCAAACTCCCCTGTGAGGGGCGATACATTTCGGGGGATGTTGTTGAAGAAGGACCCACCCTAAGGATTACAAACAATTTAATTTATTAAAAACTAACAAGGCACAAAAACATCCCTGGGCTGGAGACAGGCTGCCCCTTGGGGCTCTCCACACTGCTGAGACCTCAAACACTTGAATTTCAGCCCCAGGGTCCAACCTCTCTCTCTGCATTGCCAGGACCTCAAACACTTGGATTTTGGGCCCCAGGGTCCAACCTCTCTCTCTGCATTGCCAGGACCCCAAACACTTGGATTTCGGGCCCCAAGGTCCAACCTCTCTCTCCACACTGCCGGGACCCTGAACATTTGGATTTCAGCCCTGGGTTTGGGATGGCAGCAGTGGATTCCTGCTGCCATCTAGCGAGATGAGGTCCACCCCAGCCTCTGCTCAGGCAACATAAAACTCAACAGATTCAGGAGGATACAAGCGAACCAGGAAGTCTTCCCCTTAACCTTTCCTCCTGTTTTGAACTAGAACTCAGATTTCGGGGAGCAAATCCCCGCTCCTCACTCAGCTGCCAGCTTCTCAAGCTCATCCATGTCGTACGGGTTCAGCTGCTTGATCGTGGTCTCTGCAGGAAGGAAAGAGCAACTGTCAGGAGGTGACAGCAGAGCCTGCTCCCCCTGAGCCGGTGCCCGCACTGCCTGCGTGCCCGGCGCCAGCTGGCCAGCTCCCGGAGCGCTCGCTGTGGCATCTCCCTCCACTGGGAAATCAGCTGGGAGGAAGCACGGGGGGAACTGGATCCGCAGGGAAATCAGCTGGGAGGAAGCACGGGGGGGGAACTGGATCAGGGCAGCAGCCAAGGCGCAGCAGCAAGAGCGAGAGGTGGCCCCATGGCAGCAGCACACCAGGCTCAGCCTGTGGATGTGCTCCTGCTCCCACTCCCCACTCCCACCTCCACAGCCACGTGGGACAGGGAGGGTTCATATCCTCGAATCACAATGTCACGATGTGAAAAAGCACAAGTCAGATTGCCAGGAGTTCCTCCAGTTCAATTTTCATCCTCACACTAGGCTCCTTTGGCTCATTCCGGCCACGGCTGTGGTCGGACTCATCCACATCCTGGTTATTCCAGCTGCTCGTTGCTTCTACTGCTCAGGAACAATCTTCCCCGGACTATTCGGCTTGTGTCTTCCCTGCCTGCTGGCGGGCTCACTTGGTGCTTAAAGGACAAGTAGAAATTTAAAGGAATCAAGAAGGCTGAGCAGCTCCAAGGCCGGAGCTGAGCTGAGGAAGGAACACCATCTTCTGCCCACCAAAAGGTTTCCATAACCTTTTTCTCCCTAAAGATCACAGGGAAAACAGGCACTGGGATTCAAAGAGCCATTGATGCAGCCACGGCATCTGGCAAATCGCATGAAAATCCTCTTGATGTTGACAAGTGACAATTGATTTCCACTCAGGAAACATTTCCACAGCTGCCAGCTCCTCTCCCGCAGCCAGGGCTGAGCTGAGCCAGGGCACCAGGTCCCCAGGGACAACGACTTGCAGGGAAAGGCAGAAAAAATGCCTGAAGGAGGGAAAAAAAGGAGGTGCTGAGGCATCCTGGGTGCTGGTAGTGTCCCTTCTGAGTTGCACACAATCTCTAGGGCTGTTTCTCAGAAAATTTGGCAGCTGGGGAGCAAAAAACCATCCTAGAAGCTGCATCTGTCACCTTTTCCCAGTGGGATGAGCCCCGGGGAGAGGAGCAGCCCAGCAAGGTCCATTCGTGGATGAGATATGAGCCAGAGGGGGATCACAGTCCCAATCCTGCCTCCCAGAGCGGTGGATCCACACCAATACTCACGGAAATGCTCCTCTATCTTGCGCACAAGCTCCACAGTCTCGTTCTCCACCATGGTGAAGGCGATGCCGCGGTGCCCGAAGCGTCCCGCCCTCCCAATGCGGTGCAGGTACGTCTCAAAATCTGGCTCTCCATCCTGATCCCTGGGCAGGCCGAAGTTTACCACAGTGGTGACCTGCTGCACGTCAATCCCTGGAAGAGAGGGAAAGGGGCTGTGGAAAGGGATCACCTCATCCCACAGCATCCACTGCTTGAGCTAACGTGGAAGAACCGCAGGCCTGGTGTGTTTCGGGCCATCGGAGGGATGCTGGGTTTCCCAGGATACCTCTGGCGCAGACGTTGGTGGCAATGAGGACCTTCTCCTTGCCCTCGCGGAAGCGCTGGATGACACTGGCCCGCTGGACCACCGTCAGCTCCGCTGTCAGTATGGCCACTTGGTGCCCGTCCCGGCTCATCTTCCCCGACAGCCAGTCCGCAAGCCTCCGGCTCTGCACAGGCAGAGAGAGGCTGAGGCCCAGAACTGCCCCCTCCCAAGTCCCCTGTTCCTTTTGAGGGAGCTCCCAGCAAACTTCAACACCCCCCTGGGGTCTGCTTCTTTGTTTTGGGGGCCTTGTCCCACCACGTCTGCACCATAAAATGACCCTAGCCCTGCCAGTGCAGGGCTCTCCCGGGCAGAGGGGCATTACCTGGCAGAAGATCATGACCTGGCCGATGGTGAAGCTGCCGTAGAGGTTGCAGAGGGCCTTGTACTGCTCTTCCAAGTTCTGGCACACCATGAAGTACTGCCTAATGTTGCCCAGGGTGAGCTCCTCCTCACGCAGCTTGATCACGATGGGGTCGGGGATGATCTGCTTGGCAAAGGCCCGCACAGGTTCCTTGAAGGTGGCTGAGAACAGCAGCACTTGACAGCTCTTGGGAAGAGCCCTGTGGCAGGAAAAAGGCCACATGAGTCCCAGTGAGCAGCTGCTATCCAGGAGAAGGACATAAGCTCTAATTTAAGCTGATTTTGTGTGGCCTTCAAGGCCTTCAGTGGAAAGGGAAGCCAAGGGAGATTACTAGAAAGACGGAGAGGGACATCTTACAAGAGCCTGGAGTCACAGGAAAAGGGAGAATGGCTTCACACTGAAAGTGAAGAGGTTTAGACTGGATATGAGGAAGAAGTTCTTTGCTGTGACAGTGGTGAGGCCCTGCCACAGGCTGCCCAGAGAAGCTGTGGCTGCCCCATCCCTGGAGTGTCCAAGGCCAGGTTGGATGGGACTTGGAGCAGCCTGGACTAATGGAAGATATCCATGCCCATGGCAGGGGGTTTGGAACAAGATGGGCTTTAATGTCCCTTCCCACTCAGGCCACTGTATGGTTCTCTAGGCTGTAACAGGTCAAAGGAAAGGTAAGCAAGGTGAAAGTCTTCCCATGTGTCCAGCAGACACGGTTTTACAGAAAGCTGGACCCCTTCACCAACCCCCTTGGCACCATGGGGACAGGCTCTTTCACAGCTCTTTGCTGATTCCCTCCAAGCCAACCAGAGGGAGGAAAGCAGGGAAGCAGGACACCAGCTGTCAGGGAGACTCGCCTGTGGATGCGGATGCTCTGACAGGAGAGGCCCTGTGTGTCGATCATGATGTCGGCCTCATCCAGCACAAACAAGGAGATCTTCGTCAGGTCCAGGATGCGCTGTTTGAAGCACCAATCCAGCGTGGTGCCCGGCGTCCCAATGATGATCTGCTCCTCCAGCACCGTGCCCTTCAGAACTGCGAGAGGCAAAAAGGCATCTGGCTGTCTCCAGGCACAGAGCTCTCTGCTGCTCATGCTTTCCCTTGGCTTGCTCAGACTCTGGCTGCTCAGGGGTGCCTTCCAGGGGTCATCCTGACACTTCCCTACAGCCTTGAGGGTGGGAACCAGCCCTCCATGGGAAGGGCGAGCCTGGAAGCAGCCAGCAATGGTGGAAAAGCCTCCTCAGCAGGAGAGGGTGACACAGACAGTACTTTACTGGCCTCCAGGGAGGTCTGGGTGGTCCCTGGTAGCTCCAGGCTCTAAGAGGGGATCCCTGCGCTCCCTCCCACTCCCGGGGCAGTGCCAGTGGCTGTGCTGGGCTGGACTCACCTCGGTTTCCCCGGACAGCGTAGTTCACCTTGATGTCCGTGCAGAACTTCCCGATGGTCCGGACCACCTGGCCGATCTGCAGGGCCAGCTCATAGGTGGGAGCCAGGCAGAGGCACTGGAGGAAGAGGAAAGGAGGGAGCCGTCAGGCCCGGGATGGGGCACGCCAGGCTGGCAGTGCGGGCAGCAGGAGCAGCACAGCGGCATCCCACAGTGCTGAGGCACAGGGGATGGGGCAGCCAGGCATGGCTGGAGGTTCAGGAGCTGGGCTGTGTTCCAGCTCCAGCTATGGGGGCAGAAAGAAGCCACTGCCACTATTTTTGAGGAGGAAATTCCTCTCTGGAAGGATAGTGCAGCTCATTCCTGCATCCCGGTTCAGTCACGTCACACTCATGAGAGGTGTTACAGGGCAGAAATCGCTGGCAAAGCTGATTCTGCACCTAGAGAGGGGACTGGGGGTGTTTGAGCCACCAGAAAAACAGCAGTGTCTACAGCTGCTTCTCAAGATTTAAATATCAGGACAACTGAAGCCTGGACTGATCTGCTCTGGAGAGTCAAAGTACCTCCCTGGGGCAGGCACAGTGCTTTGTGTCCTTGATGGCCCCTGGTGGTCTGTCAGCCCCCCGCAGCAGGTGAAGTCACACAGGGGCAAGGACAAAGCCCAGACTTCTGGCCCTGGCAGTGTCCTGGGTGCCTGAGTCAACCCCTCCTGCATCAGCTCTCCCTGTCCTGCGTTACCTGCGGGTATTTCTTGTTGGCATTGGCTCTGCTCAGCATGGCCAAGACAAAAGCTGCTGTTTTCCCTGTCCCTGACTGGCTCTGGGCAATCAGATTTTGGGGCCTGCAAGGCAAAGGCAGCTTGGTGGAGTGCAGGGGTCGGGACGTTCCCCGTTCAGCACCGGGATGCTGCGAGGGGCCAGGGCTTGCCCGCGTCCCATTCCTACTCACGGGTATGCCAGCATGAGTGGCAGTGCCTGCTCCTGGATTTTGGATGGTCTGTTGAAGCCCATCATGTAAACTCCCCGCAAGAGCTCCTTCTTCCTATGGAAACAAAGCATCCCAAGGGCCCATGTGAGGGAGGCCAGTGCTGCTGGCGCTCGGCGGGGCTGGGGGCTGTGGCTACTCACAGGGGCAGCTCCTCGAAGGTCTTGACGGAGAAGAGCGGGGAGCTGGGGTCCCGCTGCAGGATCTCCACGTGCTGGTCAGACTCCACCAGGGATGTGTGGATCAGCTTGTTCATCAGGGAGAGCTCCGCCAGCGGCACTGGGAAAGTCAGCAACTCCGTAAGTCACACAGGTGGAATCACAGAATCGTTTAGGGCTGGGAATCGTGCCGTCCAACCCCGCTACCAACGAGGGTCACCCGCAGCAGGTGACACAGGAACGTGTCCGCGTGGGGGTCTGCAGCGCCTCCCGGGGGGACGCGCGCCCTCCCCGGGCACCCTCCGGGGCAGCTCCTCCTCACGCTGGGGCGGGACCGCTTGTGTTTGAGATCACAGCGAGGGGCCTGCGGTGCGGACCCGCTCCCCGCCCCGCTGCAGCCCCGGGCGCGGGCCGGCACCGACCCCCGCGGGGCTCCGCACCCACCTCTCTCCTCGTCGTCCGCCCCGGGCCCCGGCGGAGCGGGGGGCGCAGGGGCCGCGGGGCCCCGGCCGAGCAGCCGCGGGCACCCCGGGCGGGCCTCGGGGCAGGGACCCCTGGGGCAGGGACCCCCGGGGCAGGGACCCCTGGGGCAGGGACCGCGACGCCCGCGGCCAGCACCCGCCTGCGCCATGGCACGGCCGCGGAGCCAGCACAGCGCCGGGAGCGGCGGATGGGGCGGGGACAGGGACGGGGACATCCG
>JAWWEU010000068.1:1652125-1675133 GCA_035583155.1 Acropternis orthonyx
GAACCCCCCCAGCTCTCCCAGCCTGGCTCCAGAGCAGAGGGGCTCCAGCCCTTGGAGCATCTCTGTGGCCTCCTCTGAACTCGCTCCAGCAGCTCCACGTCCTTCCTGTGCTGGCCCCCAGGGCTGGGGCAGCTCTGTCGGGGGGTCTCACAAGGGCAGAGCAGAGGGGCAGATTCCCCCCCTGCCCTGCTGCCCACGCTGTGGGATCAGCCCAGCACACACGCCTGGGGCATGTCCAGCCTCTCACACACCAGCACCTCAAGTCCTTCTCCCAGGGCTGCTCTGCATTCCTGCATCCCTAGCCTGGATCAATCCCAGGAGTCACCCCAACCCAGATGCAACACCAGCACTTGGCCTTGTTGAACCTCATGAGGTTCCCACAGGCCACTTCTTGAGCTTGTCCAGGTCCCTCTGGATGCCATCCTGTCCCTCAGTTGTGACACAGGAGCACACAGAAGGCAAGCAAGTCACACCAGGTCACACCAGAGCTTTGTGTGAAAGCCAAGAGCTGTTGTTCCCCTGCTGAGTGTTTGTTCTCTCCTCAGATCCCCAAGGATCCAGCACAGCGATGGCTCCAGGAACTCACTGCACTGAGCCAGCAGCTGCAGCGGGTTCACCCCAACGTCCTGGCCAAGATTCTCAAGCAGAGAACTGTGTACCAGAATGAGGAGATCGTGGTGATCAACAAGCCCTACGGGCTCCCCGTGCACGGTGAGGGAGGGGGGGAATTGAAATGGCTCTGTGGCACTGACAGGGGATCCTTTATCTCTGTCCTCCCTGTGCTACGATTTCTCTTCCCGGGGAAGGTTCCTGAGGATTGGTCACTGTCAGATCTCAACCTTCCCCTCGCATTTGGGGGTGATTTAAGGTGTGTAGGGAGGTGGCCGCTCCCCTCACTGCCCCTGCTGTGGGTCACCCAGGTGGCCCTGGCATCAAGAACTGCATCGCTGACGTGCTGCCCATTTTGGCCAAGATGCTGGAGAACATGAAAGCTGAGCCTCTCCATCTCTGCCACCGGCTGGACAAGGAGACCACGGGTGTGATGGTGCTGGCACGGAGCAAGGAGGCAGCGGAGAACATCCGGCTGCTTTTCAAAACCCGTCAGGTGGAGAAGATTTACTGGTAGGAAAGGTTTGGGTGGAGAAGGGGCTGCAAAGGAGGTTTGAGGAGGGGGTGAGGGGACAGTCTTCAGGGTGCGGGGGCTTTGTGGAAGTGGGGCGTGTTGCTTATCTCCCCCCAGCACTGTTTTATGGTGCTGTGTTGTGGGAGAGGGGCAGAGGGGTCCCTTCCTGCAGGAGTGACACCCCACAGACATCTGCTCTCCCTACCCAGGGCGATTGTCCTGGGGGACCCAGACCCTGCTGAGGGCATCGTGGAGATCCCCATCGTGGAGAAGGAGGTGCAAAGCCACCAGTCGCACTATAAGGTGAGCCCATTCCAGCCTGACACCCCCTGCACTCCCTCCTGCCTCGCCCTGGCTCACCCTCTCACGGCCCTGCAGATGACGCTGGCTCCCAACTACCGCCTGCGTCCGGAGGACGGGAAGGTGGTGAGAGTGCACAGGAACTGCCATGCCGAGAGCGCGGTGACGCGGTACCGCCGGCTGGCCAGCGCCTCCGCCTGCTCGCTGCTGGAGCTCCAGCCCATCACCGGTGAGTGAGCTCTGGCTGGGTGTCCCAGCGCTGCACCTGCTCTCTGTGCAACCGGGAACTGGGAACTCATCATTGGACGTGACTGGAATCTCTTCTGGGACAAGGCTCTGGGAATAAGCCCTGATGGGGCAATGGTTTGCTGCTGAGCTGTTCTCTGGCTGCTGGCAATTTCAGTATGGCCTTGTCCAGCACTGAGGGTGGTGGGTGGGAGCTGAGGCCTGGCATGGCTGGATGTCACCTTTCTCCTCTTTGTGTTTTCTACTCAGGGGTGAAGCACCAGATCCGGGTTCACTTGGCCTATGGCGTGGGGTGCCCCATCCTGGGGGATCACAAGTACTCGCACTGGAGCAAGCTGGCGCCCCAGGTAGGGCAGATCTTGCACTGGGAAGCAGCTGGAGCTGGATCCAACCCCTCGTGTGCCCCAGCTCCCTGTGGGACAGGGATTTCGGGTCCCAGCTGAAGAGCTGGGGTTTTGAAGGGATGTTTTCCATCCTTGCTGCAGAAGCTTCCAGAGCTCACCTTGAGGAGGCTGAAGCTGAAGCAGAGCAAGGCTCGGCACCTGCCCCTGCACCTGCACGCCCACCGGCTCTGCCTGCCCTTAGGCCAGCCCATAGACCTCGTCTGCAAGCCGCCCCCCTTCTTCCAAAAAACTCTGAGAAAGCTGGAGCTGGACATTGCTAAGGACTGACGAGGCAGGACCAGAGTGGTGCTGGGTATCTCTGAATCTCCAGCACGTGGCAGTGGCTGAGCCCACCTTGGAACCGGCGGTGGGGTGAAACCTGTGGTTCCCATCCTGGTGTTGCTGGATTCAGAGCAGGTGCCTGCGTGTGCTTCTGGCACAGGAAAATGGCTGGGCACACTGAAGAGCCTCTAGTCGGACAAACGAGGCTAGGTGGAAGTTGGGCTTTGCCTGATCCATGTTTTGGACTTGTCTCCGAGCAATAAAAGCTCCGGTTCCCTCGAGGGAAGGGGTTATGTGTCTCTGTGCTCAGGCTGGGTGAGACTCAGTCCCTGGGCAGATCTGAGCACACCCAGGTGCAGCCCCTCCCAGACTGGAGCTGTCACTTGTCTCTCCAGAGCTGTTTAGCCCGTATTTGGAAAGTCACTTCACTGGAAAATCCATCGCAAGTGCAATTTGGCAGCAGCTGGGGATTTTTTTCACTGTGCTGAGAGACTGCATGGGGAGGGAGTTCCTTGCCTTGGCTGGGCTGAACAGCTCCGGGACTGCCCCTGCTCCAAGCTGCCAGCAGTGTTAGCATGGGTTTCTGGGCACTGACTGTGCTCCTGGGAGAAACTGTTCTGTTCCACTGCCTCTTCCAATTACCCCATCCCTTGTTTCTAGATCCTTTCATTGGGATCCCTTGCCCTTGAGAGCTTTCCTGCTGTGCCCTGAGAGGGAGGTGAGAGGAGGCATTGACAACCTGGGGAATTGCATGTGATGTTCTGCCTCAAAATCGCCTCGTTTGGTGTCTCCTGCCCTATGCCAGGATCTTGGGGTGGGGCAGTAGGATGTTCTTTGGCCCCTCTGGCTGATTTGGGCTGGAAAGAGCTCTTTGTACCCCTTGGGGCCAGCGTGTATCTGAGGCTTCTCACTGGGGGAGTGGCCTGTCCCCTGCTTTCCCACTGAAAATAGCCAGGGACCCCCGTGCCCTCTGGCCACGGCGCCAGGAATCCGTTGACTGATGAGAGAGGGGCATAAAACCGCGGGGAGCTGGGAGTGGAGCCGGGAGCGGCTGCGGCCGGGAGGAACGCTGCCGGGGAGGAATGCTGTCAGGAGGAACTCTCTCTTCCCAGCCCTCTGCCGTTGGCTGCTGGGATGGGCTTTTCTATTTCTATTTGTGAAAAGGCTTCCCCTGTAATTATGGGGCGATTTAATGCCCCGTCTGAGCTGTCCTTCACAGCCGCTGGACGCAGCACTCGGCAGGGACTCCTCAGCTCAGCCAACTTGCTCCTCTAGCCGGTCACACCTCAGGTGACACCGGGGCTGCCGGGCACCCGCACTTGCCCAGCGTCTCCTCTTCCTCGCTTCAAAATGTCCCTCTCACACACGGCTGCCGAGTACATGCTCTCTGATGCTCTGCTCCCGGATCCCAGCAGTTCCCGAGCCAAGGGCCTGCGGCTGGAGCTGCCAAGCGATCGCCTGCTGAAGTTTGTCACTGTGGGGCTGCCTCTCTGCCTTGTCTCGCTGGCTTTTGCCCGGGAGTTCTCTGCCGGTGAGTTGGAGCTTTTCCAAAGGGATCTTTGGGTTGCGGGCAATTGCCGGCGGTGGTTTGGTTGTCACGGCAAACCCCTTGTGTTCATGCCAATGTTGTGATCCAAGGCAGAGCAGCCTGGAAGTCCAGTTTTAGGAGCTGTTATGCGTCACGGGTATTTATTGATTGTTTTTAATCGATCACTGTTCACTGGGAAAGCCCAGGAACAGCGATGCTAACCCCAGGAGTGGTGCTGAATTGATGCCCGGCCTCATCTGCTTGTGCCCAGCACCTTTGGGTGCTGTGGGGTCGTTTCTGAGGAGGAGGAGGGTGCTGGCAGCACAGAGGGATTCATTGATGGTGTGTCATAACATCAGGCTAAATCTGGCCTCAGCCAACATTCTGCTGCTTCCCCTGGGGATTTGGTTTTACTCCAGTCTGGCTGGTCTCTAATTCCCTGCACCATATACATGCCACTGTGCACAAAGAGTTTGTGTTTCTGAAGAGATTGAAAAGTCCTTGCTGGAAACGCAGCAGTGAGGAAGGGCAGCTCCAAAATGACCATGGGAAAGTCTTTTTTAGTTCAAAGTGATGCTTTAGATGTAACCACCCTCCCAGCTGTGGAATGCTCCTCCACCCACCATGGCTGAGGTTTGCTCTCCTCCTCCTCAACCCAGGCTCTCAGATCAGCTGCTTCTCTCCCACCAACTTCACGGGGAAGCAGTCTGCCTACGCCGACACAGCTTGCTGGGACTCCCTCATCGACCACAGCTTTGACACCGAGGGACACGCTGTCACCAAGTCCCTCTGGGCTCTCAAGGTAGAGTCAAGGTCACGTTTGTGTGCCCCTGGGTCCCACCTGGGTGTGCACAGTGGGAGTGACTCCACACCGTCAATGCCCTCTCGTCTCCTTTGCCCAGGTCTTCCCCTACTCACTCTTGGTGGTGGCAGTGCTGATGTACCTGCCGTACCTGCTGTGGCGTTATGCCGCCGCCCCCGCCCTGCACTCCGACCTTCTCTTCATCATTGACGAGCTGGATAAATCCTACAACCGCTCCGTGCGTCTGGTGCAGCACATGAGGAAGGTCCAGCAGGCCAGTGCCGAGCCGGAGCGATTCTGGGAGGAGTACGAGAGGTAAGGCCCTGCCGGGTCAGCTTGGCCCTTGGAGTTCCTCTATGGGGCTTTGTGGCTGTGGCTGTGTCCCGGATGGACTTGGGTGAAGCGGTGAGGTTTGGGGGGTGGCTCTCACTCCCCCGGGGCCCTCCGTCCCCAGGGCTCGCCAGGAGAGGTACTTTGAGTTCCCGCTGCTGGAGCGGTACCTGACCTGCAAGCAGCATGCCCACGCCCTGGCCTTCATCTACATACTGCGGAACCTGCTGCTGCTCCTGTTCCTGGCTGCCACCTGCCTCTACCTGGTCTTCCTCCACCTCAACATCTTCTTCCAGGATGAGTTCAGCTGCTCCATCAAAACAGGGCTGCTCCAGGCAGAGCCCCACATCCCCCCACTCATCCCCTGCAAGTTGGTCTTCTTCTCCATCTTCCAGCTCAGCAGCCTCTCACTTGGCAGCATCTACATCCTCCTTATCCCTGTTGTCATCTACAACGCCCTGCAGCTCTGCCAGTGGGACAAGGGGCTGCTCTCTGTCTACGAGATGCTGCCTGCCTTTGACCTGCTCAGCCGCAGGATGCTCACCTGCCCCCTCAACGACCTCAATGTCATCCTCCTCTTCCTCCGTGCCAACATCTCCAAGCTGACCTCCTTTGGTCGCCTCAACGCTGTCAGCGCCCTGAGGGAAGCCACGGCCAACAAGGAGGACATCGATACTGTCATCGATTTCATGACACTGCTGGCTGGGCTGGAGACCACCAAGCCCAAGCAGCAAACTTGCACCCCCGAGGCTGAAGGTGGTGCAGCCCTCTCCAACGGCATGGCCCTAGGTAGGCTCTTTGGGTAGAGACAGCTTCTTTCTTCTCCTCTTGGTTCCCACACTGCCAGATGCCACTCTGGGAATGGGGCTGAATCCATCCACTGCTGCCCTAAACTCTTTACCAAGAAATTAAGGTGTTTGGGGGATAGCTGGGGGGCTGCTGGGGGTCACCGTGAGGGCCAGCAGCTCTGGGAAAGCATTCTGGCAGCTGGGATGTGATGCTACTGCAATCCCAGGCGTGGGCAGGAGTTGCTATAGGAACAGCAAGCAGAGAGCTTGGCACTTAAATCCAAGCTCTGGGCAAACTGTGGGGCTGCAAGGGTCCCTGTTTTTGGCAGCTCAGCCTGCTGGGAGTAGGATTGAGAGCTTTAAATCCTGAGGGGCTGATGCCAAGGATGTCATGCCTGCTCCCTTCTCCCATTCACATGGCACTGGTTGGCACAACAGGGCTGTGTGTGGCAAGGGAGCCAGGCTCCAAACAGAGCCACATCCCTGGGGCCTGCACTGCTCCTTCTCCCACATGCTTTGGATTTTGGGGAGGCAGATATGCCTCCTTTGTGGTCTCACAGGGATCCCCAGTGCCCATGGCAGTGGTTTCCAGGCTGTGTGAGACAGCCCGTCTCTACACGCAGGGGCTGGGAGCCCTGGGCTCTGTTCCTGGCCCTGAACACACGGTCTGAGCTGTGGTTTAAAAAAATCACACAGATCAAGCTGGATTTCACATCCTCATTGCCATGGCAACCCGCCAGGCCAGCACACCTGGCTCCTGGGCCAGTTGCATGCTGCTGGAGAAAGCCCAGATCCCAGTCTGCCATTGACCTTTAAGTAACTGCCTGCTCTTCCCACCCTGTCTAGAACCGAAGCGTGGAGTGGAAACGATGGGAAAATCCTCCCGGGACTCACTTGGCTCTGCCTGACCCAGGAGCAGGCGGGGATCCTGCGATCCCAGGATCCACCTTGATCCACATCCTGCTTGCCAGCATCGCTTGAGTGCATTAACTTGGTTCTAACACAGCTGTAACGTGGCAGCCAGACTGAGCCCACCTGCTTTTCCTGCACCTGAGCTTTCCCTTCCTAGGTACATTTTTCCAGAAAAATCAGGTTAAGCAATTAATTTTTTTTGTGCAGAACCTCTTGGGTTCTCTTATTCCAAGCGCTGGGTGCCACACTGTGCCTTTTCCACACAAATTTCCCTGCTGTCACAGCAGGAAGGGGGTGGATAGAGGAATGAAGTGTGCTCCTCTGAAGAAAAAAAGCATCCAGGAATAAAATGAGCTGGTTTATTACCTATTTACTATTTATTAAGTGTTTATTAACAGAGGGAGGTGCAAGTCACTCACATCCTTCACAGTTCCCTGTCCCAGCCCAGCCTTAGCCTTGGGCTCTGGGTTTTTGGCAGAGCTCCTCTCTTCTCCTCTACCCTGCAGCTGGAAGCTGATCCCTGATCCCACAAGCACCCCGCTGTGGGGGTCAGCAGTCTGTACCCTGAGAAATGGGGGTGTCCTGGGGGGCCAGGACCAGCTCCACGGGCAGGAGGAGAAGCAGTGAGGGGTTCAGCTCCCATCAGTGTGTCCTGCTGCTTCACTTAAAATCATTTTTCAATAAATTTAATTGTAAATTGGCTTCTTTTCCCCCTGCAGCCTTGGCTTGAAGCCAAAGAGGAGCTGGAAAGTTGTTTAATTAGTACGACAGTAATTGAGCCCGCTGCCTCCCTAGATCGGAAAGGGACAGTGCCAGCAGCCTTGAGTGCTTTGCCAGAAGCCTGAGCTCCCTCCTCTCCCCTAAATCCCCCAGGAAAACCCAGAACTGGGCATGAGAAGCAGCTCCCTCCCTCCAGTGGTGTTCCCTGTGGGGAGGGTGTCCAGCAGGAAGGGGGGTGCAGGCAGCCCCTGGGGGTTGTAGAGGGGGCAGGACTGGTACTCACAGGGCCACTCGGCCCAGGCGTAGCGCAGGCCCAGCACCAGGGCCCCACAGCCACCCAGGGCCAGCGTCACCGAGCGGGACCCCACCACCACCACCGGTGCTGGCAGCCACTGGCACAGGGACGCCTGGCTGGAGCAGCACACCTGGGGAGGGGAGAAACCCTAATCAGCATGGCCTTCCCTCTCCCGGCGCTTTGCGGGGGATTTCCTACCCCTCACCTCGAATGACTGCATGTCTCTCTGACGGCAGACAAGCTCTTGGTTGTAGGTGACGTTCAGCAGCCCCCTGGTCACCTCCAGGACAGCCCGAACGGGATACGGCCCCTGGAAAACCAGCTCTTTGTCCCCGTATGCCACAGCCCTGGCACCCAGCAGCAGCCGGTGCGCCACGTTCTGCTTGTCCCGGGGGTGGATGCTGCCGAGGAAGAGGAAGGAGGTGGGGTTGGTACCCAAATCTTCATCCCTACACCCTCATCCCCACCTGGCACTCACCTGCCGTACGGGGAATGCTCATCGCCCAGATCCATGGCTACGGCCATGAAGGTGCCAGGCATCCTGGCGTTGGGAACAACCCCCAGGTCAGCTGTTTGGTGCCAGCGGAGCCGGGCAAAGCTGTCGTCAGGGCTCTGGCGGCGGTAGGTGGACAGCTGCAAGGCAGGGGAACAATGGGGGAGCAGCTTAGCCAGTGCTCCCAATACTGACCACTCTGACCCCTGCCTGGGATTCGGCATCCGGCAGGACCTGTCCACATGTTTACAGCATCCTCTCCCTGCTTCCAGCTTGGAAATGGCCTCCGGTGTGGGAAAGGGTGGGTAAAACCTCCCTGGGCATCCCCACGGGAGAATGGGGGTCCTGCCTCTCACCGCCCCCAACCTGCACAAAGCCAAAGGGGAGGAGTGGCTCCGTCTGTCCAGCCGATCCGGTGTGGAAAGCCTGGCGCCAGTCGGCAATGAGTGCGGGGAAGGTGCAGTTGTACCGGTCCGTGTGCAGGAAGGCGTTGGCCTCACCTGTCCCACCAAGAGGGGGCCAGTGAGAACCCAGGGGCACAGCAGGGGCTGCTTCACGCCGGGGGGGACAGAAACAGGCTCACCCTGGTACCAAGCGATGCCCCGCAGGGTCATGTTGAGCAGGGGGTGGATCATGGCATTCCAGAGCACGGATGGTGTTTGTGGGCCAGAGAGGTGCCAGTGTGTGGAGGTGCTGGAAGACAAAGCTGGGCTAAGAGGGGTGCAAAGCACATGGGTGGCTTTAACCCTGCATGGTTGAAGCAAGCACTGCACCACAGGGGAGCTCTGGGGTCCCCATCTTCCCACTTTACCCTAGATTTACACCTAGATTTGCCCTACACTCTCAGCATGGGAGGGGATTTTATCCAGAGCAGGGGACAAATGATGCACAGAGGGGACAGCAAGGGCCCAAGAGAGGAGATGAAGTGGGAAGGGATAAGGATACTCCCCAAAACCAGTGTGGTGCAGGGCAAGAGGTGTTTCCACAGCACCTTCTCTCACCTCCCTGTGTCCTCCGGGAGCCCACACATCTGCAGAGCCTGGCGGGAGGACCAGGCCTCGATGGGGGTCCCACCCCAGGCTGCCTCCACCAGCCCGACAGGGGACCCCAGAGCCTCGTACAGGGAGCGCCCCAAGAGCCAGCACACAGCCGAGAAGTAGGTGAAATTCCCATGGCCTAGGTTTTCTGCTTAAGAAACAGTGGGCTGCAAAGGGAAAAAGGAGGGGAAAAGCCATTTCTAGGCTTTCTTTTGGAGGCATGTTGCACTCACCTGCCGTCGGGATGGACCATGGCAAGTCAACCCGCTCCAGGTCCTCCAGCTCGACGTCGGAGCGGGCAGGTGCTGCAGCAAAGACACGGACATAGGGGTAGCGAGCAGCAGCGGCAAGTTCCTGGCTGGCGTTGGCCACCTGGGAAAGGGGTGGGAGCATGCGAGGCAGTTCCCTGCCTGATCCCTGCCTGATCCCTGCCTGATCCATGCTGTGGGGCCATACCTGCAGGACCGTCATTGCCATGTTGCTCTGCCCACTGCACAGCCACACATCACCAAAGTAGATATCCTGCAGCGTCACATTCTCCAAGCCCTGCTCAGCTGTCAGTGTGTAGGGACCACCCTGATCCATCGGATCCAGGACAATTGTCCATGTCCCAGAAGGTCCTGAAGGAAAAGGATGGTGCTTACCTTCTACCACTCCTATGAAGACCTCAAGACCGCCACAGGGATGTTGGCTGAATGGCCAACAACCAGTGGGGATGGACAGGCAACAGGGAAAAGCTTCCCCACCAGAGAGCCAGGCTGAGGAAATGGATTTTGGAAGCTCTCTGCCATCAGAGGGTCTTTCCCCCTGCAAGAATTTAGGGGTTAAAAAAGAAAATCTGGAAAACAAATGTGTGTCAGAGCAGAAGCTGCTGGGAGGAACTGGGCTTACAGAAGCAGCTTGGTGTGTGTGACACTGAGATGTCTCTGGCTAATTTTAGAGGCGCCGAATCGAGGCATAAAGATATTCTGCTGGAGCTTAACATGGATTTTCGGGCCGGATCTTGCAGATTTCTTGGATCACTGCTCTCCCATAAGACAGCTCCACACTCTCCAGCTTGTGGAGATGCCCTTGGGCAACAGTTTTGCCCCCAGAAGGTGATGGGCAGCCCCCCAACTCTCTAAGTAGGGAAGAGGCTGGGATCTGAGGTGTCCCTGAGCCCTCCCAGCGCCCAGGAAGGCTCTGCCCACACAGGCGACATCCTTCGGGCCTTAGAGATCCCAAGGGATCCTCTAAGGGGGCTTAGATAGAAAAAGAAGCTGGGAGTGCTCTGGAGATTCTGCAGAGACAGTTTTTATGGGGAGAGGAGCTAAATCCCCCCTCTCCCCTCGGCAGCCTCGCCCGCTCGGCTCCAGCCTGTGCAGTGCCACCCACTCCAGCGGCAGTTCAGCTCCCGCTGGGCGCCCACGGGATCCGCTCCCGGGAACCAAAGTGAACAGAGGCTGGCAGCGGCGGGGAGGGGGACGGCTGAACCCCCCTCGGACCTCTGGGGAGGGGAAAGCACGATGTGGAGCAGCCACCACCACCTCTGCAGCCCCAGGGCAGCAGTGTGACAAACCCAGGGGTAGTGACAAACCCCGTGTCACCCCACCAGCCGTTCCGATTTGGGCCTGGATGAGCTCCTCGGCCACCAAAACCAACGGCCCCACTCCCTGGTGAGGGGTCGGGACTGACCTTTAACCTGCGCTGTTTTCTTCATCATGACGAGGCCACCAGCCTCCAAGAGAGCCACGGTCACCGCGGCCCCCGGCTGCCCGTGGCCCCACACCACGGCCCCCGCCGGCTCCTTCTGCAGCACCATGTGGTCACCGTAGTAGGAGGCGAAGCTGAGCATCCCCCCTGGAATCACCAGAGAGGGCAAACATCAGCTCCAAGAGGAAAACAGCCTTGGCACAGCCCTCTTCAATACAGATTATTTGAGAACCCGCTTAATTTACAGCTTCCTGGACAGTCTTAAGGTGGTTAAAATCAACACAGAGCTGAGGAAGTGGCAGGATTTGAAGTCCCCAAGAGAAAATTCATCTCCCAAAGCACAGGGAGTGTGTTACATCTTGTGTTACATGGATTTGGACTGAGATTTTGGTAAAACTTCCTCCAATAACAGCATGGGACCATTTCTGCCAGCCCAGCCTTGCAGACATATCTTTCCCCTGGAAAAAAAGTTTGGTAAGGCTGGGATGGGAAACACTGGGTGTGGAACACCAACAAAGACACCTTCAGCGGGGAGGGAAGCAGAGGGCTCAGCCCTGGCAGCCCCAAAAGCTCAGTTTTTAGGGTGTGAAAAGAAAATCACATTTGAAAAGGGGTTCCAACAACATTTGAGGGGTGTTCTGGGCAGAGATCCCCACTGCAGTGTCCAAACTGAAGCTCATGGAGCCCCCTCTCCACCACAGCTCATCCCAGGCGGGATTTAAGGAAGGAACAATGTCCTCAGCCCCCCCTGGAATCAGCTGCGTCGTTGGGCCCACTGCCTCATGCTCGAGGCTCCGGGAAGAATCGGTTATATAAAAAACAAGTCGGAGGAGAAAAAAAAATTAGAACTGAGACGCCAGGGAAGTGAGTGGAGGCTATAAAAAGCAGCTGGGAGGAGGGAAAGGAGGAGGGAAGGGAGGAGAGCCCACGAGACACCACCAAGGAGCCGCATGTGGCTCCCACCTTACGTAAAGCATCATCCCACGGTGGCAGTGCCGGGCCAAGGGCATCGGGGAGGGGCCGCTGTGAGAGGGGTGACAGGGTGGGACTCAGGGCGTGCAAAGGGCGTCAACCCGGGGCTCTGGGAGCGCACAGGGCACTGAAGCACTGCCTGGGGGTGCAAAGGGTGTCAAAGGGGCTGAAGGGCTGCCAAGGGCATCAAAGCTGGGCAAAGGGGGATGCCAAAGGCATCGAATGGGGCCTGGGGGTGCACAGGGTACCAAAGCGGGGCTGGGGGGGTGCCAAGGTCCCCGGAGCAGGGCTTGAGGTGTGCACTGGGCACCAAGGCAGGGCGGGGGGTTTAGGGGATGCCAAGGACATCGCAGCCGGGCTGCTGGGCTGCCAAAGGCCCTGGCAGTGCAAAGTGCCCCGAAGTGGGGCTCGGGGAAGTCCCGCTGCAGGGAGTGCCCGTGGGGCCGGGGCCGCGGACGGTGACCCCCCCCTAGCCCTTTACCTGCTGCCGCCGGAGCCGGAGCCGGCAGCGCCAGCAGCGCCAGCAGCACCCAGGCCGCCATCCTGGGGGGAACAGTGGGGTCTGAGGGCGGCGGGGACCCCCGCTGCTCCCCGGTACACCCAGTGCTCCCGGCATCCCCGGCACCCCCCGGTGTCCCCGTTTACTGCTCGTACCCCTGCTGCCCCCGGTGCCCCCCGAATGCCCCCCGGTACCCCCCGAATGCCCCCAGGTACCTCCCGCCCCCTCCGGTGTCCCCGCCCCTCTCCCCGCCCCTCAGGCGGGGCCCGCCCTGGGGGGCGCGGTCAGCGCGCGCCGCCCCCGCGGCGGGAGGCGGTTGCCAAGCGACGGCGTCGGCAGCGCGGCCTGAGGCGGCGGCGCGGGCCGGGCCGGGCCTGGCGGGAGGGGCCGAGGGGCGACAGCGGGGCCGGGGGTGCGAGGGGAACACCGGGGGGGACACCGGGGGGGACACCGCGGGGGACACCGGGGGGGACACCGGCGGGGACACCGCGGGGGGACACCGGGGGGACATCAGGGGTCCCCGCTCCCCCCGCCCTGCCCGGGCCGTGGCCCCGCGCGCGTGCGCGGCGGGCGGGGCGGGGCTCGCCCCGTAGGCGGGGAGGCTGCCGGGGGTCCGCGGGTTCGAGTCCCGGCGCTGCCCGGAAGCACCGGGGGCTGCGGGTAATCCGGGGTTGTGCTTCTGCAGGGGGTCCGGGAGAGCGGCCATGGCCTTCCCCTTCTCCACCACTAACGTGAGGGTGCCCGCCGGCTTCCAGAACCTGCTGGAGGGACTGGCGCGGGAAGTGCTGCGAGAGCAGCCCACCGACGTGGTGGCCTTTGCGGCTCAGCACTTCCAAAGGCTGCTGGAGCAGAGAGAGGGTGAGTGGCCCGGCCCAGCACTCATCCCCACGCTGCCGTCCCCTGCCCCACGCTGTCCTGCCTGCCCAGCCTGCCTGTGCGGCATCGTGCCTGCTCCATGTGCCCATCAGCGGGGTGTCAGGCCCGCCCCCTCTGTCCATTGGCCACCGCGTCACTCCTGCCCCGTGTGCGCATCATCTAAAGCATCAGGCCTCTCCTGTGTGCCCATCACCCGTAGCATCACACCTGCCCCATGTGCCCATCGCCCATGGCGCTGCGCTCACCCCAAATGTCTGTTGCCTACGGCATCAGACCTTCCGTTTGTGCCCATCACCCGTGGCGTTGTTGCCTGCCCATGTGCCCATCACCCATGGCACCAGGCCTGCCCTGTGTGCCCATCGCAGGTGCCATCAAGCCTCCTCCTTCCCCAGCTGGCGCTGTTGACCCAGTGGCATGGGGAGCCCTGCTGGAGGATGACCGTCTCACCTGGCCTCCTTCCCAGGTAGGCTGCCCTCCCTTCCAGGCTGCTTCAGAGGAATTGGGGTGCCAAGGGCTGCACTGGGTCCCTGCCCCCACCCCATCCCTACCACCCTTATCCCATACTACCTAAATTTTCTGCTTTTCTCCCAGGAGCTGAAGGAGGCCAAGGACATGGGGGCAGCACCAGGGGGAGCAGACAGCACCCACAGCACTGACACGCCATGATTCCATCCCAGAATGCGAGACGAGCTGAGGGGGAGCACATTCCCATAACCCTCGTGAACCAGGACACCTCCTTGGGGATCCAACTCCAGTAGTTGCCCCAAATCCCCCACTTCCCACCATCCGACCCCAAAATCAAAAAAAAAAACCCCTGATCCCACCCCAGCTCATGCCCTTCTCCTGGGGGTGGGTGCTGAGCTCCCATCCCACACCTGTGGCATTTTAATGAGGACTTTTATTAATGAGGTCCTGACCGTTATTAGCACTGCTCACCTGAGATTTCTCCCAGAAAAATCCTGGGTTTGGGGCTGAGCTGAGCATAGGATGATATTTTTAGCGTCTGTATTTAGGCCCCTGCATCCCTGGAGGTTGGAAGAAATTTAATAACATCCCAATGTGAAGGAATGATGTGACATTGCTCCTCTCCTACCCACCTCCAAGAGCTGAGATGCTTCCATGGAATTTTGGGGCTCATGCAGGGGTCCCTCAATCTCACTCCAACCTGTGAACTTCATGTTTTCCCACCTGCAGTGGTTTCAAAATCCTCCCCCCATTAGTGATGGGGCTTGTGTCAAAGATGGCTGTTCTATTTTTGGGGTGGACTGACCCCCCCCATCCATGCTCACCCCATTTTTTCCCCCTTTCCTGTTTTCTTGGCCCATATGCAGCGCTCGCCCACGGCACGGGGCACGACGGTGGCTCCCCTGGGAAAAACAGGAAGGAGGGATGGGGAAAAAAGCTGGCGGGGACCCCGTGCCAGGGCTGATGCCAACCAGCTACGCCTTGACCCCCCACTCCAGCACCGCCTTGCCGGCTGCTGGCTCCTGCTTCGGCAGCCGGCAATGCTGCCCGCCCAGGGCATCTTTCCAGCATCCAATTCCCATTTTTTATAAAGGATTTTTTCCTTTTTTAAAGAAATTTTTAACACCTCGGTGCCATGATCTCAAACCACAACAGCGGGATGTTCCCAGCAGGTCTTGCCAGCTGTGATGCCAGTCCTCCCTTTCCAAAATCTGAGTTATTTCCTTGGAATTCAGATTTCAGAGGTGCTGGAGCACCTGGAACAGCATCACCCGGATGAAGGGGCCCAGGGAGGAAAATGCAGAGCCTGGAACGGGCTCAAAACCCGCCGTTAATGATTAGAAATGTTCTGGCATTTCACGTCCCTCCTCCGCAGCCGCAGCCCGCGGGAGACGGCGGCGCTCAGTGCCTCTGCCAGGACCCGGGGGCCGCGGGTGGAGCTGATTTTGGGGACTAATTGAGGGACTAATCCTAATTTTGGGGCTAATTTCCCAGATCCTTGATGGATGAATCACCCTGAAAACTCTTCCCGCTTAACTCCCCCCAAAACACCCTCTGTTCTCTCATTGGAGCAGGCAGCAGTGCATCTGGAGGGTCTAAGAAAACAGAGAGAAGGAGCCCAGCAGAGCTGCTGAGGCTTCTCCTGGAAGCTGGAGTGCGGTTTGCCGGAGCAGAGCTCTTCCCCCTGCCCCCAGCCACACTGGTGGGAAGAGGTGGCCGTGGAAAAGCATCTCCAGCAGGGATAGCTGGCGGAGGAATTGAGTGATGCATGGGAGCGTCTCCTGTGGAGGGGGATTTGTGTGCCTGGATGCTGCTAGGGGGGTGACCCCTATCCAGGCTCTATCAGGTTGAAGGGAGTGGCAAGGGTGGGATGTGCTTGGGGTGAGATGGAATGGCATGGAGTGGGACAGGGAACAGGATGTCTGGGTGTCCTGTGGAGCTTGGGGTGTTAGGGTGCAAGCATCCAGCTGGAATAACCATGGGACCAGAGATGGAGATGGGACTGGAATTGGTACAGGGATGGTAATAGGGAAGGGGATAGGGCTAAGGGCAGGGACAGGGATGAGGGTGATAATGGGGATGGGCACATGGATAGGGATGGAGATGATGGGGTTGAAGCTGGAAATGGGGACAGGGATGGGAATTATGAGGGGGATGGGGACAAGAATGGGGATGGGGACAGGGAAGGGGACACGAATGGCACGGATGGTGGTGGAGATGGGGACAGGGAAAGTGGTGGGGATGGAGAAGGTGGAGGAGGTGATGGGGATGAGGTCAGGGATGGAGACAGGGCTGGTGGCAGCAATGGAGACAGTGCCAGCAACAGCGCCAGTGATGTCAGTGGGACAGGGATGAGGATGATAATGGCAAAGGTCAGTGCCACCAGGCCCCCAAGACGAACAACCCCTGTGAGCAAACCAACCCTGGGAGAGCCGGCGGGGCTGGACTGTGCAGGTGGGCCAGGGAGTGCCAGTGCCTGTCTGGGGGGGCCGTGCTGTGTTTTGGGGGCCGGCCGGAGCGGCATCGGCGCGGAGCCCACGGGCAACTTGTGCAGTTGCTTAGCAACTCCCAAACCCGGATTAGAGGAGAGCGAGGCGGGCGATGGGGGGGCTGCAGCCTGCAGCCCCCCGCATTGCCCTGGAGGTTCCTCCTCTTTCCTGGGGTGCCCTGGCTCACCCTGCCCAGTCCCAGCACCTCGGTGTGGTCCGAGGGTGGAAGCAGGGTCTGCAGGTAGTACCAAGGACTGGGAAAGCAGCTGGGAGTGCAGGTCTGGTTGGAGAAAACCCCAAATGTGGGGTATTGGAGGATGCTCCTGTGAGTGAGGAAGGGACCTCCAGACCCCAAAAGCAGAGCCCACTCCTCTGTGTGGAGCCTGCAGTTGGGCACATCACCCCTGGGATTAGGCAGGTGCTCGCATGTCCCCCCCATGCCTACCCTTCCTCACCCTTTTCATCCTCACCATCCTCATCTTCACTCTTCTTTGGGACCAAGTCCTAAGTAGGTCAAGAACGTTTTTCCCCATGTGCAGACCAACTAGGGGGGCAAAACCTCCCTCCAGCATCGCTGTGGGCCAAGTGTGCCCCCCAAAAATGGACTCATAGCCCCTGTTTGCTGCAGTTTTGTCCCCCCCAGAAAACCCCTCCATGCCGAGGGTGAGCCCGATCAGATCTTGGCTCGCATCCTCTGCATGTGATGTCGTGTTCCACGAAACTCTGCTGCGAGCTGCCGGCTCCTTTAAGTGTTAGGAGGGAGTTGGAGGCTGCAAAATAAAATCGGAGGAGGGAAAAAAAAAAAAAAAAAAAAAAAAAGGCGAAAGGGAGGAAAAAAAAATAAGACACCCCCCCTTTCCCCCCCAAAAGCCTGGCAGGGGTGTCGGGCTGATAGGCTCGCCCGGAGGAAAGCGCATTACGTAGGCAAGCGGCTCCGCTCAACTTGCCACCTGCGCCGGGAGAGCAGCCGGGGAAGCGAGATCCTGCCGGAGCCCCTCGCCCGCCGCTGGCCGCCCACCCGCCCTCCGCCATGGACTGCTGCAATGTAGGTCCCCCCTTCCCCCTCGCCCCCCGCCCAGCACCCGCTTTCCGCCTTCAATCCATTATTAGCCTTGTGGTCCGGGGGCGGCCGAGGGGGTTTGGGGTGGTGGGGGCGGGGGGTGCGGGGGGTGCTGCACCCAAGAGCTCAACCAACTCCACTTACCAACCCCCCCGCGCTGCTGCAGCCCCCCAGCCCCATCTGCCACCCCCCCCCCCCAAACCCCCCTCCTGCTTCGCACCAGTTCAGGATCCGTCCCACCGGGGCCACACCACGGTCAGCATCCCGCATCCCACGGTCCGCTCAGGAAAATCCTCGCCGTCCCCAAACCCAGCTTTTATTTAGCTTTTTCTTCCCCCTCCCCCGCCCTCTAAATTACTCTCCGAGGTGGGATCGGGGGTTGCCTATGGTTAAAGGGATGAATTGGGGCTGCACCCCTCAGTCCTCACCCGAGGGTGAGTTCCCCTTGCTGCTGGCCACCCGCTGGCTCGGGGAGCTGACCGGGCAGAAAACCACATCCTTTTCCCCCTTTCTCCCTGTTTCCCGTGACTTTTCCTGCCCCTCTCGCCCTTTCTTCTCTGCTTTCCTCTTTTTTTTTTTTTCTTCCCCCCCCTTTTCCCACACTTTTTTCCTCCTTTCCCCCCTCCTGCTCAATGGGAAAAGCCCCCCTCTCCTCCTGAGCATCTCCAAAGAGGCAAAGCCCACCTTGGATATAGGATTTATTCTCCCTGGATATGGGATTTCTCTCGTGCATGTGGGATGTTTTCCCTCATATACAGCATTTCTCCCTCGGAATAGAGGATTTCTTCCCTAGATACAAGTTTTCATCCCCTGCATAGAGGTTTTTATCCCATGGATATGATATTTCTCCCCTGAATATAGGATTTCTGCCCTGGATATAGGTTTTCCCCACCTATATATAGGATTTCTCCACCTGAATATAGGATTTCTCCTGTGGATATAGGATATGTCCCCCTGTATATGATTTTCCCCCCTGAATATAGGATGTCTTCCCTGGATATGGCTTTTTTCCCCTCCTGAATATATGTTTTCCGCACATATATATACAGAATTTCTCAGCCTGGATATAGGTTTTTACCACCTGTATGTAGGATTTCTCCTCTGAGTATAGGATCTCTCCCCTGGGTATAGGAAATGCCCCCGCATACACAGATTTCATCCACCTGTAGATGGTATTTCTCCTCTGGATGCAGCATTTCCTCACTCTGAATATAGGATTTCTCTCTTGGGTATAGGATTTCTCTCATGGCTATAGGATATTTTTCACTGTATATAGGTTTTCTCCCTTGATTGTAGGATTCTCTCCTCCAGATATAGTATTTCTTCCCTGGATATAGGTTTCTCCCACCTGTTTCTTCCCTGGATATAGGATTTCCTCCCTCTGGATATAGGATTTCTCCCTTGGATATAGGATTTCTCCCCTGGATATAGGTCCCCCCTCCCTCCCCCGTATATAGGATTTCTCTCCTGAATAGAAGATTTTTTTTCCTAGATATAGGATTTCCTTCCCCTGGCTATAGGATTTCTCCCCTGGCTATAGGATTTCTCTCTTGGCTATAACATTTCCATCCTGGACATATCACTTCCACCTTGAAGCTGTCACTTAAGCTGCCACCACTCCTTTGCTCTCCTCACCTTTGGCAATGGTAAAACAACCTGAGCAACTTCCTGGAGCCGTGGCCACGCTCCTACGGGATGAGCATCCCCTCTGCCAGAATCTACAGCTTCCAAACAACCCCCCCCCACCCCAACTCCTTTAAGTATTTTCAAGCCTTCCTGGGGGCACACAAAAGCTTCACACCCTGCCCTGCTGCCAACACGGGAGCATCCAATGCTGGCTCATTTACATCTCATTTCTTTTTCCTGTGGTTTTTTTCCCCCCTTGATCTTGGTGCTGAGTCCAACTGCTCTGGTGGGATGTGGCAGGAGAGGACTGGGCTGTAGTGATTTATCCTTGGGGGGCTTTTCCTCCCCGCCAGCATCACTGCCTCCCCAAATTTCCTGGTGTTTTCAACCAAAGCCCTGAGGAGGGATGCAGGAGGATGCAACAGGCTGCGAGGGAAGGGGAAACTGAGGCACGACCAGCTTGGTTTGTGCAGTGTGACCTCCCCTCCTGCAAAAAATCGCCCCCAGAACCTGTCCTCTGCTCCCATGGATGCTCCTCTCCCTGTATCACAAGCCTTGGGAATCAGGATCCACCCGGCTGGGATCTATCGTCTTGCAGCTGGGTGGCCCAGGATGGGATTTAGGGATGGGCAGGGGGTGAAGCATCTTCCCTTGCTGCACCTTTGGTTGCAAAGCCCCCAAGACACCTGCAAGGGACCCTGATTTTTAGCAAACTTCCTCATTTTTAGCAAAGGACCCTTGTTATTAACAAATAGACTTAATTTTTAGGACCCCCCCCCCTAATTTTTAGCACAGGAGCTAATTGAGGACCTTCTGGAATGGATCCATTTGGGGTGGGGAATGCCCTGTTGAGGTTCCACCAGCTGTAACCTTCACCTTACCACCACCAGGAGGGAGCCTGCACAAAGCTGGACGAGGACATCCTGGACATCCCTTTGGACGATCCTGATGCCAATGCGGCAGCTGCCAAGATCCAGGCTAGTTTCCGTGGCCATATGACCCGCAAGAAGATCAAAGGGGGTGAAATTGATCGGAAAACCAAGGACGCCGAGTGCGCCAACAGCACCCGCGGCGGCGACCTCCGCAACGGCGACTAGGTACATCCCAAACCCCTCTTCTTCCCCCCAAAACTGGGTCACTTTTACAAGGATGCTGCTCTGAGCATCCTTTGCTGTGTTGATTTGGGATGGAGCATCCTTCCCTTTGCAGTTTTGGGATGGAGCATCTTTCCTCACGCAGATCTGGGATGGAGCATCCTTCCCCCTGCAGATATGGGATGAAGAAGGGTTTTTTCCTCCCAGGAGATGGAAGCACGCCGGCAGGCAGCCTCTGCCTGCCCCAATTTTGGGTGCGCGCCGTAGTAGTTGGGAAGGATGGGAAGTAGGATGGGAAGGCGCAGCCCTAGATTTGGATTGAATCTCTCCCTTAGCAACACCACCCCGAGCGCCTCGCCTCAGCACATGCTATTTTTAAAAGCCTGTGTCACAGTCTCCTGGCAGGAAAAGGTAAATTTAAAAAGCGCCCACGGTGCTGAGGCCGCGTGGCATCGGAGCCCGGGGGGCGGCTGCTCCGTGCCCGGGCCGTGCCCTGTGCCGTGCCGGTGCCGCGAGCGCGGAACGGCCCCGGATACCCGGAACGCTGATTTGGGGTTAGTGGTGGGGAGGGCGTGATGCCGGCTTGGCCACGTGTGTGTGGCAGGGCTGGTGGGGATGCAACTGGGATGGGACTGGCATGCAGCTGGGATGGGACTGGGATGCAGCGGGGATGCAGTGGGGATGCAGACGTGATGTAGTGGGAAGGAAGTGAGGTTGCAGTGGGGAAACAGTGGGGATTCAACAAGGATGGAGGATGAAATGAGGCTGTAGTGGGGATGGAACTGGGATGCAGCTGGGTTGCAGTAGGGATGAAGTGGGGAGGTAGCTTGGATTCAGTGGGACTTGAACTGGGATGTAGTGTGGTGGCAGTGGGCATGCAGTGAGGATGCAGTGAGAATGCATTGGAGATTCAGTGAAGATGCAGTGGGGATGCACCGATGAGTGGGAATTCAGTGGGGCTGTAGCAGGAACAAACTGAGGATGCAGTAGGGATTTAGTGAAGATCCAGTGGGGACACAGTGGAAACACAGTGAGGATGCAGTGGGGAAGCAATGAGGATGTGGGGATGAACTGGGGATGCGGTGTGGAAGCAATATGGATTCAGTGGGAAGGAATTGAGGATGCAACAGGGATTCAGCCAGGATGCACTGGGAATGAACTGAGGATGCAGTGAGGATTCAATGGGGCTGCAGTGAGGATGCAGTGAGGATGCACTGGGGCTGCAGTGAACATGCCATGGGGCTGCAGTTGGGAAGTAGCTGCCAAGTACAGGTGCCGTGCAGCCCCTTAGGGCCTGCAGGTTCCTTAGGGCTGCCTCATTACTGGGGCGCTCAACAGGGGTAGCAGGGGAGAGGGGCTCTCCCCTCTCTGCCAGGGTGCTCTGCCAGGGGAGGTGCGGGCTGGGGGTCCCCCCAGGCTCCTGGGTGGGGTGAGGGCAGGATGCAGGCAGCAGTGGAGACAGGGCAAGGGTGCAGGCAGGGTGTGGGTGGGCTGCAAGTAGGGCACAGAGAGGGTGTGGGCAGGGGGAGGGCACAGAGAGGGTGCAGGCTGCAGGAGCAGCGTGTGGGTAGGGCACAAGGTGCAGGCAGGGTATGGACAAAGGTGCACGGGCAGGGCGCAGGCAGGGCGCAGGGTGCAGGCAGAGCTCAGGGCTCAGGGTGCAGGGTACAGGCAGGGCCAGGCCCAGGGCTGACTGCTCTCTCCTTGCTTGCAGGGGCCGCCAGCCGCTCCCCGGATCCCCCCGGCCACCAACCCCCCCCACCGCCACCCGCCGAGGCCCAGGAGCCCCCGCTTTGCCCCACCGCCCCCCGCATGCGTCCCCCGGAGCCCCGCGGCAGCCGGGCCCTGCCCCCACCCCCGGCTGCCCTGCCCCGCCCCAGAGACCCCCCACCCCAATAAACACCCCTGCCAGAGCCCCGGCCTGTCCTTGATGCTGTTCGATGTCACCGGCCGAGCGGTGAGGTCACAGTGAGCCAGAGGTGGGAGGGGCACGGGGCGGGGGGTGCCCAGCAGTAACCTCACATGTGCGTGTGTGACATTGTACAGGCACGTGTGACATCACTGCCAGGCATGTGACGGCTGGTGTGACATCACACAGCTGCACACGGCATGGTGTGGTGTTGCTGGTGGGTGGGAGAAGACTCATGGGGTGCTCCCATCCTGAGGTGGGTTGTGATGTCACTGATGGACGTGTGACAGCTTCTGTGACACCACAGAGGTGTGTGTGATGTCACTGCTGGATGTGTGACACCATACAGGTGTGTGTGACGCCACTATTAGGCATGATTGTGGGTGTGGCATCATACAGGTGTGTCATGTCACTGCTGGCTGTCAGATGATGGGTGTGACATCATGCAGGCGTGCATGACATCGCTGATGGACATGTGACATGCCTGTATAGCATCACAGAGGCATGAGTTGGAAGCTGTGATGTCACACACTCATCGTGGCATCATACCTCCTGACACAGGGTGTGGCATCTTTGTGACAGACAGGTCACGGGGTGTGAAAACACATGTGCACCACAATGTCACCTCACCCTGAGGACCTTGGCCAGTGCTGTGACATCACCTCGCCCTATGACATCACCCAGAAGGCTGCAGAGCCCCTCCCACCCCCAAAATCCCCACAAACTCACCCAAAGCGCCGGTGCTGGGCAGTGCAGCAGCTTTTAATCAGAAAACCCCTAAAAAAGTGTGTGTCCCCCTCATCCCCCGCTCCCCACTTTTAATGCTCTTTTATGAAAAATCCTCTTTTCAACTGATATATAGATATATAAAAAAAATAAGAAGGAGACCTCCCCCGTGGCAGGACCAGGGCTGGTTTGGGGGGTGACATTTACGGAGACACTCAGCCCCCCCAAAGCCAGGGAGCCCCTGCACCCATTAAACACCCCCACAATGAGTCCAGCTGCTTGAGGCATCTGTTAAAAAGACAAGGAACCCAAAATGGGGCAAAACCACCCCAGAAAATGGGGGGGGGGGGGGGGGAAGGGT
>JAWWEU010000068.1:1682077-1705369 GCA_035583155.1 Acropternis orthonyx
TCCCCCCCCACCCCACCCAAGCCTCTAAGCCATTAACTGTACGGGGAATTAAATCCCGGAGGCGGTTGGGGTTTGATGACCCCAGTTGATAGGATTAAGGCGCCAGAGTCATGTGAAACCCAGACCCAAATTAAATCCCAATAGACCAAGCTTGGGATTTAAAATACACAGCGGGAATCTGGACGGAAAAAGGACCCCTAGAAAAGCTTGGAAAAAGGTCAAGATGCATCTCGGTGCTGCGATGCAGCCACTTGCCTTCCTTTTTTTAAAAATTATTTTTGGAGAATTTTTTTCCTCCTCTTCCCTTAACTCCAACTATTTATAAACGGGCAGATAGGAGATGCCGGGCTGTGGAGCAGTGTCCGCTGGGAAAATCCACAACAGCATTTCTCACGACCCCGGGGGCGGGTGGGGGGGGACAGAAAGAGCTGTATCCTCTGGAGAGACCAAATTTGGGGAAAAAAAATTAAATAAACCAATAATCATACGTGACTTTGCTATAGATGGAAACGCACTTCAATCCCTGGTATGGGAGAGGGAGGCGGGGATGGGATGGGGATGGGAATGGAATAGGATTAGGAATGGGATAGGGACGGGATTTGGATCGGTTGGGGATGAGATCAGGGAAAGGATTGGAGGTGAGATTGGGCATGGGATGGGATAGGGAAAGGCACTGGGGATAGGATTGGGGTTGGGATTGGGGATGGGATTAGGAATAGGGTGGGGATGGGACTGGAAAGGGAAGGGGGTTGGGTATGGAACTGGGGATAGGATAAAATGGGATTTGGCTGAGGACAGGGATGCCAAACATCGCTCCTCATTTTGCTTTTCCCCATCATGATCCTGGGCAGATCCCACAGGATGAGGACAGATTGTTTGAAAGCAAATTTAAAGGAAACCTGTTTGGGGTTCAAATGACTTTTGCTGCATTTTTTGGCTCTTGGTCCCTGTAACGTCACATCCCAGGGCTTGGGCATGACTTTTTTGTGGGTAATCCATCATGATTCCATGCAAAAAAATGCCATCGGGATGTGGCAAAGGAACACCCTGGTGGGATTTTAAGGACTAAGTGACTCCCGTGCCTCATCCCAACACCCTGTAATTAATTTTTATCAGGGAAGAAAACCTTCAAGGAGGGACAAGTGGCGGCTCTGGGACCCCCACCCAGCATTCCGCTGGGAGGAAATGCTGTTGCCATTGTTTCTGGGGCCGTTTCCTTTCCCCAAAGGCCTCTCCTTTGCTGTGAACGCCAAAGGATATTTCCCTTTGGTGCAACTGGGGCGTTTAAAAAGAAAACTCAAATAGAGTGGGAAATTAGAGGGGGAAGGAGGGAAAATCCCATGGACAGAGAAGGGTTGAGACCCCTCACCTCAAAACCAGCTGGGGTGGTTGTGAAGCACCAGTAAACAAGGGAAAAGGAAATCAAGTGGATTTTCCCCTGCTCGACACCACACAGGGAGGGGAGTTACTGGCTCCGACAGATCGGAGTCCCCGGGGTGTCCCTGGACAGGGTGGCTTTGGGTTTGGCGTGCGGGAGGGTGCCATTTGGCTGCTTCAAAGTACAAAATCGCTTTTCCCGGTGGCACCCAGACTTTCCCTACTCGGGACACTCCTAGATTGGGCCCCCCCCCCTCCCCACCTGCCAACCTGCCTGCTGGGGTGGGAGGACTGGAGCCACGGAGAGGGACGGGTGGGTGCTGTGATCCCCCCCGGTACCCTCAGGTCCTGTCCGATGCCACCCTAGAGCTTGCCAGAGTCCTGTCCGCTGGTCCCTGGCTCCCGTGTGTCTTGCTGGACGCCCCTGGCCGCTCCACACCCTGCCTCGGTGATCCCGGCGGGACCCCCGGGTCCTGCCCGGTGACCCGCAAGAGCTCTCCCTTGCCCTTCCCTGTGCCTCCCGCAACTCCCGAGTCCTGTCGGGTGCTCCCCCGCTACCACCGGGTCCTGCCCCGTACCCTCCGCTCTTCCCCGCGTCCTGTGCGGTGCCACCGCTCCTCCTGCCCTTGCCGAGCGCAGCCCCGGTATTCCTGCGCGCTGCCCGGTGCCCCGCGGGTGCCGCGCGTCTTGGCCGGTGCATCCCCGTACCCCGGATCCTGCCCGGTGCATCCCGAAAGCCTTCCCGCGCCCTGCCCGCTGTCCCTCGGGGTATCCCCCGGGGTATCCCTGGGGGTGCCCCCGGCCCCCCCGGCCCCCCCGGCTCACCCAGCAGCGCCGCCAGCGCCAGCGCCGCCCTCCGCAGCGCGCCCATCGCCGGACCCGCCGCCGCAGCAGGTGCCGGGCGGGGCCGGGGGGGCGGCCCCGGGGGCGGGGCCCGCAGGTGGGGGCGGTGCCGGGGGCGGTGCCGGACCCCTCCCCCCGCCACGGGGGTGTCCCATCACGGGCGGTGACAATCCCGCCCCGGGCGGTGGCAGTCCCGCCCCGGGCGTCCCCGCAGCCCCCACCCCTCCCCGGGCTCCAACACTGCTACGGCCGGGAATACAGAATTTGCGCTGATTAATTAATTCCATGGGTTATTATTAATGCTATCAGGGTTAAGGGGAGGTGCAATGTGGCACCCCAGTGTCACTGCCCTGGAGGGGCACAAGGAGCCCCAAACCCACCCCATCCCCATCCCACCCACACCGGCCAGGTGGAGAATCCCATCCTGGATCCCTCACCCTCATCCCACCATCACCCTTCAGATAAGCACATCAATCCCGAAAAATAAATAAAATACCAAAAAAAGGGCAGTTTTGACTCCCTGGTTTTCAGGAGCCCCAGTGTGGATTCTCCCTGGCTCAGCCAGGGTTATCCCGGTCCTCAATCCGAGCAGGGTCAGACCTCGAAGCCCCAGTGGAGATTAGACACCAGTGGAGGAGGAGGAGGCGGTGGGGGTGGAATTAATCCCTTCTCGCCCTCACCTCCCCCCGTAAATCCAGCCTGGCCGCCGGGATTGTGGGATCTGGGAAGCGAGGAGGCTTGGGGGGATCGGCCTGGCTTGATCCCAGTGGGATCCCACCTCTCCCTGCCAGCATTCTCACCTTCTGCTCCATCCAACGCTTCCAACTTGGCAGTGGTTCTCTGCAGCAACTCACCCTGTTTGGGGCAATTCCCTCTATTTTGAGGACTGGGAGGGGGGAGGGTGGGTAACCTCTTCCCCTTCCTCACTCCATCTCAGAACTCACCCACATCCAAAGGTGACGTCAGCTTCAAGCCAGGCAGCGATCCTCACTTTTTCAAGGATTTTGAGCATCTCCACCGGGAAAGGAACCAGCTCTGGCGGCACTCACCCCATGTAAAATAAATAAACACCTCCTGCAACAACAACCCCAGGAACGAAGCCCTCATGGGAATATCCACAGGGAAGAGCTAAGCACTTCCCCAAATTTCCCCTCGGAGGAGGAGAAGGATGTGTGGAAGCCCATACGTGTTTGCTTGATTTTATTAGGACTGACACATTCATCGTATGTCACAACGTCACCGATGGATGAGATCCAGGAAATAAAACCCACCGGCCCCGGCGGCTCCGCGCGGGGCTGGACCAGGAACACGCTGCAAAGGCATAAATGCGTCCTCCCCCCACCCCCCTCCCGCCCCGTCCCCCTCCCCACCTTCCCCTTCTCACAGCTTTGATTGTATCCATAAGCAATGGGTCGACAACAAAACAAATAATAAAAATAATCATCATGTTTTCCCAGCTGCCAGATTATTCTCACAAAGAGTTATGGAACTGAATAAAAAAAAGGAAACCAAAAGGAGGAAAAGAAAGAAAGAAAGAAAAAAAAAAAAACAAAAGGAAAATGAAAAAGAAATTTTAAAAAATTAAACAAAAAACAAACAAACAAATAACACTTCCCCCCCCCCAAAAAAAAAGGAGAAAAGAAAAAAGCAAAATAAAGAAAGAAGAAAAATCCTCAGAAAGAAGAGAAATAAGGGAGAAATAAAAGAAAACAGTGATAACAAAGAGAAAAAAATAGAAAAATAAGGAGAAAAATAAGAGAAAAATACAGAGAAAAATAAAAAGGCCAGGAATTATTTTAATGTTAAAAAAATAAAATAAAATAAAAGCAGATATGGCAACGCTACTAAGGAAGTGGAATACATCACGGAACCCAAAGTCTTTGCAGGCAACACTGTTTGGAGAGAGGAGAACACTCGATGGTGAAAAAAGTGAAGTTCTAAATTATATACAAGATATCTAAGGGTGGCTTTGAAAAACAGTCCCCAGGCCGGGAGTCAGGGTTTCCCTCGCCGTTATCTATTGCTTATTGATTCAGATCCAGAATAACACTTAGATGCGTCCAAATGAGACACTGTGGAACAAAGGAAAGACCAAACCCCCAGTTTTTGTATGAAAATGCCAACGTGTGCGAGCTTGTCCCATGTGGAATGTACCGACAGTCGTCTCACGGGCCAGGGGCTCCTCCTCGCCGTGCCGCTCCGGCGGGAAACCGGCCGGTCCAGCGAGAGAGCCGGGCCCAGCGCGGGGGGAGCGCTGCGGGAGCCTCCGCGCACCCCAGGCCGCGCTTCCAGGCGGGAAAGTCCGACGTGCCCGGCTGTGAACGGACAGGATCCGAGTGAGATGGAAAATGGGGCAGAAAGCCCTGATCCTTATGAAGGACGAGACTCAGTTGTTAAATTTTAAGGGGTACCCGATGGCTTTTTCCAGGCACTCTACCAAAGAGCCGGCGGACAGAAAATCCCTCTCCACTTCCACAAATTTGATGTAGATGGATTTGGGTGAGACACCGGGCTCTACGACGCAGTTCTGAGATAAAAAGGCGTTGATCCCAACCCAATCTTTGCTGAAGGTTTTGGTGTTTGCCTGGAAGTGTAAAAACAGGCACTGCTGGAGAGTCCGGACCTCAGCGATGCCAAGGTAACAATAGATAATCCGGGCGGATTCCATATCCACCCGGAGGGAGGCCTGCGGCGAGGGGACCTCCAGCTCCCCTGGAGTCTCATTGCCGGGGTCGGGCGCCCGGTGGTCGGCCAGCGGGGAGGGGGGTTTCTCATGGCACTCCTCGTATCCGATGGCATACAGGCCAGGACTTTTGGGGATCCCTCCTGGTAATAAATACTGCACCACATTCCCCCCAGTGGGTTTGGAGTGAGCGATGGGAATCCAGTCGATCTCCATGTGAAGCTCCAAGCACCTGGCTTCGCTGATGGTGATCTCCAGGAATTTGTAATAAACGTTTTTCCAGTTCATTTTCTGCACCCGGGTCATGATCACACGACCCTCCGGTTTTTCCGAGTTGAAATACTCCCGGAGCCGCTTGCCGAGGGGGACCTGGGAGCTGATCTCTGCGTAGTGGTAACGGATATCCTCCTTCCAGCGGGTGTTGTACCCGATGCCAAAAATGGCCAGTTTGTTAGAGAGATGGAGCCTGGAGAAGTCCGTCCAGCTCTGAAACAGCTCCCACTTCAACTGGACCGACTCCAAGATTTGCATAATGTTCTGCATGACGTCACGCTTCCTGGAAGTTAAAGGGGGAGAGAAGGATAAAGGCATCAGAGCTGAAAAACCACCCCGGCAAAAACACTGACCTTTGGAAATTAATCCTGATCAGCTCTCTCAGATGATTTTTCTTATTATGATAAATATTGCTGGGGGAGTTCATGGACTAAAACAAGCTCCTGATGGGTTTTGGGAATTTTTTTAATTAATCCTGGCAAAATCAAAACAAACCATACCCAAACTCCTCCCAGTGTAAGGGTCCAACTCCAAGGAAAGCAACTCCAAGGAAACACATGTCTGGCGCTGCTGAATAAAACCACACTCAATTACTAGGTCATCCCTTATAGCCATGGGTTTCCATTGGCATGTAGTTCATGTGCTGCATCCCAAAGTTACGACTGCCACTCAAAAGGCATCCACCTCCTTGTTATCCCAAAACTAATGCTAGCAAATAGGACTATTAATTGTAAAAACCCCGATGGAAGCATAAAGCCGCTCCAAAGGGCTTGGTCCCAGTGCTGGGCTGGAAACACAGCTCAAGTGACTGACTCCCTGGAGCAGAAAATGCGTCTGGATGCATCCCGGATCCTGCAGGATGAACAGTGGGAATTCCTCTGGATAGCCAATAAAGAAATCCCCAGGCTCCCAAAGAGCTATTTTCACTCCCAAGGTTCCACGGAGCGGTTGACATCAGGAGAGAGCACCCATGGGCACCTGTGGTGAGCTGGAGCAGTCTCCTCCATGAGGAATGAGCCATTAGGGTGTAATTATCTGGCAGGGAGAACTCCTAATTTGAGGAGTTATTGCCATATTATCAAAGGTGTAGGAAGATAATGCAACTTGTTTGCTATCGGAGAAACCTCTCTTGGTCCAACAAACAGGGTATAAAGGCTCATTCCACGCAACTCTCCTTCCTTTTATCCATTGTGCCACACCTGGAATCCTGAAGTAGGGGGGTGGTCACCACATTCCCAAGAGGACTTTTTCTCCTCCCAAACCCCACCAGGCGTACAAACTGCACCAGGAAACACTGGTTTTCTTCTGCAGGGCACAAACTTCCCTCCCCTCTAGGGGCTCCTCAAGATCACTTACGCTCCCTAAAACCAGCCTTTCCAAACAACTTCCCTATGGAGTCCAGCATCAGACTGGTGAGGGACATGAAAGGCCTCCAAGGCTCTTGCATGACACCCCATAAGGGAGGTTGACTCCAGCAGCTGCATTCCTGCCTAAAAAACCCCCACAGTGAAACAGGTCTTTTCCATCTTCGTGGATATGATGGTTCAAAGACAAACGTTTGAGAGCTGCAGAGTCCTCCTGCAGTGCTGGAGACGACCCTCACAGCCTTTCATCCCCCAAAACCTGCTTTTACAGGTGTGGCTACAACGCACGTGACCCTGGGAGGATTCCCCGACTGCTGGCTGTCACCCAGGTGATCGAGTGCCTTCTGAGCAGGCCGAAGGCACCGGGCTCAGGACACAGAGCCCTGGTTTTACATGTGATGGTTGATGCACACCAGCTCTGCAAAACTCAGCTAGGATGTCCAAGCCTCCGACGGCAGGTCTGAGCATCCAGTCTGGGATCACTCCCTCCTCAGGGCAATACAGGGACCATATCCATCGCCACTTCAACCATCCTGCAGCACCAACCATGCCAGAAGATCCCCGGATAGACCTTAAAAATCATTTTGGGAAATGCATCGCTGCCGTGACTGGCACGTAACTAAGTTTTTAGAGCACCGAGGAGGCACAGGCTGGACAAGCAGAGTCGTGTTTCGACCAGGGGTTCTTAAAAATGCCTGTTCCATTATGACCAAACTCCTGTTTCTTACTGCAAGTTATTCCTGAGGAGTCAGTTCCACTGCCTGGCAGCAACGGAGAGAAAACCTCGGGCAAGGAGAAGACATGTTTACCCCAAATCCACTTCCAGTTACACACAAACACTGCAGCAATACTGATTTGAAGCCCCCTTGATGCTTTGCCACCCTTGGAAAATGTCTTTTCGAGGCTTTTGGAAGCGCACGCTCACCTTCCAGGCACAAGGGGACGGGCCAGACAAGGGGACAGGGCAGTGCTGGAGCACAGAGCGGCGTCTCACCGCTGGCACACCCGCACTCGACTCCCGAGGGCAGCTGAACTCCAGTTAAGCGCAGATTCCCATCCCAGGTAGAGACAGGAGAGCGCGGCGTGGGCGGGTTTTCATTCAACAGCGGAGGAACAGAACAAGGAACTGAAAGCAAAGCCCCCTCCTTTATTAATTGCACTATAAATACGCTATTCAGTTTGGCTCAGCACAATCCAGAGCTGGAGCTCGGGTGCATTAGTCACTCTGACTGCTCCTGTGGGGAACAAGAATCTTTCCACGAGAGGGGATCTCTGGCAGCAGAGACATGCCATGGGAAAGAGAGGCTTTCCACAGGGAACTCACCACTTCCAGCACAGAGGAAAAGAGGGAAAGAGGAATTTTAAGGAGTTTTGCCTTTCAGTTATAGCTTATGCTGGGACCTAATGACTCAGCTGAGCTTTGCAATCCCAAGCTCTATCCAGGACTTGCCCAAGCAGAGGTATCCTAAGTGCTAAGTTTGATTGATTGATTGATTTAAAATTAATTAACAATTAATTGTCATTCACGGAACTATTTAAAGTCATTTATTTAATACGCATTTATGTATTTCTTTTATTTATACTGCTAATATTATTCATTTTTAAAGATAAAAGCGGGAGCTGAGCAGAGGGTTTACCCTGTTGTGTGTCTCAGGACAATCTCATTTTTCAGCTGCAGAAGGTGCCCTAGAGCTGGATTTTCCCCTGTCCTCAAACCACCACCTCCCTGCTGGAGTCTGGGATCTGCATTTCTCCTCCTTGGAAGCTTCTGCAATTCAAATGAGGAAAGACTGAAGACAAGAGTTGGAGCAAGTTTGTTCCAAAGTGCTGTTTCCAAACCAAGCAGACTTCAAAAGGGTCGGAACAGCTATTTTCAATGAAGTTCCATGAGCTTTTTCTAATTCATCTTCCCAATGCCCGCAGTGAATCAAACTGCTCCCCAAATCAACTCAAAAGAGCAGAAGAGAGCCTCAAAGTAGCATTTCACTTTTCAAAACAAATTATTTGGAGACAGCAGGGTGCCAAAGAGAAGACATCAGTAGAGCTAATGCAGGGAAGGCACATCTTGGTGGAGCAAGGGGTGTGGACATGGGTTACCTACTGCCCTTTGCTTCCTATGCCGCCAAAAATAACGTGACACGGGAAAGACGGGAAGTCCTTGCACGTCACAGACTCATAGAACAGTTTGGGCTGGAAGGGACCTAAAGCTCATCTCCTTCCAACTACCTGCCACGGGCAGGGACAACTTCCAGTAGACCAGGCTGTGGACACTTCCAGGGATGGGGCAGCCGCAGCTTCTCTGCCCAACCTGTGCCAGGGCCTGCCCACCCTCACAGGGAAGGATTTCTTCCCAATATCCCATCTAGCCCTGCCCTCTGGCAGCAGGAAGCCACTGCCCTTTGCTCTGTCCCTCCAGGCTCTTGCCCAAAGTCCCTCTCCAGCTCTATCCACATGGGATACTGGGAAGAAATTCTTCCCTGGGAGGGTGGGCAGGCCCTGGCCCAGGTTGGGCAGAGAAGCTGTGGCTGCCCCATCCATGGGACTGCCCAAGGCCAGGTTGGATGGGCATGGAGCAACCTGGTCTACTGGAAGGTGTCCCTGCCCGTGGCAGTGGGTGGAACTGGATGATCTTCAAGGTCCCTTACCACCCAAATCATTGGGGGATTCTGATTCTCCATGTCCAAAAGAACAGCGCAAGGTTCAGCAGACAATTTGAACAATTTTATGGAGATTATTACTTGACGAAAATCTGCACTTGACCAAGACTGCAGAGCAAGCAAAGCGTCCCGACTTTGAACTAAATTATCTGCATTTTAAAATGCTGCGCAAAGAGGTAAAAAGTTTGGCAACTATTTATCTCCTGTGGCTTTTAGACACAAAACTGTTTTTTGAAGATAATAAATAAAAATACCCATCTTATCTTCGTATCAGCCCTGCTGCTCCTGACTGCTTTTAGCCTACTAAGTCAGAGGCTAAAGTTCCTTCCCCTCACAGACAAGAGGAACATCAGCTTTCAGCAAATCTGCGTGTTGGAAGATGTTTTGTGTTTCCACCGAGCACGTAGGACAGGCTTATCACTGTCACGAACCACACAATGCCCCAGAGTTCAGAGACTCCAGTGCATTTTTAGAGGGAATTTTGGGGGAAAAATGACCATAAAATTCTGAAAGGTCTAATTTACCAAAATCTAATCCAGCTGTCCATGGACACAACAAAACTTGGAGAGAAGGTTCATGTAGTCCAAGCTTTCACCTCACAAAATTCAGGATTATTTGATATGCAGTTCCCTAAAGATAAAATTATTCCAGAATAGCACCAAGAAACTGTTTAAAGAGGCAATAACAACATTTATACTGAAAAAAAGTTATTTTTCTCCAGGTTGTCCCTGAGCTGCTAAACTGAATTTGCTCCATGTGAAGAAAAAAGTCACCTTTAGGTACATGAAAACCTGCCTGAAAGGAGAAGTTTGACAAAGCTATGGCACTGCAATGGAAGCTTCTTGTTAATTATTTTTACTTTTTTAACATATTTTATTTTTAAATTACTTAATTTCTGTTCATATTTTAATGGGATTTTTTTTAGGTTTCAGAGGAGTTTTTTCACTGAGTTACAGTGCAAAGCCTCTGTTGTATGACTCACCAGGGACGCTCTGTTGCTGTTCCCAGTGCTGATGACCTCCTACGCTACAGGAGCTCATTTTCCACCGTGGAAAACCCCAGACTGACTTCAGGTGACACTACCAGCCACTGGTGGGGGAGTTCGTGTGTGGAACCCGCCCCAAAGGGTCTGCAAGCCCAGCTGCCGTGGCTCACTCCCACTGCAGAGGGATCCACAAGCACCCCGAGGGTTTTACAGTCCCAAGGGTTGGCAGAAAGCAGCCCTGGATAGAGTAAATACTGCACAGTTCCTCTCATTTTTGGAAACGCTCTGTATTATTGTTGGCGAGGAGAGGGAGATTCGCATGCTCAAAGCATTCAAAGTGCCCCAGTGATTGTTAGATTAAACCCAGCCAAAGGTTACAAATAAGGTCTGGAAACTTATAAAAATTAAAATAAAAGACTCCGAAGCTTTGGCATGCCTTCCCACCAAGGAAGGGAGCTTTTCTTGTGGATTTTATCCATGGTTTAAGTCCTCGCATCCATGTAGTAAGTCTCGTTTCGTTTGCTGAATGGCAAAGCCAAGAAGAAACAGAGTTGTGCAGCTTTTCAGCTGTTCTGAGGTAACGGGAATAAGGGATAAAGCAGATTCAACTGTATGAATAGTCTTGCACAATGTATTTATAATTATAATCATAAGTTTCAAATATCCTCCCCTCCTGCACAACGTCCCCAGGGAAATACATTCCAGGGTAAAACATTCATAAATTACTTACTGCGTGTCTTCTGAAGATTCCTGTTTTATCTTTAATGTTCTTTTTGTAGTAGGCATTTCATCTGAAAGGTAAAATTCCAACACATAATTATATTTATAATAATGTTCTTAGGGCTTTTTTTTTTTTTTTTTTTTTTTAGAGGCTGAAATCAAATAAAAAAATTGATCAGAGTTGCTTCCTAAGCAGTCTGCTGGAGTCTGCACAAGACAGTTTCAGTTTCTAAACCCTCTGTAACTGACTTGTTTTTTCTTTAACTTGGAAGAGATGCAGTCAGTTAATATCTGAAACTCTTTCTGCAAGTGCAAAACCTTTCAAGGACAAGGCTCCTACCCCCGCTGTTAAATCACAAATCGACTGAATTGCAAATGGCATTGTTAGAGGGGAAAAAAAATAGGAAAAATTAAAAATAGGGAAAAAAATAGGAAAAAGAGAAAAAAAAAGGCAATTCTGCTTCCAACGGCACAGTTGAAGACAAGCAGCAGCAGAACTGCGTCCGTGTTCCACTGAAATGCTGTGTGCCAAGTGCTTTGCTCACAACTTCTGAGCACGCAGGACACCATCAGCCCCAGCACACGCAAACATCCCTGAAAACGATGACAAACCAGGAGATCCCAGTTTGACTCACCAAAACAAGCCAAACCAGACAGAATTAGCCGTAATTTACATACGTTTTGTAACGTTTTCTTCTCCCCACTGTTTCTCTCCCACCCACATATTTCTGACTTTTAAATCCCCAGGGAAGAAGTCTGAGGAACCGGAATGCAGTTAAAAGACAACTTGAAAATTTTAACATGAAACTGTGATTTAAGGCTCTTTCAAAGCATCCTGACTCACCAGCCCCCCAAACAGAGATGTGAACAGATACCTGACTGCATCTCCTCTCCCTCTTTCATCCTACAACTGGGGGGAAAAAAGCCTTTATGCAATTCACCTTCTTTACTTGCATCTCCATTGGATTTGATCAACTTAAAGTTTCCACTGTGAAAACAAGCCCTGTGCTCAAGCAAGGGAGGAACACACACCCATAAGAGCAGTGGCTTAAGAGAGAGAAAGCTGCCTAAAGAAAGCCACTTCCTCCCTGAACTGCTCAGATTGGTGTGCAGTTTCCATTGGGAATGCGGTAACTTGCTCTGTCTAACAAAGTTGAATAACCCACAAGCAACAACTAAACCTCCAAATTAATTAATACATTGATTGTTACACAGAGACAGCAATAATTTAGGCAAGAAAAGCATGTGGAGAAGTTTAGTTTAGGTCTCAATCCTCAATTGTGAGCTTGTTTCCTATTTTTATATTGAGAAAAGGCCACACACCTGGATATAAACATGTTTATATCCAATATATCAGAGTATAGAGGAAGGAGCATCATTTGTCAATAGTTGTTGGTGTCACCAGCAGCAGGTTGAAGCCCTATTCACAATTTAAGCAGATGGTGTTTGAACGATAACACTCAGGTACCACTGAAAGGGAAAATACGTCTCGAATCCCATCAGGGCAATTAAAACTGAGAGTGAAAGGAGAGACAGGGAAGGTGTCACCTTCTCCACCATTTCTGGTCACACATTTCTGGCCCTTCTTTCCTCCTGCCAGGCACTTCAAACTCCAGTCCTGATCCTAAAATACTTCAAGAGCCATGGGTTGCTTTTGCCTGACTAGGGGATTTCTGTCCCTTTTCTCTCTAAGGATGCGTTTAGCATCCTGAGGACATTATGTCCAAAAGATGAAGCTTGGTACTGAGATATGTATGTGTGAGACATGCATGAGCACAGCTAAAATCCAAGGATGGAAGCGTGCCAAGATGGGATTTCTTACCCAATTCCTGCTCGCCAGTCTGGTAGCAGTGAAGATCCTGACTGTGGTTTCCCCAGTCCTCCTGGGAGTACTCCTCCATCGTGCTGCCATCCGACTCCAGCTCCTGGTACAAGCCACTGCTGTTGATGAGGACAGGCTGGCAGGGCTGGGAGTCCCATCCCCCCTGCCCAAACACCTGCTCCAGCTGCTCAAAGGTGTAGCTGCTTTTCCTCTTCCCAACGCCATGCTCCTTCACGCGGCTGTAGCACCTGCGGAGGGTCTGAGACAGAGAAGGGCAGGTTAGTCACGGGGTGCTGGGCTGGACGGCCACACAGGCACCTGTAGACAGTCACACGGCTGCCAGGCAGAGTTCGAGGGCTTGGGGGTTATTTCTGCTGCTCATATTTGACCCACACTCATGAGCAATGCTCCCAAATTAATCTACACCCACCAGGAAGCATCATTTGACGTTCCCGCTTAGCGTTAATGTTACTACAATAGAGGACAAGTTGTGTAGCAGTTACAGGTTCCCTGAATTTAACTTGGTTTATTTATCCTCTTTCCCACTTGGAAAAAAAACCCAACAAAACAAACCCAAATCCGATATGGACGCAAGGGAAAAAGTAAAATAAATAAAAATATCAAGAGCCCCCCCCAGTCAGAGACACCAACCAGCCAGGAAAATGCACACCTACTACAAGGAGGAGAAAGCAGAGCTGGTGTTGTGCCCACAGCTTGGAGAGGCAGAAGCGGGGAGGAGAGAGAAAGGAGAAGAGAAAGATTTCCCCCAAAGCAAAGACAGTCCAACCTTCCTTACTCTGGTAAGAAGACACAAGGTACAAAATGGATATGCCTAAGCTATTCAGCTAGAAAAATATATATTACTTACACATTTTTGCATTCCTTACTAACTCACTCTGTCTCTTGTGAAGCTGCTGAAATTTAAAAGAGGTCAAATCAATAATGCTCCCAATTCCCAGACTTCGATATCAAGCATTAAGTAAGAAACAGCATTGAGATGGCTTGGTCTGAGCAGACTCTCAAACAGTGCTGGGGCCAAACCTCCCACACAGATACAAAAAGGCTCCTGCACTTTCAGTGCTCCCTTTGACATCCCACATCAAAGGCAGAGCTGCTCCATCGCTGCTGTGTAAGCCTGTGGTTCCATCCACCTTTTCCCCCTAATCCAGAGCAACATACAGCTATCTGGGGATAAAAAACCTAAAGCTTTATACACAGCTCTCAGTGTGGTTTTAATTCTATCACTGCTATACTTCTGAAAGGCAATGATGTGCCCCAGGCTTCCTGGAACTTGATGGTTTTTGGAAACACTAATTTTTTAAAAATTAAATTTATTAGATCGCTGAAGTTCTAACCTGAATGGCAAAGTTGCCTCTAGAATTCAAGAGAGGCATTAATTTGGGAAGAGCTAGTAGTGTTGTCTTGCTTTCTGGAGGAGGACTGTAACAGACACATCACTGCAAAAACCACTTGTTTTATTGCCCAGAAAGGAACTTTTATGACTCCAGAAAGCTGGAACCTACCTAATGCTCCTCATATGCTGGTTTAACAGCAGCAGCAGGACAGAGATACATTTCTAACCAGTTTCCTCCCGAGATTCAGAGCCCTGGGAGCAGAAGCAAAACTGCCAAGCAGCAAGTCAGTATTACCCTGCTGTTTTAGACAAAAACACATAAAATTAACACAAAGTAAAAACCAACCCGTATTAACACACAGGCAGCAACAGGCACCAGTGGTTTACAGTGGTTTAAGGTGGAACCCTTCCCACTTTTGCCTTCGCTACCTCAGGATAAACAGACACATCCTCCTTGGATGGACACCAGCACATTTCAAGCTTCTCTCTCTGAGCTGGGTGGAAAAACAACCAGCTACAGCAACCTGGAAGCAAAACCCAGCTAAGAAACCTGTCAGCACCCGCTGGGTACAAACTGGGCTCCCTCAGGCTGGGGGTACAGATACACTTGCTTGTTCAAATTCAGTTTCCTCACTCCAATTTCTCTCCTTTTAGCTCAAATCTCACCAAGTGATATCTCAAATTGCCCCAGCAATAAGAGCAAACTCGTTTCACTCACAGGCTCTTTCTAAAATCCACTCAAGTCAGACTTTTTTAAAAATATATTTCCCAAATCCCAGTTCTTGCATCTGCCCTGGCTATTATCCATCAGAGTTAAGCACAGATTTAGAGCCTCTAGCTGCATTTATGAGCAGCCTTTAAGTGAAACAAACTGTCTCCAAAACATCCCTACTCTTGCCCAAGCCCTCTGGGAATTCTTGACACCCACAGCCACTTTGTTTTCAGCATGTGCTTCAAACACCTTTCCCCACCCATGGAGGATCTCACACGGGGTTGTAGCCTAGTAGTAGTTAATTATTTCAGTCAGGTTGCAAACTGGCTTATTTTACTATGAAAAAAATTTAGCAGCAAGTCAGTGGAGACAAGGAGAAGAACTGAAGGGAGCAAAGCAGAAAGGGGGACAAAAATAAATGAGCAATAGTGTCACTGCTCATTACTCTTGCAGGTCAAGAGTAATTTTGGGGATACTGCCTAGATGCTCACCTGGCTGTATTATCTCCCCTTCTGGCAGCAGACAATCTAAAATTTGAGGGAGATAATTTCAAATTCAGGGCTTTCTTGAGCACCAAAAGTCCTGTGGCCGAGCAGCTGGTGGTTCCTTGGTATTGTTTGCTGGAGAATTGAGATTCCTGCTAGCTCTTTCTTCTTAGAGGTCCTCCCCTGTGTCTCCAACAGGCGGCCCCTACTAGTTTTTGTGATGTTCCCTCCAAATACCACAATTCCGCCTTGTTTCATGTAAGCCCACAGCCTTCTCTTCTTCAGAGACTCTGGTAAGACCTAAATAATTGCTCAGACTTCAGGAAACCTGGACATTTTTTAGCCCTTAACCTTTCTCCCACCGAGTTATTCTCATCTCCAAGATCTAAGGTTTGTTTGGGGTTTTTTACGCACCTCCTCTATTCCTCCTGGTGTCCAGCTCAACTCCTGCTCCGTGGATCCTAAAGTGCACATACACATATTGATATAGACACACAAGAAACCAGGAAATTTAGGACAAGTAACTGAAAACAGACCTGATCACTGCCCAGTGACTGCCCAGACTGGAAGAGATCGAGGCTTTTGCTTATTGTTTCTGCAACACTGCCTGCAACACGAAGACAGATTATCCCCGTTTAATTTATAATTAGGAAAAACCAAAGGAGGAGACAGTCACAAAGCTCAACGTGGATTTTCTCACCATTTCTAACTCAGGAGTTCTCAACTCTACAAGTGAAGCCACGGAGAACCTGGACCTCTGCAGGAACTGCAGGATGAGGATCAGAAAAGCCTTAGGGAGTGACTTTAGGAAGGCTGAAATCACAGTCCTCCTTCCAGCAAAAAAACGAGGGAGAACCAGACCACAGCAAGCTTTTTATATATAACCCAAGATGGTCCCACACAAGGAACTCCAGATCCCTGATCTGAGACATGCTCTTGCTCAGGGAGACACTATGGGCTCTGCAGAGCAGTTTGGTGCCCTGTGCCTGTGTCCACATTCATCTCTTTAAGCTGATTAAATGACAGCAGCCTAAAGGGGTCCCGATGGCTCGAGCACCACTCAGCACAACACTGCAGAGATGCTCTTTTACTTAATGGGAGAGAGGAGCTCTCAGCTCTACATCCCAAATTAAGAACAGCAGTATCAAACATCTCCCTCCCTCATCATGCCAAGATACTCACAGGCAACACGACATGAAACTACACTGGGACAAAAGAAACAGCTTTTGAAGCCTGGAGTAGTAGTAGGGGACAGTAAAAGGTCTTGAAGTCTCCATTCTTGAGTTCCTGGGAGCAGAAGGAAACAGAACTGGCTACAGCAGTCTGACAGCTCCAGCTCAAGAACTTTTAGGTTAAAAGCTGTGCAAGGCAGGAGAACATGAGGCTTACTTACACTGTGTATCACCACAGTAAGCCCTGCTTCTGTGGTTTATCCAAAATAAAAAGAGAAGAGCAGCACCTCAAACTCTTGACTCACACAGGACTGCAAAATGCAACTGACAACCTCAACACATCTCCAGCATGAGGAACCAGGCTGGAATGCTCCTCTACAGAACATGAGAGCCCTGCACACACACAGTCCCCCGAGAACTCAGCGTGGGCCACAGCAGCTGCCGCAGCCCTGTCTGCAAAGGCTGCAGCCCCACAGCTGGCTGCACATCTGCCCCAGTGCAGCACTGGGGACACACCAGCTGCCTCAGTAAATCATGTTCTGCACCAAAGAGAGAGGCCTCAGCCGTGTCCTCATATACCTGAATACACAGGGACTTCCTGAAGGATTTGGCGCCAGTACAGAAAAAGAAAAGCGATGGGAATGTCCCAAGGGCAGAAGGGTGGCGAGGGGTAAGAGAGACAAGTTGACTGTCTGACTGAGGTAGGAAGCAGAGATCCCTCTGGGCAATGAAGAAGCAAAATCACTCTGGCAGACACAGGTAGGGATGTCAGTTGAGGCAGGGCAGCCACGAGTTTTTGTTCGGGAGTACTGGAACTGAACAAAAACCCACAGTGCATTTGCCACCACTGCCAGTTTCTAAGTCACAATAGAACATAAGAAAATAAGCTCTTGCCTGGACAGGAATCATTTACACAAGTGCTACAGCCAGTTGCAGAGGCCAGCCTCGACAAGGCTGGACTGTGCCAGTGACCCAGCAGGAACGAAACGGGGGTTTAACAAGCAGTGTCCCATCCAGGTGAGGAAATCAGTGACACGTGGCACCGAGACAACGGACCCCACAGCGCTGTGGGCTCAGAACAGCTGCCTGAGAGGACGCTCCATTGCTCTCTGCTATCAGAGCGCTGAGAATACAACACCCAGACCGTTGTAGGGATTCCACGCTAATCGAGCCAGACCCCTAGAGAGGAGACTCCAGCACTGCCCATGGTAAAGCGGGCGCCTGGGCACCACTGTCTTTCCTTGCACTGAGTTCCTGGTTCTCTTAAACAAGCCCTGGAGGAGAAGAGGAGGAACGTGTTAGAGCTTGAGAAGGCAGAGCAGCAAAACCCTCCTCCAGACACACCACAGCCAATGATTTTGTAAAGAGTTTAGATGGAGTGGATGGTCCTCCAGACAGAGCTCAGCTTGCAGAGATCATTGACTCACAGAATGCTCTGAGTTGGAAGGAACCCACAATGATCATCGATTCCAACTCCTGGCACCTGCACAGGACACCCCAACAACCCCACCATGTGTCTGAGAGTGTTGTCCCAAGACTCCTGGAGCTCTGGCAGCCTTGGGGCCGTGCCCACTGCCCTGGGGAGCCTGGTCAGTGCCCACCACCCTCTGGGGGAAGAGCCTTTCCCTGAGATCCAGCCTAAATGGATGAGACACTGAGTAAAGTTCAATCTACTCATGGCAGAAACTGTTCAAACACTTACTTTGGAATCATGAAGGCCACACCTGAGTAAGTTACCTTGCCTTCTGAAACAAGCTTATTCCTAAAATCAAACTTGAAACTTCATGCATTCAGTGTGATCAGGACAAGCATCTTTACACCACCCACAAAGCCAGATTTTAAAGAAAAACAGAAAATGCAGCAGCCTGGACCAAAAGAGGTCCAAGATGTACTCAAGAGGCACATCAAGAGGCACATCAAGAGGCATCTGTGCAAACCATGAGAGACCATGGACTCAAATTGTGGCTGGTCCTTGCTCTCAAATGAACCGAGCAAGGTCACAAGCCCGTTCAGAAGAAGAAGAGAGCAGCACAAAGCATTCCACATGTGAGAGGGAACTGAGAAAACAACTGGAGCCCATTATTTCAAAAACAGTCCTCCAAAACAAAACAAGTCTTTATTGCCTGAAAATGCCCCTTGACTGCAACACCTGAGCTCACCTGTGCTTTCCCAGGGCATCCCCCACCACTGCTGCCACCTGGGAAGGCTGGAAGAGAATGAAACAACGAAGTTCCAACATACCTATGGAATATCTTCCATGTACCCTATGGAATGCAATCTCCAAGCTATATGGCTTTCATGCAGCAGCTTCACAGCACCAGACGACAGCTCGTTTTCTCACATAAATTCCCAGCAAACCTCCTGCTGCCTGTGCGTGGCTGAAATAGCGCCACCAGGTGCAGGGCACAAGATCCCAGCAAGGCTGGAAAGGGTTTGCTCAAATACTCCATCACCTGCCTTAAAACCCTGGCACAAAGGTCAAACATGAAAACTACAAGGTTCTCCATGCGCTGCTGCGAGGAGGTGATGACCTTCAGGGTAGACAAACCAGGCTAAATCCTTGCTCAGGAACAAAAGGGAATAGGAGGAGGGCTGGAGGAAAAGCATGTGTGCTTCAGTAAATGGCTCCTCAACATGAGCTCCACGTCATAGGGACATTCAGAGCGTGCCACTGAAGAAGCAGGGATTAAGGACACAGCATGACATGCCAGGACAGGGACACTACGGTGCACAAGGCAGCTTTTCTGGGAATGCAACAGGCAGAAATCAAGATGTTTCACTTCTCCTGCAGATCCTGATTGCTGAGCTCACCAAGGCACCAATCTCAGAGCCACCAAGTCAGACCCGAGGTCTCTTTCTGAAGGAAAAGTTGCTGCAACAGTTACGTGTGAATCCCTAAATTTGAAACAGACCCTTCCAGAGCAGCTCCAACCCAACAGCAGCCTTGTTCCAGCTGCTGATGTGCAGAAAAACACATGCAGATGGTGAGAGATGTGTGAAAATCTGCAGTGGGACCTTCCTGTGCACCCTGTTTGAATTAGGAGGGAACACATCCACGCCATACAACTGGAAAACTCTCTGCTTCCAGGCTGACTTGTTCCTTGCCAGCTCAACTCACTCCTCAAGATTGGGCTGTGGCCAGGGAAGGCAGATATCTCAGAGGAATCCAGTGTCAAGCCTGCATCTAAAACGCATTCATAAAATCAGCTGAACATGGTATGTTTGAAGCACCATTTACATTTATAATCCAGCAGCAAAGCCTCATGCTACCAACCCCTGACAGGCATTAAGTATCCTACATAATCATGGAAATACGGAACTTTATGGATAAGAAACGGAACGATGCAGGGACGTGCTCCTTTATCACCATATCCCCAGTTCCATTTTCAGCATGGAGAACAACAAAGAGCCTGTGCTCTCCCCTTGTTCCTACAGAGCACGTGAGTCCCCCTGAGAGAAGGACTCCTGCCACGACCCCTCCACATCCAGATGTAAGTTTTGCTCACAGTGGAGCATCGGAGAGTCAAGCAGCCAATTCCACCTGGAATCCTAAAAAAATTGGGATTTTAGGGTTGGCAGCAGCTACCACAACTATCTCAACAATCCCTGTAACAAGGTCAACTCTTGGCTCCTGGGAGAACCCCCAGCTTTCAATGAGTCCTCATTTTCCAGCAATTCCAGGCAAAAATACACCACAAGCCTGAAGGCTTCAGAAAAGCCGTATTTTTGCACCTCCAGATGACTGTGGTGTGGAAGGCCCTCACAGTGGGAACCCAGGATACACAAAAGCACAGGCAACAGCAAGATGGATGGAGAGTGCCAGACACAGCAGGTAACAACTGGCTGTTCCTCACCTGGCAGACAGGCTGATTACAGGAACAGCACAGCACAGGGATGGAACACGGGTGACTCCCAGCCAGGTGCTGAAGGAGAGCCCACCCTGATGTACTGCGATCTACAAACATCTAACAGGTCTGGCAAGAGCCGCTCTTAGTCATAAATATCAGCCCTGTGCTCTTTTCACTGCTGTTTGACAGGTGGTTTCTTTCAAGCTGGAACATTTTAGGGGCAAAGACGTGTTCAAGCTGCACTTTTGAAGGGAAAGAGGGAAATCCTCGGCCGCAAGGAGCTCAAGCTGCTGGGAGTCACCCAAACATTTGCACCGCCAGCCCCAACACACAACCAGCTCCAACCAACATTGCCGTCCAAACCCAAACAGCCAGTTCTGGGCTGTCCTAACAAGGCATCTCCTCACAGCCTGCTCAGCATCCCCCAGAGCATTAATGCTGTGACCAAAGCTGGGGCAGGGGTCTGTCCTTCACAGATGCTGCACTGACTCCTCCTACAACTGGGAACCACTGGACACAGACCAACCACCTCAAGGAGCTTTTCCACTCTGCATCAGCTTCTGGCAAAGCCCATGGATTTGCAGAAGAACCGATTCAAGCAACAGGCACCTTGAAAGCTGCCAGGAAAACAAGGGACTCCAAGACAGTTTCTGGTGCAGCAACATTCCTCTACAAAAATTTTTAGATGTGTTCAAGGAAAATAAATCCCTGAGCAGCAAATACATGAACACACGGAAAATACATTGAGAAACCAAAGCTTCTCTAGGAAGGGAGTTTGTTTTGTGCATGTGCTTCCAGGGACAGGCTGTTCTAACCAACAGGGATGGACGAGGGAATCTCTCACTTATTCCCGGGCTTTCCTGATGCTGCAGCATCCCTATTCCATATATTTCAAACCCCAAATGCAGCCTGGGTGTACACTTTCAAAGAACCCAAGCCCAGCTGGGCTGACACAGGTGTATTTAAGGGATGGGAAGAAGAAGAGAGGAACAGCGGGCTCTGCTGAGCCCCAGCAATAACAACACATTACTTTTTCAATCCACTGACATTTTAGGGGACTGCAGGGGCCTGATGGGTCAGGAAAGGGGAAATAAATTCCAGAGGGAGCTCAGAGAGTTTATTTCACCCTCACAAACATCATCCACATTTACAAACTCAAACCCCACAGTGATTCCCACCCCATCCACAGCCTCTCCAAATAGCTCCTCTCCGAAAAAAGCAGGATGTGGCTGCTCCCAAACCAGGCGCCAAACCCAACCCTCTTTCCCCAGGGAATGATGAAACTGGAAAGAACCCTCTGTAAAACACAGCCCATGGGGCTGTTTATCAAATACTCAAGAGTTCTGTAAAGATGCAGCACACTCCAGTCGAGCTGGGGAAGCCTTCGAACCCTGCAGAGCAATGCCAAAGCAACGGAGGAAACCAGGAGTGCAGGAGCAGCCAGAGCCCGAGCCACCCCTGTTACTGGGGGAACTGGGAGCTCCCTTTTCCTGAGAGGGCCTCAGGGAGCAGCCAGCACCAGCCCCTCATGGACAGAAGATGCTGGGGGACACTTGAGGGGGCAGAGTCAACCACGGTGCCCACCACACTCAGGGCCTAAAGAAGCAACCCAGGGGTGTCCCAAAAAACCAGAAGGATTGTCTTGGGGCTGTCCCCACGAGAGGACGTGAATGACTGGGACACTGTATCCCCCCCCAGTCAGGAGCATGGGGTGCTGCCACAGCCCACCCCCACGGAGGAACTGAGGGGCTGAAGCCAAGGGAGGCAGTGCCCAGGTCCCAAAAGCGCCGCTGGAGGCTGCAGGTGCAAAGGATGAACCCAGGGGACGTGGCGCCCGGGAGATGCCAGCAGAGACTGCGGGGAGCCAGGCTGCTGAGGCAGGGCTGCCCTGCCCCCCGAGCAAAGGCTGGGCTGAGCCCTGGGGACACCCGTGCCAAGGCCAGAGGACGTTCTGAAAAACAGCAGCACGGAGAGATCCCAAGAAGCTGAGCCCTGGGGACACGGTGCCCCCAAACCTGGGGCCAAAGGGCAGGCTGAGCCCAGAGGATGGCCACAGGCAGCGCCAGAGCAGGCTGCAGGAGAGATCCTGGAAGGCCTGAGTCCCGAGGCGAAGTGCTCCCCGCTCAGGTCCAAGGGCTGGGCTGAGCGCTGGGGACACGGCACCCCACACCAGGGGCCAAAGGATGCTCAGGAAAATACCTCTCCCTGGCAGTCCCTGCGCGGGGATCCCCCGCGGGGGGTGACCCCAGAGCCGCTCCGGGAGCTCACCCACCCGCGGGGGGCCGAGCCCAGTGACCCCCGGCCCGCCCCCCATCCCGGGCCGCGCCGCCGCCCCTCCGGGGTACCTTGATGCGCTCCCGGCACTGGGACGGGGTGCGCTCGTAGCCCAGCTCGGCCAGGGCGCGGGAGACGCGCTCGTACATGGCGGGCCCGGGCGCTTTGCTGCCGAACACGGTGCCCGCGCCCTCCAGCTGCTGGTACCGCGCCTCCACCAGCCGCTCGTTGCCCCACACGGCGATCAGCGCGTTGGTCTCCGCCGGCGTCCAGGACATCCCGCGGCAGGCGGCGGCAGCGGCCGCGGCGGCGGCGCCGCCCGGCGAGAAGGAGACGGAGGGCGAGGCCCCGCCGCGGGCGCCCAGCGCGGCCCCTCCGGCCGCCGGTCCCGCGCCCAGCGGGGAGGCGCCGCTGGGCGTGGAGGGGTCGGACAGGCTAGGGTTGCCGTCGCTGAGCGCGCCCGGCGAGCCCGGAGACAGCACCTCCATCTTGGGGATGCGGAGCGGCGGCTCGGCCGGCGGGAGCTGCGAGGAGCCGCAGGGCGCCGCCATGATGGGGGTGCGCACCGAGCGGGCGGAAGTGACGCGCCGGCCGCGGGGCGGAGCTTCCGGCAGAGCGAGGGGGACCGGGGGCGTGGCCAGGCCGGGCGGGGCGGGGCCTCTGAGGGGGCGGGGCGGGCACGGAGGGGGCGGGGCCGGGACCGGGGGCGGGGCGGGGCCTAGA
>JAWWEU010000068.1:1705469-1762723 GCA_035583155.1 Acropternis orthonyx
GAGGGTGGGCAGGCCCTGGCACAGGTTGCCCAGAGAAGCTGTGGCTGCCCCAGCCCTGGGAGTGTCCAAGGCCAGGTCTTGGAGCAACCTGGGCTGGTGGAAGGTGTCCCTGCCCGTGGAATGAGATGATCTTTAAGTCCCTTCCAACCCAAACCGTTCCACGGCTCCATGATTTTTGGAGGCCGTGTGGCCCCTCAGTGTCATGAGCGGTGAAACCCCTGGGCTTTCCCAGCACTTAATGAGTATTTCCTGCTGATCCCTCCCTCCCCTGTGCCTTACCCGGCTGGTGGGGATGGGAAGGGGTCAGGAGCTGATCCCAAATCCTCTGGGATCCCCTGGGATTGCAGGGCTGAGGGAGAGCAGCGTGGTTCAGTGCCAGGGGCAGTGGTGGAGGTGAACAGCCCTGGCAGATGTTGGATCCCTCTGTGGCTTCTCCGTCTGTGCCACATTGGGAATAAAGGATGGGAAAGTAGCCCTGGGCGGGAACTGGGGCTGAGCCTCGGAGCTGTGGGGGTGGCAGAGCTCCCTGGGGCTGGGCCTCTGGCTTTAATGATGCTTCACATTTGCTGCTTGATTAGAAACACTAATTAGGCCCCTGGTGCTGAGGTGTGCTCCCCCTTCCTCCCTTTGGATCTCTGCAGAGGGGCTAAATCCTATAAATCATACCCCTTATTCCCCCCCTAATAACACCCCAAACCTCTTCCAGCCCCCCCCCCCCCAGCCCTAAAACCCACCTCCAAGGCACGAAACCTCAGGAATTAATTCTAATTCCTGCCTGGATCTGCCTTTTCAGCCTGTTTCCTGAGCTTTCTTGCTCTCCCTTTTCCTCCTACCCCCGTGCCCAAAACAATAACTCGACACAAACCTCCCCACCCAGCTCCAAATTCCTGCGTTGCCTTTGTTTCCCCTGGAATCCTGCCAGGGAACAGGGAGTGAAGGCCAGCACTGCAGCTCTCTGCTTCTGGGGAGGTTTCATGCAACTGTAAATTTGAGGCATTTTGCTTTGATGTTGTTAAAAAGCGGCTTTTCCGGGACAGTGGAGAGGCACAACTTGGCTCTGACCTCAAGGAGCTCGGCCTGCCTGGTTTTGCATCCCCGGTGTTCTCCCAAGGTGGAGATTTTGTGCTCAAGAATTACCCTTTCTGCAGACATTCCAGCTCTTCAAAATAATTCCAAATAGGAAAAGGCCTCAGATAAGCAGAGCTCCCCCCTCTCCCCATGCCAGCCTTGCGAGGGAAGTGATTTATCATCTTTTTTTTTTTCCCTGCTGAGGTTTGGCTTTGGGGTTTTTTTTTCCATCCCTGACAGCAAATATTGCATTTCCCTCACCTTTCTGTTGCTGTGCCCTGTGTTATCTCCCATCTCCTGAGGGCTCTGTGCCCTTGGCTTTTGCTGGATCCCGGGCCTCAGGTGTATCCATGAGGAGCTCTTGTTTCCCCCCTTGGGAATGCTGAGTCCTTGGCAGGACAGAGGAGCTGCTCCTAACACAGCAAGCAACCCCAAGTAAATTATTTTCTCGGGTGCAAAACGTTGCATTTAATCATCTACAACCACCAATATTTGGGAGAGAGCAACGCCCACGTGCTTGGCTTGGGGAAGGACCTCTCGCTGAGGGAATTTTTAGGTTTCTTATCCCCAGATAACCCCTGGTAATTAACACAGCCGGCATTTTCTCCTTTTCCTTTCCTTTCCCCTCCAGCTTTCCTGCAGGAGCTGGTGGAGAGGGATAACTGCAAGTTTGAGGAGTGGTGCAGCGAGATGGCCGAGATGCGCAAGCAGAGCGTGGCCAGGGGCAAGATCAAACACGAGGAGGTGAAGGAGCTCTACCAAAGGTTACCCGCCGAAGCTGGTCTGTGAGCCATTGTGGAGCATTTCTCTAGTAGAGCTGTTAAGATCAGTGATGATTTGTGACTAACCTTGCCCTCCCTGCAGGGCATTCCCCAGCCCCTGCGGGAGGGAAGCTTTGTGCATGCTTACATTTGTTTTCCCTCCCTTCTTTTCCTGCCTTAACCTATTTTTTCCTCCCTTCTTGCTCGTTCCCGTCGCCTCTGGCGTCGCTGATTCCCTCTTGCTCCTTCCCCATCCGTCAGCCTCATGCTTTGTGACTCTTTTTCTTCTGCCTGCTGAGCAGCTCGTTAGGAGCAGCGAGGCAGAAGAACTGCCTGCTCCCAAATTGCCGGCTCGGGGCAGGTTTGGGAGCTGGTGATCCCAGTTTATCAGCAGGTAACTGGGAGAGTGCCCGACCTCCAGCAGAGAGTCAGTGGATCCATCCCTGCCAGTGCCTCCGAGCTCCATGGCTGAGCTTTGTGGTGGCTGAGGTTAATCCTTTCCTCCTGCTACTCGTGTCTTGTCACCTCAGCACGAGGGTTTTTATTCCCCACCTTGTTTTTCTCTCCCGTTTCCCTCAAAATGAGCGTAGGGACGCTTGTTCTGTCCATGCAGCCTGGGAATTTTCGCTGTGTGAACTCCAGGAAATTTATAATTAATGACTTAAAAGTGGGTTTAATTGTGTGGCCTGTTAGAGAGACTGTGATGTTCAGCTTTTACTGCTGGGTGCTCAGAGCCAGCACTGAGATGGGAGCAGCCCAAAGGAAGCTGCTGCTCCTGTGAACCTGCCTCTCCAATTCAGGAATTCAGGGGTTTCACTCTGGAGCAGGAGGTTGTCACAGCTCCTCCCGAGTCCCCACGAGCAGCATCCAGATGTCACAGTGAGATCAGAGCTGTGCTGGAGGGATGAACCTGCCCTGACTCACCTGCAGAAAGGAGCAGCAGCAACAATTCCGCTGTGGTTTCCCTCAGCAGCAACAGAATAGTTTGCTCTCGGTGTTTCTACCATGGCAGAGGAGCAAATCCTAAAAAGATGGCTTTTTTACAAGTGCAGCTGAAGCTGCTCCACCCCGGCCTGGAGCTGCCGGGCCCCCAAATCAGTGCCCCGAGGCCCCCGGTGGGCACAGCCCGGGCACAGCTGGGAGGCAGCGCCGCTGCGGGGCCGGGGGGCTCTGCTCCCTCTGCAGCTGTGCAGACACGTTTGCTGCCAGCTTTGGTGCAGCCTGGCCCAGAAAAAGGGCCTTTCTGGGGGAGGCAGCTTTCATCCCAAACTGGCAAAGCCGTTCTGACAGCGCCGGAATCCTCCGGAGGTCACGGCTGCGGAGGGCGTTGCGTAAGATGAAAACACCATGGGTTGAGGCTGTGGAGGGAAAGGGGCTCCTCAGAGCTCCAGTGCAGGCTGGACACAGAGAGTTTTGAGTGTTTTCCTGCCTTCTGTGTTCTCCTGTCGCTTCTCTGTTGCTCCTTCCTGGGAAACATCAAGGATTTTGGTTGATAAGTGTGGCTCACGGCCGCGTTTCCCCGCGGTTTCAGAGCCGCCTTTGTGGCAGCACAGAGCGGGTTTCAAATTCCTGATTTCCTCCTCCTCCTCCTCCTCCTCCTCCTTTCCGCCAGGAGAGCTGCGGATCCATCCCGGGCCTCGGTACTGAGACACAGAGGTGTCACCCGAACCATTTCCCTGCTCCTGCTGCAGGCACTGACCCGCTCCTGAACCTGCTCTGTGCAGGTGCTTCTCCTTCAGCAAACAAGGGCGGAGCTGCTGCTCTGCTTCAGCAAAAAGCCCGAGCAAGGGGCCATTTGCATTGTAAATGTTAAAATCTGTGAGTGTTTCTCACCCAGAGTTGTAAGAAAAACACGGGAATTTTGGATGCTGAAGGGCCTCTTTGCCTGTTGTTGCCTTTGATTTTCAAATTACCCCGATGAACTCTCTCTGTTGTAGAAAAGCCTTTAATGTGTGATTATAATTTAAATATTGTATCAGTCCCTCGAAGGATGGTGGGAAAACCTTCCCCTTTCCTCGACTGCACTCCAGTGATTCCCCAAAGGTTTGAAAGCACTCCCATTCCTCCTTGGAGCTGTTCCATATTGATTGCTGAATCCGAAATGACCTGAACTTCTTGGTATCTCCTGTCTTGTAAATCTGTGTCACCGAGCTGAGGACGGGATGGGAGAAGCTGGATCAGATGTTTGAAAACTTGTCCCTCAGAGATGTAATCAGCAGTGATTGCCTGTTAATTTTTAAGAGGAATTCCAAAGTACCACCTGGGTGTTGGAGCTGACTCGTCTGGGCTTGTTCCTCTTTGTGCTTTTTTTCCCCTCCCAGGTTCCCCCTATGACTTCATCTCTCTGGAATGGCTGCAGAAATGGCTGGATGAGTCCACTCCTCCCAAACCCATTGATAACACGGCCTGCCTGTGCTCCCACGGCAAACTCCATCCCGATAAAATATCCCTGATGAAGAGGATCTCGGAATACGTGGCCGACTTCTTCTACCGGCGCTACGGGGGAGGGCCCCGGCTCAATGGTAACACCCCCCAGGTCACCTCCTGGGGCTGCTGGGGTGGGATTCAGAGCCTTCCTCTGCTCCCAGCCCCCTTCGGAGCCATCCCTTACCATCACAACTCTATTCCAGAGCTTTAGTGCTCTGCTGTTTCTAGGGATTCTTTTTGATTTTTTTTTAATATTGCTTAATTCTGTTAATATTCCCCAAACCCGTTTGGTGGGATTGCAGGGCCTGCTCTGTCCAGGAAGGGCTGTGCCTGGAGGAATGCTGAGAATTCCTTGGGAAATACAGCACTTGGAAGGTTTGAAGGCGACTCCAGGAAAACAAACCGGCACAAGGAACTCCCCCCCCAAACTCTTGACAGTTGTTTTCAGTGCCTGCAGCACCCGCAGCTCCTGTGTGGGGGCAGAGCCTCCTGGAGCCCAAAAAATCCCTTCCTGTCTGTCACCTCATCCAGGGAACCCAGACCTGTTGGCCCACGTGCTCCTGCTGGAGCCTCTGCCACACATTCAGCTTTTTGGGGTCAGCCCAGCCCCTCCGGGCTTTGGCCACCCCTTCCTCGAGCCCCAGGCTTGGTTCCTTTGAGGAAAGAGCTCAATAACTCCCACTGAGACCAAATTAGCTCAGCTCCTACCAGGAGCTTGTAGGGAAGGAACTGCTGGTGACGCAGGAAGCCTTTGTGGGGAAAAACAGGGCAAGGTTTATTAGTCAAGTGGAAGATTTCCTGGAGGGATGTGGGCTGAGTGTGGCTGGGAGGGATAAAAGGATGGATGGACCTGCTGCTTCCCTTCCCCTCTTGCTCCCAGATGAAAATACACACCCAGCTGTAGGATTTCCACTCTTTGGTCCAGTGTAGCCCTGCAGGAGGGTGTTTTTCCTGGGTTTAACTGGGAAAATGCCACGGTGCAGGTGTTTTCCTGGCATGTGCCTTTGCCTCCTGTGGTTGGGCTGATGTGGCTCCCTGGAACTGCAGGCTGTGGATAGCAGGAGCTGGGATAGAGCAGTGGAAGGAATGAAACAGATTTCCCCTCATGTGAAACGTTTTATGCTTATTTAGCCTTCAAATGTGGCCTGGCCTGGCTGGGAACATCAGGATCTCCTCATTGACACGTGGAATCTGCCATCCTGGGGCAGCATAGTTGGCACACACCTGTGTGAGGGGGGTTCAAACCAGCAGGGAGATACCTGGGCAATAAATAGTGCAATAAACAGTGCAATAAATCATGTTTCTTTCCCCCCCTGCCCCCGCCACATCCCAGTCAAAGCACTTTGCAAGGACTGTGTGGTGGAAAGGTGTCGAATCCTGCGGCTCAAAAACCAGCTCAACGAGGATTACAAGGCCGTGACCAACCTGCTCAAGGTCACAGTCAAGGGGTACGTGAGTCCCAAACGCTTTTCAGAAGTGCTTCAGTAGCTTTGTGCTAAAGATTTGCACCGTTTGGGCTCTGAAGGGGAAGAGGGCTGCGATTTTTGTGGTGCCAGTGTGGTTCTCTCTCTCTCTCCCTGCAGGAACGACGGGTTTTGGGTTGGCAAAGCGTCTTTGAGGAGCTGGCGTCAGCTGGCTCTGGAGCAGCTGAACGAGCAGGATGAAGATGCAGAGCACAGTAATGGGAAAATGAATGGAAATGCACAAAACAGAGGTATTTCCTCCTGATTTCTGCTGTCCAGCTCTGCCTGGTCCCTCCCAACAGAAGACACCTCAGATGTTTCTGTCGCTGTTCTGTTTCCCTTGTTAGGAGCAGGGAGGAAAGGACGATAAATCAAATAAACTCCTTCGTTTAAGGAGCTTTTTCTTTGCTAAGCTTGAAAACCGCGGGGTGATCTTCATACCTGGAGAGGGAGATGAGGTGATAAGTGGTTTTACAAAGCTGTGTGATCTTTTCATCCACTTTTCTCTAAATGAGAGAGCACAGGGGAGGAAGGAACATGAAAATTACCTTGGGGAAGGGATGATGATGATGATGTTTGTTGTGAAGCCTGAGGGATGAAACAGCACAGCTGATGCAGCAGCAGCGCTGGGAAAACACAACCTTAGGAACAAAAATCATTAATTGGACTCAGTTCTGTGAGACTCGGTGGGGGGGTTGTTTGCCTTCTGCTCTTTACATCTTTAGAAATCACATTTTATTGAGCTTTTTGGAACTGAGAGCAAGAAGCTGGTTGGAACGAAAAAAGGATGATGGCTCATGGCATTGATCTTGGGCTTGGAGGTTGGAGAACAGCCCGCAATGTCTGTAAGGTGGAGCACTGAGGAAAGGGCACTTCTGAGCTGCCACTCCCCTGGGGTCAGGGATTTACAACAGGTTGCAACTCCCAGCAGCACGCCTGAATTACTCGCAGGTCAAGTTGTTGGGCAGCTCGTTAGAGGCTCTTTCTGCCACCTCATTGTCTTGGTGATGCTCCACTCAGTGGCTTCTGCCCTTGGAGTTTTGGATTTGAACTGTAATTTAGACCTTGATGGGGGGCTTGTCAGGCTCCCCCTCGGTTTGTCGGGCAGCATCTGGTTTAGATCAGGAATTTTGCCAGGAATTCTGCTCCCTTTGCTCTTACCTAGGCTTGTGTTTAGGTTAAACTCGGAGATCCTTGGGAGCAGCGAACCCCTGCGGTGTTCCAGCCCTAACAAATGCATCCTTTGTAATCTCACAAAGGCTTGGCTTGTGCTCCACGCACTTCAAAGCCCTCCTACGTGGCCTGGAGGCTGTAATCCCGCCTGCCCAGAGGCCAAGACATCAGAGAACAACAAATTTCCTTCCAAACTTTCCCTTGGGTTGAGGGTTTTGCTGTAATTTGAAAGGCGACCGCGCGCTCCTTTCCCCCAGAGAAGACTTTTCCTTGGGAGAGGAACTCTTGTCTTACTACTATTTCTTTTCTCAATCAGATGAATCAAACGAGGAGAAGAGGGAGGAGGAAGAGGAGTTAAATTTTAATGAAGACATCGTTTGCCCACATGGTGAGTCTCTCCGGGGGCTGGAGCTGAATGTCTCCGTTGTGTCCCACTGCTCCATCATTAACCTTGCAGCCTTGGCTCCAACTGCAGCAGCTCCTCCATCCGAGGAGCCGCTGCAGAAATGGGCCTAATCCTCCTTTTCCTGGCGTTCCTTGCACCCAGAAGTTTCATTTGCAGCCAGCTCGAGGTCACAGGCAGATTCCGTGAGGGCTCAGCCAGGCTGAGCTTCTCCTCCTTTCATCATGGGCAGCACCAAAGCTCTGCAGCCACTTGGAAACTCTAAAAGCATTAGGAGAGGAAAGAGGTGCAGTAAATCACTCCAGGTGGGAGCTGAGAGGATCCATTTAATCCCCTGGTTTACATTAGAACAGGAGCACTCACCCAGCACCAGGGCTGGCACCTCTGGATATTGATCTCCCAACCTGCTGAGCTTTGGGGTGTGTTTACGGAAGGTTTTGACCCTGTGTCCTTGTTTTCCAAGCGATGCCTCATTAGCTGCATCCTTGGCTACCCTGGTGTTTAAATCTCACTCTTTTAGCTCCTATTCCCAGATTTAACTCTTGTTTTACTAAACCTCCTCGTTGTAGGCATCAATTTCCCTCCCAGGGATGCTCCATCTTAGCCCTAATAAGACAGAAAAATGCCATTAATCAGCCACGCTCCTCCTGTCATCAGGGCTAATCAAGAACCCGGAGCAAGGCTGGGGAAAGCTCCTTTTCCAGCAGGGTGTTTAAGCACTTTGTCACGATTTGAGCTGTTACTCAGAGCCCTGAAAGCCACCTTCCCTGTTGCCTCGAGGCTGCTGCTGTTCAATAAAAGCAGGGAATGTGGGGATGGAACGTTTATGTAGCCAGACACGATAAAAAATAGGCCAATAGGCCTTTGGAAAATATTATGGTGTTAAATTGCTGGTTGATCTGTGACTCTGGGTCAGAGCAGAATAAATAATACTAAATAAAGGGGCTGCTGGCAGGGCAGGGTTTGTTGTCTTGAGCTAACCTTTGATTATCCATGGAAAACAACCTTTCCACCTTGAAATTCAATTCCCTCTGGAGTGGATCAGCAAATCTGTAGTCTTGTTCCTACAGCCTTAATTTTATGGGGGAGGAGGTTCCCGCCTCCGTGGGAGGCTCTGGAAAAGCCGGGGCTGGATCAGTGAGGGCTGGCTGGCCTCCAGGAATGCCACCCGGGCGTTCCCTTCTCGGCTCTCCCTGCATCCTTGCTGCAATTCCTTGCTCTCCAGTAGCTGCCTCATCCCAGGCAATAATTTTTTCCAGATCCCAAGTTAAGCCCTCTTTGATGTCCGTGCCCAAAACATGTCCCTGGATGGTGGGAGTGGGAAGCAGGGTCAGCAGTGGTTGGGATCATCTTCCAGATGGCAAAACACTTGTTCCTGCACACCCAGAGCTGATTTTTCCACCTCTTTCGCTCACCATATTAATCTGTTTTCATTAATCATGTGGTATCGAGGCACTTATTTGTACAAGCTCCTCTTCTTCCCCATCCTTGGCTCCCGACAACATCCTGGTCCAGCCTCCGGAGCCACTTGGCTGTGTTGGATGAGGCCCAAGTGGCCAAGTGCTGCATGGAGGCCTGACCTTTGTTTATTAGAGGAAAAGCAGGAGGGGAGTGTTGCTATTTTTCCTTCTCCAAGGCTGGCCGAATTCCAGGCTGGGCTGGAGCGAGTGCCAAGCCTGAGGAGCTGCTTGTCATGTTAAAGAGCTCCCAGAGGGTGGGGAGGAAGGAGTTTCTCTCCCTCTCCTCCCTCTGCAGCTTTCCAGGCTGTAGAAAAGCAGATAATAAGGTATTGTGGCCCTTGCACACGGCAGTGGCTGTTTTCCTTCCCTCTTGCTGGTGCAATCCCCACCGAGGCAGGAATATTCCCAAATCCGGTTCGCATCCCGGTGTCGCAACGGCCGCTCCTCGTGTTTCTGTGCCTGCACACGGCACAGTGACTTCCAGCTGCTGTCTCAGAGGGAGCTGTGGTTGGGTTTTCCCCTTGGATATCATCACCCCTGCAAGGGGCAGCTGGTCAGATCCTGGAGCCTTCTCCGGTTTTCCCAAGCCTTGTTTATCCGGAGTGCGCGTTGTGTGTGCACGCGGTGTCCAGGTGGCTGAGCGTGTCTCCTGCTTCCACCCCCGAAAGGACAGGCATGAATGGCTCCTGCTAAACCCTTCCTGGGTTTTTTGAGCTGCTGGAGTATTGGGATAAATCATCCTGATACCACGATAAATAATCCTGGTGGATAAACGAGTTGTCTGGGGCACAGCTGGTGAATCTTTCCTGGTGCCTTCAGCCCCCAGCGATTCCTCAGAGCAGATTTAGGGTGACAATCTGCCCTTCCCACATTTTGAGGGGCTTGGACAGGGCATGTGGAACCATCTGAGATTCCACAGTGGGAATTTGGGGTTTTCAAGGATGTGGAAAGCATCTGGCTCCTGTTCCATGGGACACAAGGTCAGTCTGGGCCTTGGTGCATGGAGGCACCAGGAGGATGTAGCTCTGGATAGGCAGGAGCAGGAACCAGTAGCCCTGTGCCCAGTTTGGCTTTTCCCAACCTCCCCCCCTTGTGTTTGATCAGCTTGGAATTCCACAGGGCATTTTTATGAATTAAAACTAGTATTAATTTTTCCCTGTCCAAGGGAAGTGAGGAAGGAGTTGAAGGTGACTTTGTAGGCTGGCCTGGTTTTTGCTGACGTGGCGTTGGCTGCTAAATGTGGATCTCTTCCCCCACGTTTATTCCCTGTAATCTCTTCGATCAAGGGCTGCAAAACATCCCTGGGATGTTGGGATGAAAGCCCTTCCCTTGGTTCTGTCCCTGCAGGTGACCTGTGCATCTCCGAGAACGAGCGGAGGGTGGTTTCCAAGGAAGCCTGGGAGAAGCTCAAGCAATATTTTCCAAAAGCCCCCGAATTCCCCAATAACAAGGAGTGCTGTTCCCAGTGCAAGGTATTTGCCAAACATTCCCCTTGTGTTGACTGCGAACACTGGCTGTGTTTCTGGTTTCCCTTTCGGCACAGCTGGGGTGTCGCTCCCTGTCTCCTGCAGATCCTGGAGCGTGAAGGGGAGGAAAACGAAGCTCTGCATAAGATGATGGCCAGTGAGCAGAAGACTTCTCTGCAGAACCTGTTCCATGATAAGTGCAGGCCTTGCCTGGGCAGTTGGCCTCAGGTAGGGAAGGAGAGGGGGGGGACCAGGGAATGGGGGAGGTTTTATTGGCTTCTATCCCTCTCCTTCCTAGAGAAACTCTGGCTGCCCCATCCCTGCAAGTGTTCCAGCCAGGTGGGATGAGGCTTGGAGCAACCTGGTCTAGTGGAAGGGCAGGGATCCTTAAGAACAAGATCCTTAAGGACTTTTCCAGCCCAGCCCGTTCCATAACCTTTGGCTCAGCCTTTGCCAGCGGAGCTCACACGTGTGCTGTGCCAAGGTGTGATTTCCCTGGATTAGCTGTGCTGGCACAAAGGCCTGAGGAGCCACGGGAATGGCTCCTGTGCCAAGGGAGCTGTGGCTGGCCTGGAGTCAGCGAGATAACAGGGACAGGATTGCTGCTGGGGCTGTATCCGTCCCTGGAAGGACGGGAACAGTGTGGCTGTGCCGCTGGAAGCAGCTTTTCCATGACTCTCCATCTGCCTGCCCAGGCTGGAGGATGCTGGAGCACACCTGAATTCTGCCCCACCACCAGCTTTGGCTGCTCCGGGTGTGCTCCAGCATCCTCCTGCATCCCGAGAGCTCAGGAGGAGCTTCCCAAAGTGCTGGCACCCTCCAAAGAGCAGCAGTGGCCATGCAGGCCCTTTCCTGGTGGCTTCTCCAGGGCTTTCTGGGGATTTGAGGTGGCCCAAAAGGAAGGGGCCCAAGCTCTTGGCTCCAGTCCTTGGCTCCTCCTGGGAGTCTCGTGGTGCTGATTAATGGTTGACTCTCAGTCCTGCCAAGGTGTTTTGGCAGGTCTCTGCCTCTGTCCCTCCCTGCTCCAGCTGGGAATAAATACTGAGGCAGTGTGGATCCATGGCTTGGACCCAGGGCTCCCAAAAGGCTTTAAAAGGAGTTTCCCTTTTGTGCTGAGCTGGAGAGTTCCAAGTCCTGCCAGTGGTGTTGAAGGGTTATATCTGGTTGGATTTGCCTTTGGAGCTGGAGTAGCTGATGGAGAGCTGGAGTAGCTGATGGAAAGCTGGAGCTCAAAGCTGTGGGGTCCACCAGCAAGGCTGGATTCTCCTTTCCATTTGGGTCTTCCTTTCCCTTGGAATTTCCCAAGGGAGCCTGATAAAAGAGCTGAGGATCTTTCCCTCAAGCTTTTGGAGTTTTCCTGATCCAAAAGCAGTTGAGGTTTGGGGAGGAAGACAAGCAGAGTGGTTTGATCTAGAGATGAAGAGGAGATTAAAAAATATATGTATGTTCCTCAAGTGTGCTGAGTTTTCCTGCAGGAAGCTGGAGCAAGCCTTAAATCCATGTCAGGGAAGGTGGTGAGGATATGGAAGTGATTTTGTCACCCAGCTTTTGGGGTCTGGGTGGTTTCCTGTCCAGGAGCAAACAGTTTAATGGTAAATGGGGACAAAAAGCCAGGATTTATCCCCAGCACGCTGCCTCGTTGGGTGCACAGCTGGGGTTTTGTATCCCTGCTGCTGCCAAAAGGAAAAACCTGTGGATTTGGATGTTGGAAGCAAATGAGGGAGGTTGGGGTGGCCTCAGCCCACACCTGTAGGGCTCCAGGGATTCACCTGCTTCCGACCCCGAGTACCCAGCGAGAGAAACCAGTGCTTGGCTGCTCCAGGGAAATGCTCCTTTCCCGCTGGGAATTAAAGGTAATTGGATTGAAAGCTCGTCTAACTTTGTAATAAACATGAGATTAGTAAAGCCAGTGCTTAGTAGTTGATCCCAAATGATTTTCCTTGGCTTTCCCAGCGTGCTTGGATGGAGTTGTCATGGTAAAACCGCGCCGAGGTCTCGGAGGGAGCGAGCGCTGCCGAAGAACCTGTCGCTGGATCATTAATAAGGTCCCTTTTCCTTCTCTTTTCCCCCAGGAGACGGATGAGCTGTACATTGTTTCACAGTTCTTTGTAGAAGAATGGAGGAAATTTGTCAGGTAACTTGGCTGGAGGGCTCTGCTGCTTTTCTTCCCTTATTTTGGGGGTTGGAGACAACGCTTCCCTTCTGAATCCCGGCACGGTGCGTCCGTGGAAACAAGAAAGCTGATTTTTGCAGGACTCCTGTTGGTTATAAGACACTGAATTTCCTTGTTTACTGTGTGTTAACCAGATGGTGGGATTAGCTGGTAACCTGATTAGTTTTTTCATCTGTCTGGAGCTGTATCCCAAAGGTCACCTCTCAGCCCTGTCTCCCTGGGCTGGAGATGGAAATCTCCCCCGGACAGAGTCCTTTTGCAATGCAGAGGAACGCGGATCTGGTTTCCTCAGCACTCGTGGTTAATATTCCACCTTGAAATGCCTTCTGTAAATAAGTCACCTGTGGTTTCTTCTTGGCTGCCTGCAGAACTTGGCGGGGCGGGGGGCAGATTTGGTGGGATAACCCGCTCCAGCTTCCCAAACCTCTTCCCTGTTGCAGGAGGCCGACGCGCTGCAGCCCCGTGTCCTCCATAGCCAACAGTGTCCTGCTCTGCCCCCACGGGGGGCTCATGTTCACCTTCGCTTCCATGACCAAAGAAGACTCCAGACAGTGAGTTTCTTCCCTTCACATGTTTTGCTTTCAGCAGGAGCCATGGGGAGCACACTCCCGAAGGAACGTTCTTGCTGCTGAGCTGCAGCAAGACGAGGAGCAAATCCTTTCCCTCAAACTAAATCAGCACCTCGGCTTTCTCAGCCTTCCTGCAAGGCAAGACCTAAATTGTCCAAGGATGCTGGGTCAGGAATAAAGAGCTTCCTTCAGCTTGGTTGGTCCCTGACAATGAGCACCCTGGATGTGACCGGGGCGCAGGCACATCCTGCTTTTCCTCACCCTTTGCTCTCCGTGCGCGCTCCCCCCGCAGCGCTGGCGGCGGGGCGGCACTTCATGCTCCGCGGCGTTGCTCCTGCAGTGATGCAGCACTAAAAGTGGGAAATCTTCCACTCCTTCCCTCCTCCATCCCTGCCTCCGGCACGGCGGGAGCGCGGCAGCGTCACTAATCCCAGCCTGCCGCCATCCGGGCGGGCGGGCCCTCCCAGGAGGCTGATTTTTTGGGGGGGGGGGTTGCTTTGGTTAAGAGGCTGAAAAGCCTGAAGAGGGAGGGGGTTTTTTGGGAGCTCCGGGCTTGGCTTTTCCATGTCATAAAGCACCTGCCTGTTCCTTTGCACAGTATAGCTCTGATATGGCCCAGCGAGTGGGAGAGGATCCAAAAGCTCTTCGTGGTGGATCACGTCATCAAGATCACCCGCACGCAGGGCCCGGGCCCCGAGGGCACGCGCTACACCTCGGAGCCCCGTGAGTGACTCCTGTTCCCCGGGCTCTGGGAATGGCCCTTCTGGGATAGAACCTGAAATCTGAGGGGATCCGTGGTAAATGTGGAGCTTGGCAGATTCCTTGCCTGGAGCTGTGTCCGGCTCTGGGGTTCCCAGCTCAGGAGGGGGACGTGGAGCAAGGGCAGGGATGGCCATGGGGATGCTCTGAGGGCTGGAGATGCTCTGGAGACAGATTGGGAGAGCGGGGAGTGCTCACCTGGAGAGAAGGTTCCAGGGAGACCTGAGAGCCCCTTCCAGAGCCTAAAGGGGCTCCAGGAGAGCTGGAGAGGGATAAGGGATGGAGTGACAGGACAAGAGGGAATAGCTTCCCACTGCCAGTGGGCAGGGTTAGGTGGAATATTGGAAAGGAATTCCTGACTGTGAGGGTGGGCAGGCCCTGGCACAGGTTGCCCAGAGAAGCTGTGGCTGCCCCATCCCTGGGAGTGTCCAGGGCCAGGTTGGACTGGTCTTGGAGCAACCTGGGCTGGTGGGAGGTGTCCCTGCCCGTGGCAGGGATGATCCTGAAGGTCCTTTCCAACCCAAACCACTGTGGGATTCGATGTGACCTGCCCTGGGTTGGCGGTGGGGGCCACTGGGCTGGGGCCTCCGGGGCGCTGGAGCAATGAGTGTGTTTTGTCCCTTGGTGTCCCCGCAGAGCTGTGCCCGGAGTGCCGGGAGGGGCTGCTGTGCCAGCAGCAGCGGGACCTGCGCGAGTACACCCAGGCCACGGTGTACGTGCACAAGGTGGTGGATAACAAAAAGGTAGGGCCAGGCTGCCCCTGCCCCTGCTCAGCCTGGCTCCGGGTGCCCAGGAGTGCCCCCCCCAGGGCCGGCACCTGCTGCTGGGGAGGGTGGGAATGCCCCGGCTCTGCGGCTCTGGCGGCTTTGGCAAAACCAGAAATGGGAACGTTCTGGCCCTGAAAATTCGGTCTCCTCGAGGCTTCCTTTTGCCAAACCAAGTCCTGCGTGTTTTCAGGGATGCTCCCAGCTGTTTTTCTGCCTCTGCTGTGTTCCCAGGCTCTACCTGCTCTCCTCCCCCTCCAATATTTGTCATTTCCTTTCTTCTTGCTCAAGTGACATTTATTCCTGGATAAGCTCTTCCCCTCTGTGCTGGTGAGACACTGAATTCTGAGCTGGTTTTCAGGATCCCCTGAAGCTGTACATTATGTTTTTACACACCTGAAGTGTCAGGATCAGCTCTAGAACTGGTTTTCCAGGTACTCTTTCTGGTTCTGGTGGAACTTAGGGCTCTTAATGAGGGAGCCAAGGCTGGTGGGCACTCGGATGAAGACATTCCCTGCACCTTTGCAGGGTGGGGGTGGCTATTTTTTTGCCCTTTCATGGCTTTCCACCTCCCTGCCAATCCAAAGGAGGCGCTGGAGCCCGGAGAACCGCAGGGAGCCGGAGGCTGGATGGGCTCCTGCCTGGCTGGTGGGACGTGGAGCCGCAGCACGTCTGGAGCCGTCAGCCCGAGTCCCGAGGCCGGATCCGCCTTGGCTCCGGCGCGGGAGAGGGTTGGGGGTTGTGCTTTTCTGGCACTGGCCAGGACTGTGCTCACACGTGGGGCTGGCAAAAAAACAGGGAGCTATTCTTTGTGGAGCAGCTGGAGCTGGAGAGAGGGGGCGAGAGTGCCCACGAGATCCCTCAGTAACAGGGCAGGGATGGGAAGCGGCAGGAATGCCAGCCAGGATCCCTGGGAGCAGCCACTGTGTCCTTCCTGCTGGGCTCAGCAAAATCAGGGAGTCTTTCCCAGCCCCTCACCCCTTCTCCTCCCCTGGCCACCTCCTTGGGGTGGATGGTGCTGCGAGAGGGAAGCCCTGTCTGGATAAAATCATTGCAGGAGGGCACTGCTGGAATTCCGAGGGCTCTGGGGGGTGTTTGGGATCTGGGATTGCATCATTTATTGTAAATACATTGATGGAGAAGTGAACTCTCCTGGGCTCCTGCAAATCCCAGCTCCAGCCACAGCATAGATGGGAATTCACATCCTGGCAAATCCGTGTCTCCTGGAGTGACTTCCAAAGAAAGACCTCATCATCCCTTTTATTTACGTATTTGTGTAAATTATTTAGATTTCATTTACTTACACCCTCCAGCCCCATAAGGAATGGTTCTGAGTGGCCCTGGAGGTGGGGATAAGTGTCTTAATTTACAGATAATATTCCTTTCTCCATGGTGAGGCTTTCGTAATACACTCGGATCAACCAGCTAATGGGAAAGGAATCAGTCCAGGCCCCGGGAGACTTTCCCTGTGCCTGGAGAGGAGGGCAGGAAGCACCTGCAGCTCCCTAGAGGGGGATTCCTGAGCCGAATCCCTCCGAGGTCCCACACAGCTGGGGAGGCTGGAGGAGCCTCTGCAGAGCTCCTGGAGCAGCTCCCGGGGTTATTCCCGGGCTCTGCGGGCGGAGGGGGCACCCGGAGGTGGCGGGAGCTGATCCCAGGAAGCGGGGGGGACGGTCCGGGCGGGGCCGCCGGTCACGGAGAATGGTTTTTGTGACTCCAGGTCATGAAGGACGCGGCTCCGGAGCTGAACGTGAGCAGCTCGGAGGCTGAAGAGGAGAGGGAGGAAAACAAGCCAGAGGGGGAGCAAGATCCCGATTTTAACCAGGTAGAGATGAAAAATCCCAGCAGGTTCCTTGAGTTTTGCATCGTCCTCTTGAGTCAGCGTGATGGGATCACCTCCCTCCTCCTCCTCCGTGTCCAGCTGGTGGGGGAAAAGTGTCTCAAACTGTCATTTGAACGGTCAAACCACACCAGGGCTGGTTTTTGGAGAGATTAAACATGGATAGGGAATCATCTGCGTGTGGAAATCTGCCCCACGCCGGCATTAGGACCAGGGACTGAGGTTTGGAGGCAAATCCTTAGGTGTTCTGCACACTTGCACGCTTCAGTTGGCTTTCCGAGGGGTTTTCCATCGCTTCCCGCCTTCCCTCGCGTGACCATCCTTCCCCAACACCCTCTGGGATATGGGGAAGTCGGGTTTATTCCCAAATATCTTGGGTTTTGCCTCCTCTCCAGGCCAACGGGGGCGCGAAACGCCAGAAGCTCTCCCAGCAGAGCTACATCACCTACCAAAACCAGGGAATCCGCAGGAGCACCCGGCACCGGAAGGTCCGAGGGGAGAAGGCGCTGCTGGTGTCGGCCAACCAGACCCTGAAGGAGCTGAAAATACAGGTGAGGGAGCAGTTCCTGCCAGGAGTGAGCAGGAAAACATCCAATTAGGGGAGTGGGATGGAGGGGAAGGGTCTGAGAGCCCACACAGGGTCAGGCTGGAGTGGGAATTGGGGTGGGTTGTGTTGGGATGGGTTGTTTTGGGGTGGGAATTGGGGTGGGTTGTGTTGGGATGGGTTGTTTTGGGGTGGGAATTGGGGTGGGTTGTGTTGGGGTCAGAATTGGGTTAGAATTGAGGTGGGTCGTGTTGGGGTGAGAATTGAGGTGGGTTGTTTTGGAGTGGGAGTTGGGTTAAAATTGGGATGGGTTGTGTTAGGGTGGGAATTGGGGTGGGTTGTTTTGGGGTGGGAACTGGGGTGGGTTATGCTGTGATGTGTTGTATTGGGGTGGTTGTGTTGGGATGGGAGTTAGAGTGGGTTGTTTTGGAGTGGGTTGTGTCGGGGATGGGATTTGGGGTGGGTTGTGTCAGGGGTGGGATTTGGGGTGGGTTGTGTCGGAGGTGGGCTCCGGGGGTGGGATTTGGGGTGGGTTGTTTTGGGATGGGTTGTTCGGGGTGGGATTCGGGGTGGGTGGTGCCGGGGCTGGGCTCCGGGGCAGCGCCGCCGCTGACGGTGTCCCTGGCACAGATCATGCACGCCTTCTCCGTGGCTCCCTTCGACCAGAACCTCTCCATGGACGGGAAGCTCCTGAGCGACGACACGGCCACGCTGGGCAGCCTGGGCGTCATCCCCGAGTCCGTCATCCTGCTCAAGGTCCGGCGGCTCCGGCCCGCAATTCCAAAGGGAAACGTCCTGCGGTGCCTGGGAAAACTGGGCAGGACTCAAGGAGCTCCTCCTGGAGCCCTTTCTGGGAGGAGGAAAATCCTTCTTGGTTTTGTTTGAGAGGAGGAAAATCCTTCATTTTGCTTGGGTTTGTTTTGGAGGAGGAAAATCTGTTTGTTTTGGAGGAGGGAAATACCTGGTTTTGAGGAGGAAAATCCTTATTCTTCCATTTTGGAGGAGTAAAATTCTCTTTTTTTTTTTTGTTTTGGAGGATTAAAATCAGTAACTTTTTTTTTCTTTGGAGGAGGATATCCAGGTTTTTTGGTTTGGAGGAGGAAAATCCAGGGTTTTTTTTGTTTTGGAGGTGGAAAATCCTTGGATTTTTAGTTTTGGAAGAGGAAATTCCTTATTTTCTTTTTCACGTTGGAGGAGGAAAATTCTTTTTATGTTTGTTGGTTTTGGAGGAGGAAAATCTTTGTTTTCCCTTGTTTTGGGGGTGGGGAAATCCTTGGGGTTTCTTTTATTTTGCAGTAGGAAAATCCTTATTGGTTTTATTTCAGAGGAAGAATATCTCTTTTTGGTTTCGGAGGAGAAAAATCCTTATTTTTTTGCTTTGGAGGGGGAGAATCCTTATGTTTTCTTTCCCAGGGCCTTTATTGGCTGATTTTGCTGCCCAGCTCTGCAGGTCCCAGCCCAAACTCCAGCTAAATTAGGGAGTGAATCCCCCCACGGTGTTCCCAGCGTTGGGGCAGGAGCCCCATTTCCCTGCCCCCCTCCCAGGCAGCTCCATGAGCTCCTCCGTTCCAACATCCCAACGTTCCCGTGTTTTTTCCAGGCTGATGAGCCCATTGCGGATTACGCAGCGATGGACGACGTTATGCAAGGTCAGAGGGGAGGGGTGGCCAAGGATTTGGGGTGGAAAGGTGGAAAATGGGGGGTGTGGCCCTTCCTTGTCATTTGTGGGATATTCCTCACCTGGAATGACTTCTGACGCCTTCCTTTCCCTTCCCGTCCCAGTTTGTATGCCTGAAGAGGGATTTAAAGGTGAGTTTGGATGATCCCCCCGCCCCGCTTTACATCCCCCCCACCCAAATTCCACCCCATCCCACTCCCTCCTCATCTCCTGGTGGTGTTTCATCCCCCCAGGGACTGGTTTACTTGGCCACTGATGGTTTTCCGAGAGGAGCGACCCGAAGGGAAGAGGATTTGTGACATGGTAGGGCATTAAAAGCATCCAAAAAACAGGTGGATACGGGACTTTTTGACTCTTCCAGAAGGCAGGAAAAACCCAGCGCGAGGCGTCTGCTCCCCAAAACAAAACAAATGCCTTATGTCAAAGCGGATTGCACTGAAGGACATCCTGCTTCGGGACGGCGTTCCCGGGTTTATTTCGTGAGGAACGGGAAGGTTGGGAAGCTGAGCAGCAGTCGGGGTGTTTGGGGCCAGGGCTGTCCCCGGCCCCACCTCACAGGGATCGGGGGCCAGACCATCCTGCTCCATCCTCCTCTTTGGGATAATCCCATCTTCGATCCACTGTCAGCCCGGCACGGAAGTGCAGGAACTGGGACTTTGGGAGGAATGCCTTGCAGACAAGGAACCTTCATTGATTTCACCCCGAAAGGAAGTTGGGATCTGCCTCCCAACCCCTCCCCTGGGCCGGGAGCCGCCCCCTCTCCGTGTCCCTCCACCCCTTCCATGCCTGGAATGATCCAATAACTGCCTGGGCTCTGGGAACTGGGGTTTCTTTTTTAGAAATTTGGGATATTTTAGCGACTCCAGAGAACATTTTCCTCCAGGAGTGCTTGGGACAGCCAGAACCAGAGAGGGGGTGCGGATGGGAGGCGTGTTCCCATGGGAAGAGGTTTTTTTCCCCCCCTTTATCCTCATTTTCCAGCAGTGCACTAATTGTTATTATTAATTTTACATCTCCAAGCAAGGATTTCTCCCTGTTAATGTTGAGCAGGAAATATCCCAGTTCCAGACTGATCCACACCAGGCACTGCTGAGGGATCTCTGCCATAAAATTCCAGATTTCCTCTTCCTTTCCAGCCTTTTCCCTTGTTTCCATGGGAAAATACGATGTGGAGATCACATCAGTTTTATTTTGTCAAGGTTTGCAGGAATTTGGGCTGCAAGAAGAGGGGGGGAGGGCACAAATCTCACCCCCAGAGCCTCTCGAGTTTTGATTCCTGATGTTTTATTTCCAAGGTTTTATCTGGAGAATTCCAGCTGCTCCTTGCCAACCCCCCCCCCCTCCCACCCCATCCATGCTGGGTTGGGGGGTGAAGCAGCAGCATTTGAGGGGCTCTGAAGCTCCTAAAAAGTGGGGTTTTTGGGGCAGTTTGGACCCGTGGATTCTTTCCCAAGGTACAGACATGAGGAATTCCATGTGCCGAAGCCGCAGGAGGTTTTTCTTCCCAGCCTGAAGCACTCGCTTGTGTACATATTCCTTGGAAATTCCATCTTTCAAGTTGCTGTTCATTTTTTTTTTTTTAATGTTATATATATAAAACAAACAAACAAACAAACAAAAATCTCTTCCTTGAGCTTATCCTGTTGTGGGAAGGGATCCCGGGGGGCCGGGGGGTGTCCGGGGCCGTGGCAGTTCCGGCAGCGCCGGATCCTCCGGAGGTACCAGGTGTGATCCAAGGGCCCCGTTCCTGTTTTGTCTGTTATTTGCAAATATTATCGGATTAAAGTTGTCATTGGAGCCGTGGCAGCCTCGTTGCAGTGCAGACACGTGGGCTGGGGGTGGTGGAGCCGAGGGGGGGGTTGTCCCACAAATCCCTGAGCTGAGCCGGCCAGAAAGGGCTGTGGGTGCTGCAGGGTGGGGTGGGAGCGAGTGGGATCTGGCTGGAGTGGGAATTTCCCCCCAGCTTGGCACAGGGAATGGGTTTTATGGAGCTTGGGAGCTGGGCCTGTCACATCCCGCCCTGGCATGTCCCCTCAGCCCTGAGTTCCAGCCCTCCTTCCTTCCCCCCTGGAGCTGGTGCCAGCCCCTCCTGGGGGGTCCCTGAGCCGGGGTGTCCCCCCGGGCCCTGGAGGGGGAGGTGGGTGCTGGGTGGGGGGGTCAATCATGCTCTGGGTGCTGAGGAGGGGAGGAGAGAGGGTGTGGGGTGATGGGGGTACCCTGAGTGCCAGGGGGGGGTGGGGGTGCCCTGAGTGCCAGGGATGAGGGATTAAGGATGGGGAAGGTTAGGAATGGGGTGTTATGGGTGATTGGGGTGCCCTGAGTGCCAGGGAGGGATACTGGGCGTAATGGGAGTGCCCTGGGTGCCAGGGAGGGATGGAAGGGGTCTCCTGAGTACCAAGGGGGAGGTTATGGACTGCGGGGGGTTCCCTGGGTACCAGGAATGAATGGGGGGCACTCTAGGTATCAGAGATGGAGAGTTAAGGACTGGGAGCGTGGGGATAACCTGGGTACCAGGAGAGGGGGTTGTGGATGTGGGGGTACCCTGGGCACCAGGGAGGGTTTAAGGGGGATAGCTTGGTACCAGTGATGGGGAGTTACGGATGAGTAGGGGGTGCCCTGGGTACCAGGGAGGGGAAGTTATGGATGGGGCGGGGTACCAGGGATGGAGAGATGAGGGGGCAGGAGGGCCTTGGGCAGCAGAGATGGATGTGGGGGTTCCCTGCGCACCAGGAATGGGGGGTTAGGGATGAGGAGGGAAGCTGGGGTGGGAGGCATGAATGGGGGGCTGCTCTGGGTCCCAGGGAGGGACGGGGGGAACCCCGCGAGCCGAAGAGGGGGGTACCGGTGGTGGGCAGAGCGGTACCCGAGTCCCAGCCAGGGGCGGGGGATGGAGACGCTTCCCGGGGGTCGGGGAGGATTCTCGGGGAGCGGGTCCCTCTGTCTGCGCTGGGGCGGGAGGGGACACCCGGGCGGTGCCGGGGGGTGACATCAGGGATGCAGGGGGGAATCCCGGTTCGCGGTTCCGGCGGCGTTTCCCCGGTGCGGGGTGGCGGGCGGTGTGTTGGCGGTGCGGTGCCCGGTGCCCGGTGCGGTGCCCGGTCCCGCCGCCCCCGGAGGGGCCGCCCCGCCCCGCCGCACGTGACGCTGCGCGGTGGCAGCGAGCGCCGGGGCCCCGCTCGGCTCCGCTCGGTACCGGCCCCGCTCCGGGACCGCCCCGGCCCCGCCGCCCCCGGTAAGTGCCGCCCCGCGGGCACCGGGCACCGCGGTATCCCCGGGCACCCCCCCGCCCCGGGGTGTCCCCCCGTCCCCGACCCGGCCCCGGGGGGTCCGTCCGCCGGGGGCCGTCACTGCGGCCGGGACCGGGGGCGGGGCGGGGCCTAGAACGGAGCGGGGAGTGGGCGTGGCCAAGCGGTGGGCGCGGTGTGGGTGGGCGTGGCCATGTATATGGGGGGTCTGTCGGTGGGCGTGGCCTGTCGGTGGGCGTGGCTCCCGGGCCCCAGCCGGGCGGGGTCCTCAGAGACCCCCAGGGACAGGGAGCCCAAATCCCTCCCGACAGCCCGCGCTGGGCCCGGGGCTGAGCACCCCAGACTGGGGGGGTGAGCGCTCCCAGATGTGGGGCTGAGCATCCCAGACTGGGGGGGATGAGCATCCCAGATGTGGGGCTGAGCATCCCAGATGTGGGGCTGAGCACTCCCAGATGTGGGGCTGAGCATCCCAGACTGCGGGGCTGAGCATCCCAGATGTGGGGCTGAGCATCCCAGATGTGGGGCTGAGCACTCCCAGATGTGGGGCTGAGCACTCCCAGATGTGGGGCTGAGCATCCCAGATGTGGGGCTGAGCATTCCAGACTGCGGGGCTGAGCATCCCAGATGTGGGGCTGAGCACTCCCAGATGTGGGGCTGAGCATTCTCATAATACTAGAGCCGAGTTCCCCCTCCTGGGCTGAGCATCCCCAAATTTCGGGGCTGGACATCCCCAAATTCTAGTTCTGCGCATCCCCCCGGGCTGAGCACCCCTGAAGTGTGGGGTCTGAGCACGCCCAAACATCGATATTGAGCATCCCCCAGGAAGTGAGGCTGAGCACCCCCAAACACCGCGGCTCCCCCCATTTTCGCGGGGGCAGGGACCCCTCTCCTCCCACCGCTTGCTGCCATCGGCCCCGGTGCCGCCGTAGCCCCGGTACCTCAATTAACGGTGGCCGTGATTGATGAGCCGAGGGGCAGCTCTCGGAGGGAGTGGGGACACCCCAGCTGCGCCCCAACTCTTCGTTAAGCCAAGACTAACGAGCATAGAAGAGATTCGACCTCCCCAGACCCCCCCCAAAAGTTCCCATCATCCAAGGGGGGTGGTTAAGAAGGGTCCTCTGGGGACCCCCGCCTGGGCCGGTTAATTAAACGCTTTAATTAGGGCCGTGTTGGTTAAACAAATGGGGTGGGGGCGGCAGGATTGGGGGAGGACATCCCCCTACCTCTGCCTGTCACTGTCCCTGCCCGTCCCTTCCCGCAGCGCGGCGCTGAGCGATCAGGACCGTAATTATCCCGTCTAATTAGAGGGATTAGGGGCTGGCGGCAGCGCCAGGCTGCGGGGGGAGCGCTGCCCCCCATCCCCCTCCGACTAGGGGGGGGGCGCGAACCCGGCGGGCTCTTTGTCACCGGCTGCTGTCCCCAGGGAGTGTCCGCAAGAGATATCCCCACTGCCAGCATGTCCCCAGAAGGGTGTCCCTGTCGCCACCACATCCCCAAATGGTTGTCGCTGCTGCTAGCAGTCTCCAAAATACTGTACCCACCGTGACCACTGTGGCACGTCCCCAAAGGGGCATACCCACTGGCTGGTGTGTCCCCAGAGGGATGGCCCCACTGCCAGCGCGTCCCCAAAGGGATGTCCGCAATGTCAGACCCACATCATGTCCCCAGAAGGATGCATCTGCTGCCACCATGTCCCGAAAGGGATGTCCCCGCCCCTGTTGTGTCTCCAAGGGGATGTTCCTGCTGTCACCACGTCCCCAAAGGTATGCACCCACTGCCACCCCTGTGGCGTGTCCCCAAAGAGACGTCTCCACTGCTAGCCCTGCTGTGTGTCCCCAGGGGGCTGCACCCGCACCACCGGCCGTGCCATGTGCCCCCAAAGGGGTCGTCCCACTGCTCGGGTGTCCCCAGATTGCCATACACTCTGCCAGTATCCTCTAAGCTGTGAAAACCCACGCCCGAGCCCCGTAGAGCGCACCAGACCATAATTAGAGGCCCAGGCGGAGGTGAGACGGGGACGGGGGTGGGGGGAACGGGGGTGGGGGCGGGGCGAATGCAAATGAGGGTGGTGTTAATTAGGGCCTGAACACCCATTGCGGCCCAGGAGCAGCTGATTGCGATGCAGGGCAGCGTTCCCGGCAGCGCCGTTTGACCGCGCGTTAATGGTGCGGGGGGCGAGCAGGGGCCCCGCGCCCCCCCGTTCGGTCATTCCTGCAGAGCCGAGTCCGGCAGCGGGCTCAGCCCTGCAATGAGCTGCGGTCGCGCTCAGCCAAGGCTCACCCTTGCAACGAGTTGTGGCAGTGCTCAGTCAAAATCTGGATGTTCTCAGATGGGACTCTCCAGCGAAATGAATTGTGAATGTTCTCAGACAGGATCATCCACGCGATGAGTTGTGGGTGTTCTCAGCCAGGGTTCATCTGTGCATTGAACTGTGGCTGTTGTCAGCCAGGATCATTCACGTGATGAGCTGGGGCTGTTCTCAGATGAGACTTAACTGTGCAACGAATTGTGTGTGTTTTCAGCCAAGGCTGCCCCGTGCAGTAAGCTGCGGTCGTTCGCAGCCAAGACGCACCTGTGTAAGAGTTTTGGGTATTCTCAGCCAGGGCTCATGCATGAAGTGAATTGTGGCCGTTCTCAGTCAGGGCTCACCCATGCAATGAGCTGTCGCCGATCTCAGCTCCATGGGGCCGTGCGGACTGCAGGACAACCGCTTGAGGAAGCAGTGGGGAGACACCCCCTGGCCTCCAAACACCTTGTTTCAGTCAGTCTTCCGTCAAAAAGCCTCGCGGCCGGGTCATTAGACCCAGAGCAGGGTGCTCTGCAATTTACTGACCTGCTTGTAATTAATCTCCTGCCGCCAAAATACGCAGCTGAAAAGAAATATAAACTTATTAATGGCGACAGTGGCTAATTAAAGCCAAAGCTGTAATTATCCTGAGACGTGGCCGTGGGCAGGAAACTGATGAAAGGCGAGAAAATACTTTCGATGCAATCCTTGGGAGGCCGCGGGGATGCCGAGCGAGGCAGCGCCCTGCTGGCCGTGCGCCGCTGCCCATCAGCATCCTGAGCGCCTCCATCCCGATCCAGCTGCCCTGCCCGCTGCACAAAGGGGACCCAGGCGGGCTGATTCGGCGCGGGGGCTACCGGCACGCCTCTCTCTTTGTCTCCTTTTCAAAGCCAATATCCCGACCCCAGATGGGTTAATACATAATGCAGACAAGCAAGTAATTGCTTGCCTTTGTGAGGCCGTCAGCGCTGGGTCCCCGGCCCTCTGATCCCCCATTAGCGGCCATGCAAACAAGCCTTCCACCCAATTAAGCCCAGCTTTGATAGAGCCTTTCCCAATGATGTGGCGGTCCCAAACTAGCGATTCGCACATGAGCCACTACCTGTTAAACCTGGAGTCAGCTTCCTTCGGGGATGAGCATCCCTCGCCTCTTGCCGTGACCCAGCTGCCGAGCTCTGCCCGACTTCCCCTGGCCCTGAAGGGAGGCTCGGCTGATAAATGATCTCGACAAACTCTGTATTAAAGAGGTGGAAATGGGATGTTAATATACCCCAAGCCGCTCATCTCGAGAATACATGGGCTCCAGCTTCCCAAAGATGCTGGTAATGAGGCGGGCTGGGATGCCCTAGAGGAGACTTAGACCCACTGGCCTCCTGCGCCTGCCAGGTGTGGAGGACAGACAGCCTGACACCCGTCCTCTGAGGCATCCTGACACCGTCCTGCAGAGCCTCCCCGGGTCATCCCCTAAAGCATCTCAATCTGCTCACCAAAAGCATCCTGGCACAGCATTCCCTAAAGCATGCCAGTGTTCTTCCCTGGAACATCCTAGCTGTATCACTTAGCACACCCTGGTATCATCCCCTAAATCTTCCCAGTATCATCCCCTAAAGTATCCCGAAAAGCTCTCCTAAAGCATCCCCCCATCATCCCCTAAAACATCCTGACATCATCCCCTACAGCATCCCAGTGTCATCCCCCAAATCATGCCAGTGTGTTCCTCTGAAACAGCATTATTGCTTTGCACAGCCTGGCATTGTCCCCTAAAGCATCTCATTGTCTTCCTCTAAAACATTCCAGTGCACTCCCCTAAAGCTTCCCAGAATCATTCCCCTAAAGGATCCTGGTGACATTCCCTACAGCATCCCAGCGTGCTCCACTATAGTGTCTCAGTATCATCCGCTAACACATTCTGACACCCTTCCATGCATCCCGGACTCATCCCCTAAAGCATCCCAGTGACATTCCCCAAAATATCCCCATACAGTCCCCTAAAGTATCCCAGCATTTCTCCTTAATTTATCCCACCATCATCCCCTAAAACATTCCAGTATGCTCCCTGAAAAAATCCCAGTACCATCCTATAAAGCATGCCAGCATCATCCCCTACAGCATCCCAGAATCATTCCCTACAGCATCCCAGTGTCATGCCCTAGGTCACTCCAGGGTCATTTTACACCGTACTAGTATAATGTCCTGAAGGATCCCAGTGCCAATTCCCTACAGCAACCCAGCATCGTTCCCTAAAGCATCCCAGTATCATCCCGTAAAGCATCCTAGTGCCATTCCTTATAGCATCCCAACATCATTCCTTAGGGTGTCCCAGCATCATTCCTTAGGTGTTACCAGTATTATCCACTGAAAAATCATGGTGATATCCCCTGAAACATCTCAGTGACATCCCATAAAGCATTCCAGTTTACTCCCCTACATCATCCCAGTGCCATCCCCTACAGCATCCCAGTGTCTATCCCTACAACATCTCGTGTCATCCCTACATGATTCCAGCCCCGTCCCCTCCATCTCAACAGCTCTCAGTCCCCAGCATTGCCTCTGCCCACCCCCCAGCAGCCCCTGTTCCCCCTTTTCCCCCTCTCCCACTCCTGCCCCATGTGCCACCAGAACCTCTATAAATATTCAAAAAGCCGTGTTTTCTGGCCAAGTGCCCAGCTTGGGGTGGGGGGCTCTCGGGGGAAATGTTAATACCAGGGCTGCTAGGGATTCCCCCTGGCAGCGGGAAGGGGGGCCCAGCCACTCATTTGCCCAGACAAATATCTCGTCACTCCTCATTACGGCCACAGTCTTTGTGCCTCAGTTTCCCCACCCGATTTGGCCTCTCAATGAGGGTTGAGAAAATTCAGGAGGAATAAGGAAGGGGCAAAAATAAGGTGGAATACTGAGGACAACAAAGTATGGAGGAAGCCTTCTCCCATCTAGAAACTTTGGAGGGGGTGATTTGAGCAAAGCCTGGGCAAACAGCCGCTAATCGCCGAATCAAGCGGCAATTAAACGCTGTGGCGGCGAGAATAAATCTGCTAACAAGGACGCAATGCCCCCGTGCTCGCTGTTTGCCCAGCTGATTAACGGGGATGAATCTGAGGGGGATTATCCATCGGGATGAGGCAGCTCCTTTGTCTCCATTCCCCATCCCGAGCTGTCTCAGAGGAGTATTGGATGGGGGTGTGTCACCCCCGGGAGCCCGTCGGTGCAGCCTCAGGCCTCATAGCAGGATTAATACAGAGGTGCTTTAATCCCTGGGGCTCCCAAAACTTCCAGGATTCCCATTAAAAACTCTCCTATCCTCCAAGCACTCCATGAAAAGGGGCCCAAATGCTCTCAGGGGATTAAGATCCTTTTCCATCCTGTAGTCCTGTGTTGAAGATGTCTCATCCGTTAGTGCAGCTTTCCAAAAGGAGAAAGCAGCTTTTAATATTCCACCATCAACTCCCATCCTGGAGAATTATTCAGATAATAGTTGGATAAATCTGTTATTCTATGGATAATTTTTTTGTTCTCCTCCCCCCCCCCCCCCTTTTTTTTTTTTTAATCCTACTGAGAAATCCCTGGGCTGCTGGATCCTCAGCAGGAGAAACGGAAAAGCTTTGTGCTCCTTTTAAATTAATATTTATTTACTTTCTCCATGCCCGACTCTGAGAGGGATGGATGAATAATGTATCGCCCCCCAGACACCCAGATAGGAGCTTTGGATCCAGCAGATTCGATGGGATATGGAGAGCCCGGAGGGTGCTGGCAAGGCTGAGTGGTCCCAGATGTGTCCCTGTCTGAGACCCCCAGCACAGCTCTGGGTGTGGAGGAGCAAGCCTGTGCAAGCTCTCCAGATGTGTAAGCTCTCTAGACGTGCACTCACCTACCTCCTACTTATGCCTCCAGATGTGCACAAATGGAAACCACCTGTCTCTCCAGATGTGCTTGAGCATCCCTGTCCCTTCAGCTGTGTGCCCAGCTGTGACCCTGGGGGCCCCTCTAGCTGTTTGCCCAAATGCACCTGCATCCCCCAGACCACCCAACCCCCCTAGATGTGAACATCACAGAGATCCTTGGCGGCCCAGATGTACATGGAAAATCCTCCCCTCTCCCCAGCTGTGCCCCCGAAGTTCACTGGGTGGGAAGCCCCTTTGGGGCATGCTTGTCCCCCCAAAATGTGCAAATGTGAATGGGCCCATTTCACCTGCTGCTGTGCATCCACATGTGAAGCACCTTTTCCCTCCTCCTGTACCAGATGTGCACACCCAGATGTGTGACCCCCCTAGTCCTTCCCCATCACACCTTCTCCTCCACACCTCCTCTGTTCCTGCCAGGTCCCTCTGGGTTCCCCACACTCCTGACTCCCCCTTTTTCCTCACCTTTGCCCTATTCCAAATGCCACTGTAACAACCTCCCCTTAATGAACTGCCCCCCCCGCCCCGCCTCAAAGCTTCCTGTAATGAACCCTCATAGATAACAACCCCCCCTATAATGGACCCCCCCCATACTGGGTCCTGCTGGAGGAGGCTCTTTGCTTCCCACAACAGCCCCAGCGCATTAAGTGGCCAATTGCTAAGAGCGGATTCAATGGCACCATGTGCTGATTCCAGTGTGTATCCTCCTGCCCCTCAAATTCAAGGCCACCGGTGTTCCCAGGACCCCCAAAGCGTCCCTAACCCTGCCAGCGCACCCCAGTGCTGGGGTACGTGGCCCCCCCGAGAAGCTGCGGTTCCCCGTGGAGTGGGGGGTGACGCTGCCTTTTGGGGTTCACTGTGGGGGGGTGCCGGCTGGAGGGTGATGGCACCCCCTGTGTGGTGTCACCTAATTTGGTGTGAAGCCAGGGCGCTGCTGCCTGTCTTCCTCCTTCTCCTCCCGCCAATCCGAGGACCCCCCTTTTCCTTTGCCTCTCCAGAAGTCACCCCGATTCCCCTCCAGCACGGAGCCCCCATCCTATAGGGAACACACCCCCTTTTGCCCCCATCCCGCTTCTCAGGGAGGAGGGGAGGACACAGGGACACCCCCATCTCCCCCCGCCCAGCACAGCCCTGGCCCGTCCCTCCACCCGGGGGGCGGTGCCGCAGGCTGAGCCGAGCCGAGGTGAGCTGAGCTGAGCTGAGCTCAGCGGAGCCCAGCCGAGACGAGCCGGGCTGAGCCAGGTTGAGCCGAGCCGGACTGAGCCGGGCCAGGCTGAGCCGGGCTGGGCTGAGCCGAGCTGAGCCGAGCCGAGCCGAGCCGCGCCGAGCCGAGCCGCGCCACGCTGATCGAGCTGGGGCAGGATGCTGCGGTACCTGCTGAAGACGCTACTGCAGATGAACCTGTTCGCCGACTCGCTGGGGGCCGAAGGCTCCAACTCCTCCTCCTCACTCCTGCTTGGCATCAACCGCTCCATCGCTGCGCTCCACCTGCCCGATCTCGACCTCGGTAATGGTACGTGACCGCATGTCCCGCTGTCCCCCTGTCCCGCGGTTCCTCTTCTGGTCCAGACGGGAAGCTGGAAGTAGCCCGTAGCTCCCCCGCCCCAGCCGGGACCCCACCGGCATCGGCACTGGGTTCCTAACCTGGCCCCGTTTCCTCAAACCGGGACCTGCCCCATGCCTCAACTTCGGGACTGACCTGATGTCCCCAAACTGTTCCTGTGTCCCCAAACCAGGACCTGTCCGTGTCCCAAATCCGGGACTGACTCGGTCTCCCCATACCAGCCCTGGGACCGGCTCCTTGTCCCCAGACCAACTCCCGTGAGTGATGCTGTGTCCCCAGATAGTCCCCATGACCCCAAACCGAGACCAACCTGGTGTCCCCAAGTCAGGACTGACCCGAAGTCCCCAAACCGGCTCTGTGTTCCTAAATCCTGGTGCAGGAGCAGCCCCCTGTTCCCAAACTGTCCCCGTGTTCCTACATCAATCCCCAGACCGTGAGCTGGGACTGACCCGTCATCCCCAAATTGTTCTCATGTGCCCGGGCCAATCCCCAGACCCCAAAGTGTGGGTGACCCAATCCCCAAACATCCCCTATGTCCACACACCCTTCCCGTCTCTGAATCAGGACCAGCCCCATGACCACAGACTGTCCCTGTGTCCGCAAACCAACTCCCAGACTGAGTCCCCAAACCAGCCCCTTGAACTGAAACTATTTCTACGTTCCTAAACCATTGCAGTGTCCCCCAACCAGCTCTGTATACCCTAATCCTCTTCGTGTCCCCAAACCAGACCCCTGTCCCCTAGCTGGGACAGAGCAGGGATGGAGTGGGGTGAGGGAGGGAGTGTCTGCCTGAATTTTAACCCCATTTTGAGCTCTTCATCTCTTTTTTGGTCTGAATGTCCCGCTCCAGCTGGCCCTGGGTGGCTGGTGAGGGAGGGGGTGTCCCCCAACCCCACGGGACTCCCCGCCCCTGCACAGCCGGCTGGGCACAGGAGGGGGCCTGCCCTGACCCCCCGCTCATCCCAATTAGCCACTGGGCCCAGCTGCGGCCCCCTCAGTCCCCGCTGTGCCCCCCGGGGGTACGTGGTACCCCGCAGCATCCCTCCCATCCTCATGGCAGCCACATCCTGTCCCCATGGCAACCCCACAGGCTCCCCAAATTGCAGCTCCCCCTCCCACATCCAGCCACAGGATGCTTGGGGCAGGAGCAGGAGAAGGGCGAGTGTGGAAATGAGAGACACACATGTGCAGTGTCATGTATGTGCATGTAGGTGCAGTGTGCATGCGTGTGCAGTCATGTGGGTAAACACAGGCTCATGGTCCCACCTGAGTGTGTGTGGATGTGCATGGATGTGTGTGTGTCCCTGTGCGTGTGGATGTGCATGTGCACATGCATGTCTCTGTGTGTGTGCATGCCCCTGTGTGAATGTGTGCGTGTGTGTGTGTGTGCACCTCTGCATGCCTGCACACACGTGTGTTTGTGTAAGGACAGACATAGTCCTGCATGAATGCACATGTGTGTGCAGGTGTGTGTGTCTGTAAGTACATGCATATATATGCATGTGCAGGTGTGTGGGTGTGTGCACACACCATCCTGAATGAACACATGTGCTTGTGTAAGGGCATGCAAACCCCCACCCTGCATGAATACTTACATGCACATGTGTGTGTAGGCATGCATGTGCACACACATCCCTGCATCCCTACACGTGTGCCAAGTGTATGTATGCATTCACCCCCATCACAAATGCACGTGTCCCTGCAGGAACGCATACATGTGGGAATGCATCTGTGTGTGTACGAGCAGGCACCTGCCCCTGTGTGATTGAACACGTGTGTGCAGGTGTTTGCACACCTGTATCTGCATGCAAGCCCCTGCATGAATGCATATGTATGTGCCTCTGTGTTTGTGTATGTGCATGCACACCCCGCCTGACTGCACACATGCATGCATGCATGTGTGTGTGTGTAAATGCATGCCCACGTGTGTATCTACATGTGTGTGTGCACACTCCCCTGTGTGCCTGCCCGCACATGCACGCATGCACGTATGTGTGCACAGACACCCTCTGGTGCCCAGCTGTGTGTGTGCAGGTATGTGCAGGCCCACACCTCTGTGCACACATGTGTCTGTGGCATGTAGTGGCGTGTACCAGTGTGTCACATGGGGACTGACCTGCTGAACTAGCCCAGGCAGCACTGGGGACATGCGGGTTCAGCCCAGCCAGCCCCATCATTAACGAGTATTATTTATGCCTGCATTAACGTGCATCCATTAATTCCCATCCCCTAGTGGGGGGATTTTCTTGGAACAGCCCCACAGACCTGATATGGGGCTTTTTGCAAACTTAAAATTTTTTCCTGCGGCCTGGAGTTACCAGCTCTGGTACAGAAAATTAGCACTTGTGGATGATGGAAAAATTCTTGTTTGGGGAGAATTTAGACCCACCTCCATTTCCCCACGGATGTCAAGTTGGAAACTGGGTGGAAAAGGGGCATTACTGGGAGCAGAGCTGCTTTGTCCCACTGTCCCTGTCTGAACCTGCTCCCTCCCCACTGGCACCCACCCTGGGATGAGGCAGAGGGGGATGAACTGGGCTGAGAACGCTCCACCCTTCATCTCACCTCCTGCTCTCCAAGTGAAGCAGGGGCTGGAGCCAGGAAAGTGCTGCACAGGCCAACGGAGGATGCTCAGCCCCCCAAGCCCCACCTTCCCGCCCCCCTTATTTTCCCCGCAGGGTCCTACTCGCATCTGGAGGACACGGCCCCCCGCATCGTGGAGCACCCCACGGATCTCCTGGTGTCCAGGGGGGAACCGGCCACGCTGAGCTGCAGGGCCGAGGGGCGCCCGGCCCCGGCCGTGGAGTGGTACAAAGACGGGGAGCGGGTGGAGACGGACCGGGAGGATCCCCGCTCGCACCGCACCCTCCTCCCGGGCGGGTCCCTCTTCTTCCTCCGCATCCTGCACGGGCGGCGGGGCAAGCCCGACGAAGGGGTCTATGTCTGCGTGGCCAGGAATTACCTGGGAGAGGCCACCAGCCGGAACGCCTCCCTGGAGGTGGCCGGTGAGTCCCGGGGCGGGGAGCGGGCGGGAAGGGGTTTGGGCCGGCGTCTGGGGGTCTGGTGTCACCAACACGCTCCGGTGGCTCTGAGGCGAGGAGCTCTCACACCCCCAGGCCTGGCGAGGCCGAGGGAAAAGAGATAAAATCTGTGAAAATAAATGAAAATGCGGGAAAATAAATGCAAGTGGTTTGAATTAAATAAAATAAATGAAAAGAAATGCAAAGGAATAAGGTCAAGAGAAGTGAAAAATATTGGAAATAAATGAAACTAAGGGAAAAGAAAAAAAATAAGTGAAAATAAATGATAAGAGTAAAGTAAAAGTTAGTGAAAATGAATGAAAATGAAAAGAAATTGAAACATTGAGGGAAATTAAATTAATTAAAAAGAAGTGAAAGTAAGTGAAAATAAAAGAAGAAGTGAAAATAACTGAATAAAAACGAAAATAAGAAAGGAAAATAATTGGAAATAAAAGAAGTGAAGGTAAGTAAAAAGAAGCGAAAATATATGAAAACAGCATAAAAGAAATTGAAAGAAGTGAAAGTACTTGGAAATAAAGGAAAATGAGAATAAACAAAAATAATTGCAACAAAATAAAAACTAAATGAAAGTAACTGACAGTATCTGAAAGTCCAGTAAAATCCAAGAACCTAAATGCAAATCAATTAAAGCCAACGCAGACGATGTGCGCAGTGCCACTGCCGGCCCGGGGTGCGGGGCTGGGGAGCTGAGGCATGGCTGGTGTGTCCCCCCAGTGCTGCGGGACGATTTCCGGCAGCCCCCCGGGGACGTGGTGGTGGCAGCGGGGGAACCGGCCGTGCTGGAGTGTGTCCCGCCCCGCGGCCATCCCGAGCCCAGCGTCTCTTGGAAGAAGAACGGAGTCCGGCTCAGTGACAAGGACGAGCATCTGACGGTGAGGGTGATGCAATGGGGAGCGTGGAATATGGCAGGGTTATAGGATGCAATAGGATGTGAGAGGGATACACGTGTGATGGGGATGTGGATTGCAGGATGCAAACAGAGATTAAGAATGCAATGAGGGTACGGAATGTGATAGGGATGCCTGAAGTGATGGAGATGCGGGATTTGATAGGGATTGCCGTGGGAATGTGGGATGTGGTGGGAATGTGGGTGCAATGAGGATACAGAATGTGATGGGGATGTGATGGAGAAGTGGGATGTGATGGGATAAGATTTGTGATTCAGTGGAGGTATAGAATGTGATGAGAGTGTGGGTTCAATGGGAATGTGAGATGCAGTGAGGATGTAATAGGAATGTATGACGTGATGAGGGTGTGATGCAGGGAGGATGTGAGATATGATGGGGATGCGATGGCAGTGTGGGATGCAGCGGTGAGTTCAGATGCAATGAGGATGTGGGATGTGACTGGGATAAAGGATGAGATAGGGATGCAGGGATGGAGATGTGGGGACGGAGATGTGGGATGCATCAGATTTGGGATGCAATGGAGGTATGGGGTGTGATGAAGGTGTAAGTGCAATGGGTATATGAGATGCAGTGAGGATACAGGATGTGATAGAGATACCAGATGCAGTCAGGATGAGAGATGCAATAAGGATTTGGAATGCAGTGGGGATATGAGATGCAATGGAAATGCAGGATGCAGTGGGGATGCTGGATTTGACGCGGCTGGGGGATTTGATGTGGCTGTGAATGCAATGGGGATGTGGGATGTAGGATGCAGTGGGGATGTGGGATGAGCTGTGCTTCCTGCAGATCCGTGGTGGGAAGCTGATGGTGGCTAGCACCCGCAAGAGCGACGCCGGCGTCTATGTCTGTGTGGCCACCAACGTGGTGGGGGAGAGGGACAGCGAGCCAGCCGAGTTGGTGGTCTTTGGTGCGTGGGGTGTAATTTTTAGGGTGTTGTGGGAGTGGGTGACATCCCAGCATGACTAATGGCCACCCCACAGAGCGCCCAGCATTTGGCAAGAGACCTCTCAACCAGGCGGTGCTGGTGGAGGGGACGGCAGAGTTTGCCTGCGAGGCAGTGGGGGATCCCCAGCCAGAAGCACACTGGCACAAGGAGGAGGGTGAGATGCCACTGGGAAGGTGAGCAGAGGGTGAAGCAGCTGCTGGGGGTCACCAGGGTCGTTGGCGCAGCGCTCTGTGGTGCAGTTGGGTGGCATTGCTGTGTGCCAGCCTGGTGTGCTCAGAGTGCCTGGCGTCCCCGTGACATCAATCACATCACATCCCATATCCCTCGTGCATCTTCCATCCTCACCACATCCTACACCCCTACTGCATCTCAAGTCCTCATTGTATCCTGCATCTTCATTGCATCCTATGTCCCCATTGTATCCCACATCCCCATCATATCCCACATTTCTCACCGCATTTCACATCCCCATTGCATTCCCCATTCTCCTTGCATCTCAAATCCCCATTGTACCTATATCCCCATCACATCCCACATCCCCATTATATCCCACATCCCCATCCCATCCTACATCCTTAGTGCATCCCAACCCCATGGCGCCCCATGCCATCCTGGTGCCCCAGCACTCTGCTGGCACCATGTGCTCGTGGGGTTCCCCCTAGGTGGGAGGTGCTACCGGACAACACGCTGCGGATCAGCCAGCTGCGAGCAGAGGATGAAGGCACCTACACCTGCGTGGCTGATAACAGTGTGGGCAGGTCAGAGGCATCTGGCACCCTCACGGTGCACGGTAAGGGGGGCCCCGAGGAGCATCCTTGGGTGCTGGTGGAGAGCCTGGGCAAGCCCTTGTCTCTCCCCACACTGTGGCAGTGCCTCCCCAGCTCGTCACTGGGCCCCACGACCAGGCTGTCATCCCTGGCCAGAGTGTGACCTTCCAGTGCCAGAGCAAAGGCAACCCACCACCCGCTGTCTTCTGGCAGAAGGAGGGGAGCCAGGTCTGTCCCCATCTCTGTCCACATGCCTGTGTACCCCAGACGCAGCCATAGCCCCATCTTCATCCCAGTGCCCACACCATCCCTGTCCCCATTCCATCCTCATCCGAATCCAAGCACTGTCCGCATTCCATTTCCATTCCACCTCATCCCCCCATTATCATCACAATCCCCATCCCGATTCCCACCTCATCACCATCCCATCCCTATCCCAGTCTCATTCTATCTCAATTGTCATCCTAGTCCCCATCCTCATCCCCACTCAGTCCCCATCACCATTTGATCCTAGTCCCTATCCCACCCCTGTCCCCATTTCACCCTCATCCCAGTCCCCATTCCATCCCATCGCATCCCATCCCAGACCATTTCCATTCCCATCCCCGTCCCTGTCCCCATCCCACTCCTCCCTCCTCCTCCACTCAGCCCCCTCCTTCCCCAGACCCTGCTGTTCCCGGGCCAGCCCCCACTCCCCTCCAGCCGTGTTTGGGTGAGCCCTGGAGGTGCCATGACCATCACCGATGTCCAGCCCGATGATGCCGGCCACTACCTGTGCCAGGCCATCAGCGTGGCTGGCAGTGTCCTGGCCAGGGCACGCCTGGAGGTGACAGGGGGTAAGTCTGGTGCCAGTGGAGAACTGGCACATTCAGTGCATGAGTAGCAGCCACCACATCACCCAGGAATTCCCGGTTTTCCCTCCCCATAGCACCTGTTGGACTCCACCCACCAGTGGTCAGCCCCTTGCCTGCTAACCGGACGGTGCTGCCAGTAGGGGCCACAGCATGGCTGCCTTGTGGGGTGGGGGGTGGTGACCCCCCAGGCAGTGTGGGGTGGCTGAAAGATGGCAGTGCCCTGGTGGGTGCCCAACCCCGCACCAGCCTGCTGGAGAATGGCACCCTGCAGATCACCAGCCTCCGGGTGAGCCGGCCCCGGCAGGGGTACCCATGGGGGTACTGCAGGGAGGGGAGGTGGGCAGTGGGTGCAAACGGAGGTGAGCGCTCAGGGTGGTGGGTACAAGCAGTGCTGGGGGTGAGGGTGATGGCTACAAAGGGTGGTGGGTGCTCAGGGTGGTGGGCACAAAGGGTGGTGGGTACAAGCAGTGCTGGGGCTCGGGGTGGTGGGTGCTGAGGTGACGGGTGCTCAGGGTGATGGGGCAGGAGCTCTTCCCCTCATAGGTGAGAGACTCCGGGCTCTATGAGTGCATGGCCACCAGCCCAGCAGGCAAGACACGCTGGGGCAGCTCCCTGGAGGTGCAAGGTGGGTCACAGGGATGTCACTGCACTGGGGACACCATGGCACCAGGGACAAAGCAACCCCAGACCTCCATGCATCTCCCTGCAGGTGATGAATCTGACCTCTCCCCACCTTCTGTGCCCGGTGTCCTCCCTGGACCACCCTCCACCCCTGTGGTCACCAACATCACCAAAAACAGTGTCACCCTGAGCTGGAAAGGGAACAAGGACACTGATGCCACCAATGTCACTTCTTACATAGTGGAGGCTTTCAGGTATCACTCAAGCATCTTCTTTGGCTGCAGGGATGATGTGGTGACTCCGTACCACCCTGTCACAGATCACCTCTGTCCCTTGGCAGCCAGGCGGCGGGTGGCCCATGGCAGACAGTGGCAGCTAATGTGGAGGGTGAGACCCACACGGTGAGCGGCCTCGTCCCTGACACTGTCTACCTCTTCCTGGTGCGGGCGGTCAATGCCTATGGGCTCAGTGACCCCAGCGGCATCTCAGAGCCTGTGCACACCCAAGGTGAGACCCACCAGTGACATCAGTAGAGGTGTCTATGAACCCACCATCCATCTCTATTTGGTGACACCAACGGAGGTGCCCATGCACCCAAAACCTTTGGGTCCATTCCTACCCAGTGATGCCGATGAAATTTTCCATGTACCCACCATGGGAACATGGTGTCACCATGGCCTCGCAACTTGGTGACATCAGCAGAGATGTCCATGGATCCTCCATTCTCTCATGTTTCCAGCAGATGCCAGCCCCACGCAGCAAGGGCTGGACCCTGAGCAGGTGCAGCGGGAGCTGGCACAAGTGGCTGTGCATCTGCAGGAACCCGTGGTGCTGCCACTGGGCGCTGTCCGCCTCTCCTGGACCGTGAGTTCTGCATCCAGCTGCCAGCACAGGGCTCCCAGTGCCGAGCATCCCCCCATCCCACCCTCCCCTTGGGTCCCCAGGTGGAGCGCCTCGCACCCTTCCTTCAGGGCTACCGGGTGCTGTACCGGCGGCGCGGTGGGCGCTGGGAGGAGGCACGGACAGTGCAGGTGCCGGAGGCGCGGGGGGCCCTGCTCACCGAGCTGCGGCGGGGCCAGGACTATGAGGTCAAGGTCCGACCCTACTTTCGTCAGCTCTATGGTCCAGACAGCGCTGTGCGTGCTCTGCGCACTCCAGAGGCGGGTGAGTGTAGGAATGGAGGGGAAGGTGGGAGTCCCTGGGGGACAACCTGGAGGTGATACCCCATGTTTCCCCCACCGGCAGCCCCCAGTGCCCCACCGCGAGCCGTCAGTGTGGCTGGGAATGGCACCAGTGTCCTCATCTCATGGCAGCCACCACCACTGGCTGAGCAGAACGGCATCATCCGTGATTACCGGGTAAGGGTGGACAGGAGCAGGGATGTAGCAGGTTCCCTCTGTTCACCCATGACACCATGTCATGATGTCCCTCATTTTTTTCCCTGTGCCCCAGATTTGGTGCTTGGGCAACGAGAGCCGCTTCCACATCAACCAGAGCGTGGAGGGGACGGTGCTGGCGACAGTGTTGCGGGGACTAGTCCCTGGGGTCCCTTACCATGCTGAAGTTGCCGCCGCCACTGGCGCTGGTGTGGGCGCCCGCAGCGCCCCTGTCCCCATCCGCATCGGTGAGTCTCTTGTCACCGCTGCAACGGATGGGGGGTGGTGGGAGTCACCCACCGTGGTGCTGGGATTGGCTCCTCGGCACCCCACCATCATTGTATCCATTCTCCATGTCACTTGCAGCCCCCTTGGTGGAGCGGGATGAGGGGCCAGCAGACAGCAGCAGCATGGCCGAACGTTTTGCTGAGGTGGCCAGGCAGCCGGCCTTCATCGCCGGTGTTGGCAGTGCTTGCTGGGTTGTTCTCGCAGCCTTTGCTGCTTGGCTCTACAGCCGTCGCCGGAGGAAGAAGGAGCTCAGCCACTTCACCGGTACAGGAGGGTGCTACCTCTGGGACCCCCCCACCCCTCACCCCTCACCCACCAGCCACCTACTGCCCCTCTCTTTACAGCATCCTTTGCCTACACACCCACCGGTAAGCCCCTAGGTGCCGCGGGGTCCCAACGTGGCCTCGCACCGCCCTCACCCCCATCTCTTTCCGCAGTCGCCTTCCCGGCTCCAGTGCGCAGCAGCCCCAGGTAAGCCCCTGGTATCTCCTGCCCTCCCCAGAAGCCCCAGCACTGACCACCAGCATCCCTTCACCCCGTCTCTTTGCAGGGCAGCCACCAGCAATGGTTACCCATGGCTGGCGGATGCATGGCACGGTGGTGGCACAGCCAGTGGTGTCTGTTGCTTGGGGACCACTGAGAGATACTACAATGGTGAGGGGTCAGCATGGGGGCGGGTGGCTCTGTTTGGGGGGGGGGTCATGATCAGCCCTGATGGTGCCAGCTGCCCTCTGCAGATGCTGGCATCACCCGTTACATCGCCCAGACGGAGCAGTTTGGGGCGGGGGCCAGCGAGGGGCCAGTTTACAGCACCATCGAGGTGGAGAGTGAGGAGCTCTGCACTTTCCCTCGTCCGTTCTCGCAGTACGGGACCCCCTGTCCTGGGATAGGTCCTCAACCGGTGGATGCTGCAGCCTTCCAGGCACCCCGCAGATGGGCTGAGCACGGTAGGGTGGTGGGATGGGTGGGGGGATATACTGGAGTTGGTGGTGCAGTTCCTTCCCCACAGCCTCCCCAGCATCCCTCCTTGCTACAGGGGTCAAAGCAAAGCTGGGGCAAGCGGTGAAACTGCCAGCAGTGAGTTGGACGGAGCTGCTGCCTCCGCCACCCTCAGCCAGTGAGCTTAGCCAGTGCACCCAGGAGAAGGAGGAGGAGGAGGAAGAAAAGGAGGAAGAGGAAGAGGCAGCTGGAGGGTGAGTGTGGAGGCTTGGGTGGGCTGGGGCCTTCTGCCTGCAGCACCTACCCTGTGGTCCCCACTGTGCAGGTTGGGGATGGAGGTGTGGTACCCTGGTGAGGATGTCCCCTGTGCCACTGCTGCATCCTCGCCCACCACCTCCTCTGGCTGCCGGTCCACCACCACGCTGACACCGTCACCCCACACCACAGAAGACATCCCCCGCCTCCGTGACTTCAATAACTCCCGCCTGCCCCGGTAGGAGATGGGCCTCGCTTGGTATGGCCGTGCCCTTGGGGTTTGGATGTCCCACTGAGGTCCAGGTGTCCCATCATGGTCTGGGTGTTCCATTGCGATCCAGCCGTGTTGTCACAATCTGGTCCTGCCATGCCACCATGGTCTGGCCATGCCACTGGAGTCTGGATGTCCACTGGAGTCCGGATGTCCCACCATGATTCAGGTGTCCCTTTGTGATACATCCAAGATGTCGCCATCCATCCCTGCTCTCCAGCTGTGCTCTGGCCATGCTGTCATGACACATCCATGACACTGTTGGCTGACTGGGTTGTAACAATTCAGCTGCATCGTACAAAGCCAGCTGGGACATCATCATCCAGCTGCGCCGTTGTAGCCCAGCTCTGCCGTGATCCAGCGGTGCCATTGCAAGCCTGCTGTGGCAGAGCAATGCTGGCATGTCACTGCACTCCAGCTGTACTGTTGCAATCCAGCCATGTGGCTGCAATCCAGCTGTGCTGTGATTCAGCTGTGCAGCTGCAATCCAGCTGTGACGTCAGGGGCCAGCTGTATCATTGCAATCCAACTGTGCACTTGAAATCCAGCTGTGACCCAGCTGTGCAGCTGAAAGCCAGCCGTGTGGTTGTAATCCAGCTGAGCGGCTGTTACCTACTAGTGCTCCAGCTGTGCCATTGCAGGCTAGCAGTACCATTACAACCTTGCCAGGCTGTGGCCTGTGATCCAGCTGCAGTCCTCCCCTCCAGTTGTGCCACTGCATTCATCCAGCTGCCCTTTGCTAGCCCAGCTGTGTGTCTGTGATCCAGATGTGGCACCACCATTCAGCTATGATGCTTCAGCCTACCCAGTGCCATCCAGATGTGCCAACACATGTCTTCCTCTGGCTCTGGCACAGCTCTGGAGGGATTGTGCCAGCAAGCACTGTGGTGGCCACTGAGCCCCTATCCCATTTTCCCCACCCCAGCTTCACCTCACCCCCCTCTTTGCCAGGAGACCCCCCCACAGCGCCGGCACCCCCCCACAGGCACGCAGTCCCCCAGTGACTCCAGATGCCAACGAGGGCCACCCACCCCGAGCCCGCTGCCCGCCCGGCACAGGTGAGGCCTGTGGGGCTGGTTTGGGTGGGTGGGGACCTCACTGGCTATGGGGGCAGGGGCTGACACTGCCATCCCCCCCCAGGGAAACCTCGCGAGGCGACCCCTAAAAATCGCCTGAAGCCCAAATGCAGCCGCTTCTGCCGGGAAAAGCAGACAGGAGGTGAGGTGGGGGGTGGTGAAAATGGGGGCTCCAGGTGGGTCCAGGAGGACTCAGCCCTCTCCTCCTTCTCTACCACAGACCTGCCACCACCGCCACTGCCTCCACCAGGCGAGGCCCCCAGCCCCTCAGCGGAGGAACCAAGCTGGGCCGAGCGCAGGGTTCCCCATCGCCCACCCCGCGGCGGTAAGCCAGAGACACCGACTGTGTGACAAAGGGGTTGGGGGTGTCACTGCCGAACCCCAACCTTGGCCCATCCCATGCAGATGAGCTCGTCTCCTACAGCAAACCCTCCTGCCTGCCCCGCGGGCAGGTGTCTGGCAGCTGCTCCACCACGGGCAGCGTCTCGTCCCATGGCTCCACCAGTTCCCGTGACCATGGCTCGGGGCGCAGCCGGACACGGAGGGACCGCGGCGAAGGGACCGGCCATCGCCGCCGCCCAGGAGCCCCATTTCCCTGCCCGTCGCAGGAGAAGCGATAAAGTAGAGGGCAAGCCGGTGACAGGGTTGGGGACACAGGGGACACATGGAGGGATGTTCTTTAATTTCTGAGTGGCGCCATGTAAATAGGATTGCACAAAGTCAGCGGCCAGTGGGCGTCAGAGTGAGAGGGGACAGGGGCGCTCGGGGTTGGGACAAGGATAGTCACAAGGGATGAGGACCCTGGGAAGGGACAGGGATGCTCAGGAAGGGAGGAGGATACTTGGGGGAGGGATGAGGACCCTAGGGACAAGGACAATAGGGAATCATAAGGATACAATTTTGAGGATGAGGATACTTGGAGAGACCAAGGACAGTCATGAGGAATGAGGACCCTGGGAAGGGATGAGGATGCACAGGAGGTACAAGGAAGATGACCAGGGAAGGACGAGGACTCTGGGGACAGAGGCAGTTGCTCAGGGAGAAATGAGAATGCTGGGGAGAGATGAGAATGCTGGAGAGGGATGAGGATGATGCTTAAGCAGGGCAAGGATCCTGGGGACAAGGACAGTTGGGAGAAACAAGGATGCTGGGAAAGGACAGTGATGGCTGTGAGGGATGAAGATGATTGAAATGGATGGAGACAGTTGGGACGAGATTACACGGGAGCGACAAGGACACTACAGACAGATGAGGGTGCTGGTGAGTGACTAGGAAGGCTGGGGGACAAGGATGCCTGGGGTCAGGAGGACACAGGGAAAGGACAAGGTGGCTTGGGAGTGACAAGAACAGTAGTAAGGGATGAGGAGGATAGTAGCAGGGGGATGAGGATAGTGGGAAGGGACAAGGGCACTTGGTGCAGGAAGCAAAAATAATTGGAGAAGGATGAGGACACTCAGGAGTCCTGAGAACCCTGGGAATGAGGATGATTCGGGGAGGCATGGGTGGCTCAGGCAGGATGAGGATATTTGGGAGGGACAAGGATGGTTGAGGTGAGACAAGGATGCTGAGGAATGACATGGACTATCAGAAAGAATAAGGACAGTTGGGAGAAGTGGGAATGGTCAATGGGCATGGAGATGGCCGGGGGGACAACTCTGGGGAAAGACAAGGACACTTGGGGTGGACAACAGTGCTTGGGTTGGGCAAGGATAGCCAGGGGCATGAGCGTGCTGGAGAAGAAGGAGACTGGGGAGGGACAAGGACACTGGGAAGGATGAGGACACTTAGAGGAGATGCAGACTTTGGAGAGGATGAGGATGCTGGGGATGAACAAGGAACTTGGGAAGGCATGGGGACGCTGAGGAGGAGTGGGGACGCTGTGGAAGGATGGAACATTTGGGAAGGGCAAGGACATGGGAGAAGGAGGGACACCCACCCACCTTGTGCCACCCACCCTTTGTGGGTGGCTTTTCCTAGTAAAGAGCCCCTTTCTGGGGAACTGCCTAATAAAATTGGATTTGAGCTGACCCGAGGGGACTCTGGCCTTCCTGTGTCCTGCACCCTGGGGACCTCCACACTCTTGTCCCTCCTATCCCCAGCTTGCCACCTGCCCTGGCCCAGGGGCTGCCACTTCCTGAGCCCTGGCCACCTGGGGAAAAAAAGGGGACATTTTCCAGTACCCCACAACAGATGGCACTCCCTTCCACCCCCAATGCCCATCACCCTGGCATCAGGGCACCACTCACCATTCTGTGTGATGCCCACAGCTATCTCTGTCCCGACTCTCTGTGGGACCCCCAGCACTGTCCCCCAGTCCCAGGTTGCGACTGGGACCCCAGGTGAGTATCCCTGCTCCAAGGGCGAGGGTGGTGGTGAGAGACCTGCAGGGGAGAAGGCAGGAGATGGTGGCATCACCGTGGTGTCTTGATGGAGACACCTTCCCCAAGGAAGTGATGATCCTTGGGATCAGAGAAGCGGTCCAGGGACCCTTCGCTCACCCCTGTAAGCACCTTCAGTGTCCTCAAGGCTGTAGCAGAGGCCATCGACGGCCACTGCCAGTGCCCGGGCAAAGCTGGCATCCAGAAGGAAGGAGCCATCACAGGAGCTCACCAAGCTGCAGCGAGTGCTGGCAAAGTTGTCCTCTGAGACAGACCCCCAGCCATTCAGCAGCGAACCCCCTGGCGAGCCCCTTGTTGCCGTCTGCTCTTCCTCCTCCTCCTCCTCCTCCTCCTCCTCCTCCTCCTCCTCCCCCAGCTCGGAAGCTGGTGGCCCGTAGATGTAGCCATAGGTGTGCAGTGGTGAGAAGGACTGTGGTGTGGTTGGTGCAGGGGGTCTGTGGAGAACAGGGTGGGGACACTGATGACACTGGGAGGTGCTGCCATCTTGGGATTGTCCCACAGGGGTGGGGAATACCTGAGGCCGGTGGTGTCCTCACTCATCTCCAGGTCCTCAGCCACCTGCTGTTGTGTGAGGACCCCATCACTGAATGCTGGTGAGAGACGCCCGGTGACTGGGGACCTGTCCCTTGGGTGCCTGGTCTCCAGTGATGTGTCCCTGGTGTGGCTAGTGGCTGGGGACAGGTTCTTGGGGTACCTGGTGCCCAAGAACATCTCCCTCTGGTGACCTGTTACTGGGGACATCTCTTTGGGATGCCTGATGACTGGGGATGTGTCCCTTATGTGCCTGATGGCTTGGGATGTGTCCTTTGGATGCCTCATGGCTGGTGACATGTCCTCAAGGTACCTGGTGACCAGAAATATTGTGAAGGGATATCCTCTGGGTGCTTGGTCACCAGTCATGTGTCCCTGGAGTGCCTGGTAGCTGGAGATGTGTCCTTGGGGTACCTGGTGCCCAAGAACTTGTCCCTGCGGTGCTCAGGGACTGGTGACATCTCCCCAGGGTGTCTGGTGGCTGGTGATGTGTCCTCGGGATGCCTCATGGCTGGTGACATGTTCTCAGGGTACCTGCTGGACAGGAACATGTTACTTGGGTGCCTGGTCCCCAGTGATGAGTCCCCGGGGTGCCTGTTGGCTGGGCACCTGTCCTTGGTATACCTAGTGGCCAGGAACTTGTCCCTGCAGTGCCTGGTAGCTGGGGATGTCTCCTTGGGGAGCCTAGTGCCTGGGGACATCTCCTGGGGCAGCCTCGTGCTTGGGGATGTGTCCCTGGGGTGCTGGCTGGCTGGGGACATGTCCTTGGGGTGCCTGGAAGATGGGGACATGTCCCTCTGGCACTTTGTCACTGCTAATGGGTCTCTGGGGTACCTGGTGACCAGGGATGTGTCCTCAGGGTGCCTGGTGGCCAAGACTGTGTCCATCTGGTTCTTGATGGCTGGTGATGGGTCCTTGAGGTGTCTGGTGGCTGGTGACATGTCCCTGGGATTCCTGGGGACTGACGACATATTCTTGGGGTGCCTGCTGGCCAGGGCCATGTCCTTGGGGTGCTCAGTGACCAGGGACATGTCCCTAGGATGCCTGGTGGCCAGTGACACATCCCTGGGGCTCTCAGTGATCAGAGATGTGTCCCTGGGACATTGAGTGACTGGAGCTGTGTTCCTGGGGATCCCAATGGCTGGAGATACATCCTTGGGGTGCCTGGTGACCAGAGATGTCTCCCTGGGGCACAGAGTGGCTGGGGATCTGCAGGTGCAAGTGACATGTTGGGTTTTGCAGCGCGGGGTTGGGATGCAGGGCACCCATCTGGATGGGGACACCCAGACTCACCGTGTCACTGGTGGGTGCCAGGCGTGGGATAGTCTTGGGGGTGTTTCTGATGACCTGGTAACGCCGGAGGCCAGCGAAGCACTGCCCTGACGTGGTTTTGGGGAGCTGAAGACTGGCAGCTGCCCATCCTCTCCATTCATCATGGCAGCAGTGGTGTGACCCTCATGTCTTCTTCGCTGAGGCCACCTGGCTGCGGGCCCAAAATCTGTCCCCCACTCACCTCCACTTCCAGTGACCGGTGCGTGGCTGGGGCCAGCTGTGAGCACTGGGGTGCTGTGCACTTGATGCAGCTCTGTGTGGGGGGTGGGGGGACACAGAGCTGTGGACCACTTCCCCAGTGTCCCCTGTGTCCCCCCTGTGTGTCCCCCATACCCACCTCTCTTGTGAATTTGCTCCCAGGGTGCTGGGCTCGGGGTGCTAGGCGAGGCGCGCACCCCGGGGTGCCCCCCACTGCAGCACTCCCTGTCCCCAAGGGGCGGCGGGTGCCCCCTGCGGAGGCTGCTGCGGTTGGGGGGCGTGGGGGGGCCAAGGCTCGGCGGCTCCAAGGAGAGGGCTGGGAGGGCAAGAGAAGTCAGCGCACCCATGGGTGCTGAGCTTGGTGTCCCTTGTCCCCTCTGTCCTCAGGTCTGGTGTCCTCAAGTCCTTGCTGCCTGCAGACAGGCAATGGAAGCCACCAAGGAGGGGGTCCCATAGCACCGGGGTCCCAGGCTTAGGGTTGGGGTCTTGGGCACACTTTCCTGGTCCCATAGCACTCTGAGAGGGTCCTAGGCCTGGGTGGGGGTTCCCATGGCAGCAGGGGTCCCATGGAACTCAGTGGGGATCCAATGGCATCATGTGGGAGGCTCATTGGGATAGATTGGGGTCCCATGGTACCAGGTGGGGGGCCCAGGATACCCTGTATAGGGATTCCATGGCAGAGTGGGGTCTCTATGACCCCAGGTGGAGGTCCCAGCCCTGGGGTTCACTGGAGGGGGGGGGAGTCCCATGGCACTAGGTGGGGGTCTCAGCTCCAATGGGACTCACTGGAGGGATGGGGGTCTCTGCTGTCACTGCCCAACAGTCGGCTGCTGAGGCTGCTGCTGCTGCTGAGGTTTCGGGGGTCACAGCTGGGTTTCCAGGGGCCACCAAGCCATGACGAGTCACTGGCCACCAGCCTGCAGGGCAAGGCATGTTGTCAGGGCATCCCATGCTCCCTGCACCAGGGATCCCCTGTGACCCTCACGCCACAGTCTCTTACCTACGGCGAGCTGCGGCATCTTGGCTGGCACGGCGCTGGCAGAGGAGGAGGAGGAGGGCGAGTAAGGCCAACCAGAGCATGGAACCGGCGGCTGCGATGACGGCAGGCTGCCGCAGTGCCTGGACCACCCCACTGCTCCCTGCTGTCAGCCCTACAAGTGTCCCACCAGTGTTGCTTCATGTCACACACTTGACCCCCACCCACTTCCCACCTTGCTCCCCATCCCTTACCCAGGATACCGCAGGTGGCATTGCTGGGGACTCCCAGCCCTGCGCCGTTGAAAGCTGCAACCTGGACACAGAATTCGATCCCAGGGTATGGGAGGAGGGTTTCCAGGTGGTGGGTGCCTCCATCCACTGTCCTGTTGGTGTGGTGCTGCCAGCCCTCGCCCACTGACCAGACCTGGCAGGCACCAAGAGTATGGAACCCCTTAGATGATTACCCTTGATGGACTCCCTTTAATGGATCCCCCTGCGGATGGATTCCCTTGGATGGACCACTTTGGATGGACCCACTCAGATGAACATCCCTTGATGGACACCCCATTGATGGGCCCCCTTTGAATAGACTGACTTGGATGGGTCCCCTTAGATGAATCGCCTGGATGGATCCCCTCTGGATGTATCCCTTTGGATGGGTTTCCTTGCATGCCGCTAGGATGGACCCTCATTGATGGATCCCCCTTGAATGGACCCCCCTTGGATGAGTCTCCTAGGCTGGACCCCTTTGAATGAGGGCCACTGGACAGATGCCCTGGGATGGACCTCCACCTGGCTTAGCCCCTTTGGATGAACCCCCATGTTGACATCCCTCCTGGATGGACCCCTTGGATGGATTCCCCCTTGGATAGACCCCCACCTTTGACAGGCTTCCTTCTTGGTTGGATCCCTTTGGATGGACCCTCCTTGGTCAGAAGCCCCCCAGCCCTGCCCACTCACCCCGTCACCCCAAACCTGGTAGCCCTGGATGATGCCATTGTGAGCCTCAGGAGGAGGTGGTTCCCAGCTCACGACCACGGTGCCGTTCCCCATCTCAGCCTGGCCCACGGTGATATACTGGGGTGCTGCACTTGGCACTGCCAGGAAAGGGGTGCTCAGACCCCTGGACTCCCAACTAACCTCCCTATCCTTCACCTAGGCATCCCTGAGGACACACAGCACACCTTTCTCAGGTATCCAGACGTGCCTGCTGTTGCTGTCTGAGCCCTGGGTCCCTCCAGCATGGGGTCGGACCTTGAACTCGTACTTGTAGCCCCTGCGGAGCGCAGGGATGGTGGTGCTGAGCTCCCTGCCTGCATTGTGTTGGACCCAAGAGGTAGTGGCCGGGAGCAGGCTGCGGTACAGTACCATGAAGCCCACTGGCACAGGCATCGGCATCAGCATCTGAAGGGGATGGGAAGGGTTCCAAGTCATGGCGGGGCATGGGAATGAGTCCGGACTCATCCCCATGTCCCATTCCACCCCCTCCACTTGGGGACATTCCAGAGTCACACCAACCCGCCAGTGAAGCTGGACAGCAGCGGTGGGCAGGGCAGTGGCATTGTCCAGGTGCAGCCGCACAGCCAGCAGGTCCCGCGGTACAGTCTCGCGCCGGCCCGTTGGCAGCCGATCTATGGGGCAGAGAGTGGAAGGCTAATGGCGCTCTGAGCAGGAGTGAGGTCCCCTGGCACCTGCCCAGACACCCACCTCAGATACCTGTACCTGGAAACCTTGATGTCTCCCTAGATTCATCCACTCAAATGTACCCCTTGGATGGACCCCTTTGGACAGGTGTCTTTTGATGGATCTGTCTTGGATGGACAGCTCTTGTATGGACCCCTCTTGGATGGGCCCCCTTTGATAGGTTCCCTTTGTGGACATGGAATGGGCCCCCATGATACACCCCTATTGATGTGTACTTCTTAGACCCTTTGGATGGATACCTCTTGTTCTATCCCCCTTTACTTGACCCCCACCTTGGTCAGACCCCCTTAAATAGATCCACTCCGAGGAACCAGCTTGGCTGGATCCTCTTTAGGTGGACTTTCTTGTATGCATCCCCTTGGACGGACTCCAGCCTCAGTGCATCCCCTTAGATGAGTCCCTTTACACGGACCTCTTTGGGTGGAATCCTTAGGTGGATCCTGATGGATGGATGCTTTTAGATGGACCCACCTTTGGAAGTGCTCCCTTTGATGGACCTGCGTTGAATAATCCCCTCAGATTCCCCTGGATGAACCCTCATGGATGGACTCCCCTTGAATGGTCCCCTTGGATGAACCCCATTAGATGGATCCTGTCAGATGGATCTGCTTGCATGGACCCCCAGATGGCCCTAGGTGCCTGTGAAGGTGGAGGGCGTCCCACCACTGACCGTCCACATGGAGAAGGGCGGTGGCAGCAGCGGTGCCCAGCTGGCTCTGTGCTGTACACACGTAGGTGCCGGCATCGGTGGGTGTCACAGCGTAGAGGCGCAAAGTGTGCTCCTGGTCCACCTCGTGCCTGCGGGTCACCAGCTCTCCGTCAGCCCCAGATCCACCCCAGGGGTTGGGCACCTTCCCCCTGCCACCACGTACCTGCCCCAGGGCAGGTCCCCACGCTCCTTGTGCCACTGCACCCGTGGCATCGGGTCACCCTGAGCGCTGCAGCCCAGCTCCACGGTGCTGCCGGCCACTGCCACAGCATCACTTGGGTGATGCACAATGGTTGGCTTCTCTGCAGGGCGACATCGAGGATGTGGCACCATGGCTGGGTGTGACATGCCCACCACCCATGGAAGATCCTTGGCTTACCCAGGACAGAGACGCGGGCACCCCGGCTCTCCCTCTCGCCTGCTGCATTGGCTGCCACGCAGATGTAGAGCCCGGAGTCGCTCCGTTGCGCTGGTGCCACCCTCAACTTCCCATTGGTGACCACGTACCTGTCACCCACCAAGTCCAAGGTCACCCCATCCTTCTTCCAGGTCACACGGGGTTCCGGGTGCCCCGAGGGGGGAACACAATCCAGCTCCAGTGCTTGTCCCGCTGTGGTCACCAAATCCCCCGGCTGCAGGCGGAAATTGTCCCGCAGCACTGCAGTGGGGAGGGCACACCATGGGTGGAGAGGACAGGATTTTCTGGGGTCTCCCCACCCATATCAACCCCCACCGGCTCTCCTTACCAGCTGGAATTTGTGGTGCTGTGGCTGTGCTGGGCAAGCGGCAGCCTGTGGGGTGACAAGGAGGCAGAAGGATTCCAGTGGGTCCCCCAAATGGGCTCGGTCTCAGCCCCGGGGTGGGCAGGGGGCAGAGTTAAGGGGATTCAGCCTCCCCGTGAGCTGCACTCACCTCCACGGTGCAGAGCGGTGAGGCAGAGCCCCAGGCCCAGCACTGTCGCCCAACCGCCCGCCATGCCAGCCCCAGCCAGTCTTCCCGCTTCCTCCCAAAATCCCAGTCCCTCCCTGTCCACACTGGGGCCGGATCTGGCTCCGGATGGGGGGGATACAATAGCCGGATACAGGGGCCAGGAAATGCCGAGGGGAGGAGGGGGGCAGGTTGTGCTGAACAAAACAGCTCAGCCACATTATGGCAGTGGGAGTGCCTGGGCATGGTGGCACTGGCGGCACCTGGAGACAGAGGGGTTGAGGACACCAGCAGTTAATGAATTTAATTAGTCAGAGTAAATTCGCCCCATCCTCTGCCATATTCAGAGGAACCTGAATTAAGAAATGAGCTCTCAGCTGATGACACCATCAGTAGGGACCAGGGTGAACAGTCCAGGGTCTCCCAGGCTCTTCAAGCTGAAGTTTGAGTGCCAGCCAGATGCAACAAGCTTGTGTGGTCTCAGCCAGCTCCCACCTCTCATGTGTCCCCCCCACACCGGGGGTGGGCCATATTCCACAAAGACACCCAGGGGTGCTACCACTGGCCGGGTAGTATGTTTAGTTTATTGGTTAGTAGTGTACCTCGAGCACTTCAGGGTGCCCCGGCATCCACCCTGGGTGTCCCAGGGCCTGGCTTGCTTGGCTGGCTGCCCTCTGCTTTTCATCCTAAACCTATTTCCTGGGAAGGCCTGGGGGAGAGGTGACAGCGTGGTCCCAAAACCAGGGTATTTTCACAGAAAACCCCGGCACGGCGGAGGGACAGCGCTCAGGCCAGGGCTTCCAGCCCACGTTTAGGGGATGGTGCATCCAGGGAGCTGAGGGGCAGGAGGACCCCTCTCCCCTCCATTTAGGCCACCTTCGTGCATGTGTGTGCTTGGTCAAGTTTGTGTGCCAGTGCATGCCCTGCTCCACGCATGGGGGTGTGTGCCTCGGCAGGTGGGCATGGTGCTCTGAGACATGTGTGTGCGCGTGCAGTCGCTCTGTGTGCCGTACGTGTGCTCCCTGTGTGCTCAAGCATGCTCTGAGCACGCTCAGCTGCTTTGTGCATGCTCTTTCCACATGCACCGCACGCGCACTGTGCAAGCACCACACATGAGCTCTCTGCACACTCGCTGCAGGCTCCACGTGCGCCTGTGCCGACACCATGTGCTTGCTCACCCACACACTCTGTGCCCAGTCAGGTGCACACTTTGTGCACAAACACCTTTCCACCTGTGCCATTCACACTCGGTGGCTGTTCTGTGCAAGTGCTGCATACATCCTCTCTCCTCAGTCTTTGCACACTCAGTGTAATCTCCATGCAAATACTGCATGCACGGTCTCTCCACGTGCTCCATGTGCACTCTGTGTGGACTCTCTCTGCACACTCGTGCTGTCTGCACGCTCTGTGCACACTCAGAGAGCACACCCAGTGCCGGCATGCCTGCAAACGCTGTGCATGGTCTGACCTGCACATTCTGTGTGCACTCTGTGCACACTCTGTGCATTCTCAGCTGCATGCTTTGTGTGTGCTCTCTCCATGTGCTCCACATGCTCTCTTGGACACTCTGTGCATCCTCTCTCTGCGCACTGCGTGCACATTTGCTGCACACCCTTGTGCCTGCCCCCATGCACCCTGTGTGCACACCCTGTGAGCTGTCCTGCATGCTCCATGCACACTCTCTCTGTGCACTGCTTCCACGCTCTCTCTGCATGCTCTGTGCACACTCTCTTGCATGCTCTCTGTGCACTATTTGCATGTTCTCTCTGCACACACGTGTGCTTCCTGCATGCTCCCTGCACACTCATCCTGGCGAGAAAGCCATTAAAGCAACGCCCCAGGAAGACGGGGGATGGAAGAGGGGAGCTCCAGGTGGGATCAATAGGAAATTAGTGACTTTACGCCAAGTGGAATGATGCCCAGTGGCAGAAGCGGGGCTGCGCCAGTGTCCCCGCTTGCTTGCATGCTGCTGCTGAAGCACGCACAGTCTCCCCTGCTCAGGCACTGATCTCCACAGCGTTGGCCTCCTCCTGCTCCCGGATGACATGGACACCGGCAGTCCGCAGCAGCCGTGGAGCGCCGCGGGAACGCGCTGGCGAACCCGGTGGTGACCTGTGGGTCCGCGTTGAGGCAGGTGAGCGAGCTGGTGAGCGATGGTAACGACGAGTTGAACGCACCACTGGTCCCGGTGAGCGACCGGCTGCGGGTACCGGTGAGCTGGTGTAACCTGGTTCAACTGTGCCGCGGGGCTCGGGTGGTGAATCCTCCTCTGCCTCTGGTGAGTCCTGCCAAAAGCCAAAAGTAGATGAGCGCAGGATTTGTGCGATACCCTGTGCCAGCACACTACCAGCACCACTGGCTGCTCACCTTATCCTTGAGGATATACAAGGCCACTGGGTTTTTGCGCTCGTGCTCGCCACTCCGTGGGATGCCCTCAGCTACATGGAAGCAAGGTGTTGCTCACAGTGCCAGTGGCACTGTTGTTTCCCCAACCCATCACTGCCATGCCAAGGCTGGCACTCACCCTCATGTTTGAGGCGCTCCTCATCCTGCTCAGCATAGTCAGAGGTCGGTTGCGTCTCCGCTTGTCGCTTCTCCCTGGGAAGGGAGAGGGGATGGGGCAGCACCGCCATCACAGTGGGGGCAGTGGGGGGGCTGCCTGCGACTCAGCCAGGAAAGGGCCCATTGCTGTTGGGAGGGAGAGATGGGATGGGGTGGAACGGAACGAGGTAGAATAGGATGAGATGGAATGGGACAAGATGGGGTGGGACAGAACGGTACAAGATGGGATGGAATAAGATGAGATGTGATCAGATGGGATAAAATAGTATGGGATGGAAGAGATGGATCAAGGTGGGATGTCATGGAATGGGATGGGATGGGGTGGAACAGGACAGATGAGTCAAGACAGGATGGGATGAGATGGGTCGAGACAGGATGGGGTGGGTCAGGATTGGATGGTAAGAGATAGGATGGGATGTGACAGAATATATGGGTGAAGGCACGATAGGATGAGGCGTGATGTGATGGGACAGGACAAGATAAGATGGGAAGAGTTGAGACAGGGCAAAACAGGATGGGACAAGACAGGATGGGACAAGATGGGACTTGGTCTCCCATGTTACTCTCAGCCGTACTTCTTGGAGGGTTTCCAGCAGGCACAAACTGTCACCAGGGTGACGAGAAGGAAGATGCCTCCTGTGGATAGGATGATGTAGAGAGAGCTCCGACCTGGGACAGAAGAAGGAGAGGGGGCAACACCCCCAGAATTTTAGCTGAAAGCATCCGCAAGGGATGACTAACCCTGGGGATACAAGAGGGGGGAACAGGTGGCTTACGGTAGACAGTCAGTTTCACGGGGACACTGCGGCCGTGGCTGATGGGGTTCTCCACCAGGCAACTGTAGACGTCATCGTCAGCCATGAGGACGCGAGTGATGGTGAGGATCTTCTGGTCGGGGGAGAGGAGCAGTCGGGAGTCATTGCTCAGTGGCCGCCCATCCTTCAGCCAGGTGTAGGTGGGTTTGGTGCCATTCTCATGTGAGCAGTTGAGGGTGAAAAACTCGCTGAGCTCCAGCACTGTTGAGGAGGCCACCAGCACTTGTGGCTTGGAGATGGGAACTGTGGATGAGTAGGGGAACCATGGTGATGCCATGTCTCGAGGGACAGATGGGCCCAGGAGACAGGAAGAAAGGCATCAAACCCCCACCAGAGATATATCTTGGCTGTGTGGGATGGTTGAAACCCCCAAAATCACCTCCCAGTTGGAGAAAACCCCCCCAAATATAGTCAGGGAAGAGATCCCATGGAGAACTGAATCTCCAGGAGATACCCTTCTAGCCCTTACTGTCCACGGTGAGGTTGATGGTCTTCTCGCCAGTGAAGGTGTCATCAGTGATGGACACCTCCACCTCGTAAGCGCCTTCATCAGCCAGCTGCAAGGGGCTGATGAGCAACGAGCCGTTCTCCAGCACCCGGATGCGGTCACGGTAATCAGGCCGTAGGTTGCCAATGATCTCAGTGCCGATGGACTGGACGACAGTGACAGGTTTGTCCCGCTTCAGCTGCCACTTGACCACCGGCTTGTCAGCACTGGCGCTGGCGTAGCGCACCGACAGCAGCGCCGCTTTGCCCGCCGTGCCGCGGACCAGCGGCGTGGGGCTGGTGATGTTCACTCCTGCCAGCAGACCTTGGGGTGGAGAGACACAGTGTGGTGCTGAGCTGAGAAAACTGGGGAACCCCCTTTCAGAGCCGCACTGAGTACCCCCAAAATGCCTGACTTGTTTCCGTAGCCCTTGCAAAGATGCACACATCACCCCCAAAGTGCACTGCAAAAACCAGAGAACCACCCCCAATATTGCTTTGGGCATGGGAGGTGTGGGGGGGGGCAATGCAACCCTCTGCGAAGATGCATTATTGCCCACCAAAACTTCATCAGGAGTGGGAGCAGTCCTGCATTCATGTCAATGCAACCAACCCTTTGCAAAAATTCCTGTATCACTCCAAAAAATGCAGAGGGGTGGGAGACAGGTTGATGCAACCTTTGGTACACATGAATCATCGCTCCCCAAAAACTACATTTTGGGTGGGAGCCCCCTGTGCCCAGATCAGTGTTGTGCTTTGCAAAGATGCCTCAATCCCCCCAAAATAGATGGGGGGAGGGTTTTGCAACCTACTGCCACCCCCCTTCAATTCTCCTGTCCAGACAAAGCCCCCCTCAGATGTAAAACTGCATCACGGGGCTCAGTGCACGTGCATCACTACTCATCACTGGTTTTAAGCCAAAAAAAAAAGGCAGGAAAAAAACGGAAAAACATGGGGTTTTTTGGGAGGGGCCTCCCCAAAACATCCTCTCTCACCAAAACACCTTAGCTTCATCATCCTCTTGCCATCCCAGGGGTCCCATCTATGAGCCCCCCACTCCAGATGCCGTCATCCGATGGCAAACAAACCCTGTATTGAAGAGGAGGGCAGAGTGGGAAAACCAGCTGGGGAGGGTGAAGCAGAAGCAAGAAAGGCCTTAAACAAGCCCGAAAAGTCATGGGACCTATTGGTATGCAGCGTCCGTCCGTCCGTCCTCCTCGGTAGCGCCATGCTTGCCCTGCAAACGTGCCCTGACTTGCCAAATTTAGGGGATCCCCCATAGGGAAAATCCAGGCATGGGATGGGGATGTGGCTTTTAATGCATCCTTGCTCCCTGTGCACCTCCAAATCACTGCTCATTAACTGGTTCTTCCTTTTTTAAACCCAATTCCTAATTTTTTTTCTCCACTCAGAGTAATAAATTTGGGAGTTAATTAATAAATCAGGCAACATTCCCATTTCCTACAGTATTCTTGGCTTAGGGATGCAGATCTTCCAGCCTGTATTGATGGCTTCTGTGGAAAAAAACCGCTAAAAATCCTCATTTCCCAGCTATTTCATGCAATAAATTCCTATTTCTTTGGAAAAAGCACCACAGCATTTTTTTGGGGGCCCTGGCAACAGCTCTGGTGTTTTTTTAGGGTCTAAATCAAAGCCAGCAATGAATCAAGACGGTTTTGCTTTGCATCTATCCTCATCCAGAGGGAAATGGGGCCTCCCCAGGGCTGGTTTTGGATCCAAACTTTGCTAAAATAGGGCAACCTTGTTGCAGGTGATTTTCTGCCTTGCCACACATGGGATGGGGCAGCTTGGGGTTCATTAAACACCAAAGGGTGAGGATTTAGGGAGTAAATGATGGAGTAAACCAGGGTTGTAACGGGATGGGGCAAACCTAGAAATGGGGTGAAAATTGAGTTTTTAAGGAAAGCTGAAGGATGGGTAAGAAAATAGATTTGGGGATGCTGAAAAATGAGGGGGGAAAAGGGGTTTGGGGGAAGACAAAAATCTGAGAGAAGCTTGGGGTGGGGGCGGTGCCAAATCCACCCCCCCATCAGGACCCGCTTGGCTCCAGACAGTGTTTTCCCCAGTTGTACTCCCAATTTTACCCCCTTTTTTCTGCCTCCCAAGGAGAGGGTATGTTCAACAGTGCAGCAAAGCGCCCCAACCCCCCCACATCGGGTATCGGTATCGTCACGCCCCGGCCCTCAGCCCATCTGAACACCCCCAAAACCCAAGGAAAAAAGGGAAAACCATGGAAAAATAGGAAATCTCCCTACCTGCGTGCAGCGCAAGGAGCCAGGTCACCGGCAGCAAGCAGGGGGGAGCGGGCTGGCCCCGCGGGGCAGCCGGCGATCCCCACATTTCGGGCAGGCTCGCCCCCCGAATCGCTCCGCTTCCCCACTCTGGGCACGTCCCTCGGAGCTCCCGGCTTGGCGCTTCGCCCAGCTAATTTATTTTTTTCCCTTCTTTTTTTTTTTTTTTTTTGTTCTTGCCTTTCTCAATAGAGCCCTGTGTCCTGGTGGCTTTCGCCTCCCCAGCGGCCTCAAGCTGACATTTTATTTGAGGAAAAAACACTCAGGTTTGCAATTTTCCCCCTGTTACAAACCCCCAGTTCCATGTTTTCCCAGTTCTGGGGACACACTCGAGGTTGGGGGCATCACGCCACCAAGCCCAAACAAGATTTACTGTCCTCTCCGCAGACAATCCAATGGGACTTAGGGCTCTGAACATCCATTAAGTCGGAGTTTTCTCTTGGGAGGGTATTTTTCAAAGCCGGACCCCCAGTCTAAAGGAGCTCCCCCCTTTTATTTTTGTCTTCCCAGGCTCTAAAATGAAGCTGTGGTCATACCCAGGCTTCGTTCCAGCTCTGATGCCAATTAGCACTGGTTTCCCGGGCATCGCTGAATAGGGCAGCGGGATGTGGGGCAGGATGCCCAGAGCCACTTCCCACCCCCACGCTGGGAGCTGCCAAGCTCATCACCCCAGTGAGCCACCGCCTGCCCCTGCCGGAGGCTCCCTGATCCCCAAGAGGGGTCAAGACCTCCAAATGTCTTGCCCCAGAGGGAGAGGCAAGCTCTGGGGGAGATGTTTGGAGGGGGGACACGTTATGGTGGAATGGTACAGGGAAGGCTTGGAGGGACTTTTGGTGAAGACACTGCAGGGAGATGCTGTAGGGATGGATTTGGGGGATGCTCCAAGAAGATGTTTTGAGAGACTATTTGGGGGGATATTGAGGGGGGCCGATTCGTGAGGGAGATGCTTTGCAGTCATGCCATTGGGAGATGCTTTGGGGTGGGGTTTTGCAGGGATACTGTCCGGAGATGTTGTAAGGGGGGTACTCGGTGGGGTTCAGGGATGGTGTGGGGGACACTATATGGATGTTTGGGGGCGACTGTGGAGAGAGTGTTCCAGGGATGCTCAGCCGGCTGCTTCGGGGATCCTCTGCGTACCATTCACCCCCCACGCCGTCCCCTCCCTTTTCCACCGGAGGCGGGTCTCGAACTCTCACTCTCGGGAACAGGAGGGGCCGCGGGCGGGGCCGCGGGCGGGGAAATGGGCGGGGCAATGGGCTGGCAAGTGGGCGGGACCCTGAGCTAATGGGCGGGGCAACGGGCCAATGGGCGGGGCAATGGGCCAATGGGCGGGGCAATGGGCCAATGGGCTGACCAGTAGGCGGGGCAAGGAGCCAATGGGCGGGGAAACGGGCCCATCGGCGGGTCAATGGGCCA
>JAWWEU010000068.1:1762905-1778291 GCA_035583155.1 Acropternis orthonyx
CCAATGGGCGGGTAAATGGGCGGGTCAATGAGCCAATGGGCGGGTAAATGAGCCAATGGGCGGGGTAACGGGCCAACGGGCTGGTCAGTGGGCGGGGCAATGGCCCAGTGGGCGGGGCCGCGGGCGGAAGTGGCGGCGGGCGGGGCCGGTGGCGGGGCCCTGGGGCGCTGTGGGGGCCGGAGGTGCTGGGCCCTAACGGGGCTGGGGCCGGGGGGCCCCGAGGCCGTGGGGGGCAGCGCGGGGGGTGCCGGGGGCGGCCGTCCGCGGGGGGCGGGGCGCTCCGTGGGGCCGCGCGGCTGAGGGCGGGTGGTCTCTGGGGGGGCAGGGTGGGGGGCCCGGGCGGCCCACCCTCACCTCCCTTCCCCTTTCCCTTCCCCAGGGATGGCGCCCCCCTCGCAGGAGCGGCGCCGGGCGGCGGGGCAGCCCCCCGGGGGGCGCCAGGCGAGACCCCCGCGGCGGAGCTGGCGGGTGCTGGCCGAGCGCAACCAGAGCGTGGCCCCCGTGGGCGTCTGGGTGGAGAGCGGGCCGGGCCGGCCGCGGCAGAGCCCGCCCTTCGTGAGTAAGCCCCGCGCTGTGCCGGTAAAACCACGGCGGTGGTCAGAGCTGAAAACCAGCTTTTTCGCAGCCTGAAGGTGGCTGGGAACATGGCTCCTTAAATATAGGGGCTGCCACAGCCTGGCCTCCGCTTTGCACAAGCCCGCAGCATCTCTCCGAGTTGATTCCCCTGCAATAAACTGTGGGTTTGGGGGAGAAACGCATCAATTTTAAGCATCAGTCAGGTGGGGAAGCCAGCCAGCGCTGCTTTCCGCCTTCCCACTCATCCCTAAAGGATGTTGGTGAACCAAGATTTTTATTCCGTGTTGCTGATTTAAAAAAAAAGTATATTAAGTTGAGGGTTTCAGGGTCTGGAGCCAATCTCAGCTGTACCCCATTAGAAACACTTAAGGAAATCTTTATGGATGCTTATCTCAGGGATTTCTGCTTTGAGGGTTATTCTAAGAGGACTAAAAGTGCATTAAATACCGGATGATGAGTTCAGTCCCCTGTAATTAATGTCTGAACATTACAGAAGCTCCTGCCCTTTTGAGATGATTTATTTTTATATTGTAATTTAAATCCTGAAAGGTTGAGATAATATATGGAAATGAATCATCTCCATATTCCACAAAACTTCCATCTCAGCACCGTGAAACTTCTGGGGAAGCTGAATTCTTACTGAGACCTTCGGGGTGCCAGGTTGCTCCCGGGGCCCCCAGGAGTGGGCGAAGCTGCCCAGGGTTATCTGATCTTATTTAATACTTTTAATTAATACCTATTAATGCCTCCTACATCGGAGCTGCTGCTGAGATGGGCAGTGGGTGAGCGGGTGCTGGGCTTTTCCCTGGAGCTGTGGCTTGGTTTTATCTGTAACAGTGTAGGTTTCTCCCCATCTTGGAGCTTTGTTGGGCTGTGCTGACCCTGCTGTGCTGCTGGGAGTGTTCCAAGTTTATCTTCAGCTTCACTCCTTTCCTCCATCCCTTCAGTCTCCGGTTTCTCTTGCTGTGGTGGCAGCCAGGAGAGTGATGCTGTTGGTCTTTAAGGCATGGTGGTGTTGCAGAGTTGCTTGGCAGGACTGCAAGGAGAAAAGAAATGGTTTTTGGGGGGTTTTCAGGTCATTGCTGTTAATCTTTCACTTCAGATGGTAAAAATATTCCAGAGCAGCACTGTGCTCTGTGAACTGCTTCCCTGATGTGCTTCCAGACTTGCAGAGTGTTACAGGATGAGGGGCCGGCCTGTTCCTTTTGAATTCAGGGTTTGGATATTTGAGCATCCTTTCATGGGAGCAGGAGCTTGGAGCTGCTGCATGAGGCTCCTTTTTCTTTCCTTTCTGGTGTGTTGCAGAGAGGCAAAGGCACACTCTGCATCTCTCTAGTCAGATTCAATCCAGCCTATAATAATCCAATAGACATTGTCCAAGGTGTTATTCCATAGATTTGAAAAAAACCCGTGAAATTTGTGCTGAGTGCTGCCTGTCTGCCTGTTTGCTGCAGGTTGGGGGAAGAGAGGGTACAGGGATACAAACTGCTTTAATGCTGCAAAACCCACGTGAAATCTGTTTCTACCTCTTGCAGGCTTCAGCACTGCGGGTGGAGGAGGAGCTGAAGGAGCAGCAGCGGCAGAAGGCAGCCCGCCTGAGGAGGTTCCAGGGCGAGGTGAGGCAGCGGGTGAACCGGCACGTCAGGATGCGCCGGAGGCAGGAGCTGCAGAAGTCCTATGAAGCAGTAAGCAGGGCTCTGTCAGGAGAAACTCCTCCAAACCCAGTGTAAATTGGGAAAAATCCAAACACCGGAGCTCAAGTCGAGGTGTTAATGAGAAAAAATGGGAAAATCTGAGGTCCCAGCCCCTGTGGTGGCCAATAGTGTCCTGGCAGGCTGGGTTAGTGTGATGCCTTGGCTGGTGCTGAAGGTGCTTGAAGCCTCCCCATGGAAAGGTCACTGGCTCCCTTGGGCAGCAGCAGAACAGAGTCCCAGAGCCCTGTGCAGAATTGCCTGGAGTTAAAAAGCATCCAGGTCAGGGCTGGGAATGATGTGAATGCATCCTGGCTGTGTTTGAAGCAAAACAGCTTTTCTGCTGTCTCTTTTCAAATCCCTCTTCCAAAGCAGCCAAACAGTTTTCAAGCAACAGTTTCCTGCTGTCTCCAGATTCCCTTTTCCCCCCCATGGGCTTGTTTTGGATTATCCTATGAATATATTTAGTCCTTTCTATTCTCAAACAAGTGCAGGGGAGACTTGCCAGAATCTGACTGTGGCACAGAAGGGAATGCACTGAAATGTCACCAGCTCTGACTGCCCCTGGGATGTTTGGGCTGTTTCCATGGCTGATTGGGGATGTCCTTATGTAACTCCACCAGCTCCAAGCAGGAAGCCCACAAATGCCCTCAGCCCCTGAGAGCCTGATGGTTCTTTGTGCTCTCTCAGCATGGAGAGCCAAAACCTCCAGCCCAAGAAATGCCACCCAAGGGTGAAGATTGACATCTTTCCAGGTGATGGCTGGAGATCCGACGTGGCTTTTTCCTGGCAGGCGGAGCGGGAGAGCTGCGTTGCTGCGCAGTACTCGACGCCCTGGAAGAACACGTGCCTGTTCCGGAGCCACCCCGCTCCCATCATCTGTGGGTCCAGTACTGGCTCCAGCCCGGCCCGGTGGGAAGGGGCACGTGGTGAGCCATTCCAGCAGCAAGCTGCTGAGGTGAGCCGTGCCCCTCCTGTGTTTCCATCCCCGCTTCAGCATCCTGGGTCCTTGACGTTTGAAATCGAGAACAGGCAGTATTTCTTTCCCTTTTACAGCACATCCTTAATATTTGGAGTTTAGTACTGAATGAAATATTAGCTCCCATTTCCACCCTGAATGTTGTTGTGCTCCTCCCCAGCGCTCCGCAGAGCATCCAGCCGGGTCACAGGTGCCTTCTCTGAACCCCGCTCGCAGACACAGCGTTTTCCCATCCGTGTCCTGGCGCAGAGGCGGCACTAGGTGGTGCCAGCTCGTTGCAGCTGCATCTGGTGGTTTATAGAGCCTGTGTGCTCGCCTAAGGAGCTGGGGTTACTCTAGCTGAAGCACTGTGGGGTGGATTTCACTGAAGTACCTTAAGGTGGAAAATCACTTCTGGCTGGACACCAAGCAGGAAAACTGGGGATCTGGCATCTCAGCAATGTGTTTTGGGAGCAGATGAGTTGCCTGGATTGGGATTTCAATACCTTGGGGCAGCTCTGAAAGATCCCCTGGCTGATTGTGTGTTGAGCTGATCGGTGCCTTGATCGAGCCCCTTGGCTGGAGCAGAGTGATGGGGAGATCTCTCCGTGCAGCTGAACTTGTGCTGAGCTGTCTTTGCCTTCCCTCTGGCCGCAGCTCAGCAGAGCCGTGAGGCAGGTGCGGCGCAGGCTGGCGTCCCGCAGGACCGTGTGCCCTGGCGCGGATCCCCCCACACTCCCCGGTGGCAGCTGGAGGCGGGAGGTGAGTGAGGGCTGCCTGGGCTGGGGGAAGAAACATCACCTTGCAAACTGTTGAAGGTTTGGCTCTACTTAAGAAGTCCAAAGCATAATTCAGGGTGTTTCTCCAGCAGGAATGAAGTAAATTGTGCATCCCTGACCCACCTGATGGGTAGCCAGTGGATTTCAGTGACGTCGAGGGCTCTGTTTCTCTGTCTCTTCTGCCTTTCAGAGAAGGCAGCAGGATAAAGTGGATGAAAACATCTCTGTTTGAGATAAACTCAGAGACAAGAATTCAAAAAAGACTTTTAGAGGCTTGTGATCCAAGATTGTGATCTGGGTCTTTGGGAAGCATGTGACTACCAGTTCTCCCCTCAGGTGCCTTTATGTCTTTAACAAACCTCAACAACTCTTTCCCTTGCATCGATCCCTTGTTTTGTGTGGGTGGCGAAGATCTGGAGTGTTTCCCTCACCCGGGGCTGTCTTCTGCTAGAGAATCTTGGCATGCAGCTGCTTTCCTTGAAGCAGTTCAGAGGAGGTCAGTCCCTCACTTTGTTGTGTTGAATTTCATCCTGCTTTTGCCCCTCCAGTTCTCAAGAACAACTCTGTGTGGCAGCTATTATCCCGCTCTCTGTGCCAAGACCTTTCTCAAACTGACGTACTTTGGAGAACACCAGCAGCAACCCAGCCTAGTCTTATTGCCTCTGTAGCCAGTTTCCTGCCCATCTTGCAATTCTTCATTCCCATCTATTTCTCAGGTTCACCAAAGGTGAAGTAGATCTTGGCTGATTATCTTGAAAACACCGTTTACATAAGGGCTGGTCTGGCTCTTCCTCCTCTGTGTGCTCTTGGATTTCTGTGTGCTCTTGGATTTCTGATGAAGTCAGCTCTGCAAACAGGACTCAGAGAAACACTGTAATTATGGGCTCAAAAACCTCATTACCTGTTTCCGACACCAAACATCCCTCCTGTTTGAGCCGTCTGCATTCAGGGAGATGGGGTGATTCATGACTTCGCTATTAGCAGCACTAAAGCTTCACATAAATAACAGAGCCACTGCCCAGGGGAACCGGGGGGTTACAGGAAATCTGTGGGAGTCCTGGGCAAGTCATCCACAGCAGTGAGAAACACTGGGAGGGATTTGGGACCATCCTCCTGTGCCAGCCTCGCTGCAGCTACAGTTAATCTACATAAGGAAGTTTAACAGCTTCCGTGGGTCATTTATTCCAGGAGGAATATACTGATTTATTGCATTGTTCTGTTTTATTACTCCAAGGTAGCTGAGGAGAAAAAAAGCTCTAATATTGATCTGAGTCTGTGTCCCTGTGTGAAGGTTCGGCATGTTCCCACATAGGCAGGACAGCAGTGTGTTCCCTTCTCTTCAGGTGCAAAAGGCGCCCGTGGACATAACCATGGACTTAAGCCCCTTGATAATGCTGCCTCTGCTTTTGTCCTCCCTGGATTTCCCTGTGCTGTGTATTCCAGCCCATTTCTTTGGTTTGAACCCAAGGGTTTTCCACCCAGTACTTCTGCAACTGCAAGTGGGATCAGTAGTTTAATCAAGATGCTTCTTTCTTCCCTCATCCAGGCTGATAATGAAATCATGGAGCAGAGCCCACGTAGTTCTTACCCTCTTTCTGTGCAGTGAACTCCTGAGACCAAATCTGGATGGTGTTTTTAATCAATCTTGCACCTCCCATGTCAGACTTCCATCTAACAGGTTTTGCTTTACCCGCATGTTGAATTAGGCCACCTCAAGAGCTCAGCTGAACCTCAGTCTTCTGCTGCTCTTTGCCTGAGGCCTCTTCCTTCTATTGTAGGAGAAATTTAGCCCAGTCAGACCTGATTTGCTCTTGACACATTTATGCAGTTGCTGTTTATCTTGTCCCTTGGCTTACGGGCAGTTTGCAAGGTGATTTACTCTTGTTTTTCCAAAAGTTACAGTTAAACTCTTCAGGCTAAAATCTTCTACTTAGTATGTCCTTTCCCCCTCCTTTAAATAAAGAGAGTTGCCCTTTTCTGATAATCTGGACCTCCACAGATTTCAGGGATCTGTTCCCACCTCAGCTGCCACTCCTAGCAGTCACCCGAGACAGATCCTGCCTCCTTAAAAACCTCAACTTCTAGGAATAACCTGACTGTTTCTTCCCAATAATAATAGCACCAGCATTTTTCTTCCTGCCACTAGCTCAGAACAAGCCTTTGGCTGAAATGTTTTTCTCCTTTGGTCCTCTTCTCTGCATTTTTCTTCTCATTTTTCCTTTTTCCCTCTAAAGTGTTGCATTCCCTGCAATCAATAATCCATGTTCCTAATATCGTTGCTCTTTCTTTCCCTGAGAGGTTTCTTTTCAGGTCAAAAGCATCTAAAGAGTTAATTCCCTGCTTTCCCAAGCAGGTACCACAAGGTAATCACCTGGAAATGACCTGTCTGGTGTTCGAGGTCATCCTGTTCACCAAGCCTTTGCCTTCAGGGTTTGGTGGACTGCTGTAGCTCTCCAGCATGACAGCACACAAATTCTTTCCCCCAGTGTCTCATTTCACAAAGTTGGTGGCTCTTTCCCCACAGTTTCATGTCTTTTTACCTTCAGGGCTCCAGGACAACCTTCCAAAGCAATAACCCTTCCCCTCTGTTCCCATATCCTTACCAAAGCAGTTCTGTGTCACATTTTTGTCATGATGGGGTTGATAGGGTAATTCCTGTGCCTATCAAATAATTCTATGTTCAAACTGACTCCAGACTATCCTCTGTCCTTCCTGTACAGCAGCAGAGCCATCTCAAGGGATTCTTGACATGACATGCTCTCCTGTTGATCCATCCTCTCCCTCTGTCAGCAGTCCTGCTCTTCCCTTCCAACCATGATGAAGGAAAAAGAATCGAAGGGAAAAAAATTTATCCTGGCTCCAAGCTTGCTTCTGGCATTTTGGTTCTTTTGTTTGTAGGAAACAATCTGCTGCCTCTCAAAATATTGTGGATTGCCACTGAGGAGCCTGCCCACTTCCCGTCTGAAGGAGTACGCTCCATGCTCCAGTGTCACTCCAGAAATCCCATCTCCTTGCCATTGCTAAACACTGCCTTGCCTTCCAATTGCCCCATACACATGTCTGTCCCACTGCTTCTGCAGCTTGGGAGAGCATAGTCACACATCACCCATGTCACACATCACCCTGTTGCGTTCGTGTTTCCTGGCTCTGGTGCCCTGTGGTGCTGCTGAACACGCAGCGCTGCCAGATCTCATCCAACTGACAGCACACGTGCCCTCGCATTGAAGCCGCTCTGAGGGTGTTGAATTTGCCCTTGGTGCCAAAGCAGCCAGACTTGAATTCCATATTTACACCCATCTCCTCCCTTCTCCAGAAACCAGAGCCTTGCCCGGCAGCTGCAGTGCCCAGGGAGGATGAGAGCGAGGAGCTGCTGCTGGTGGGACACCACGATCTGCCTGCTGAGCTGCAGGAGCGAGGCACAGCTGGGCAGGACAATGACTTCTACATCAAAATTGAATTTGCAAAAGTAAGACCCATGGTCTTAAAAGGTTCGGATCACTGGGGGGTTTTTGGTGTCTTGGAGAGGCTGCTCTTGGAGTAGAGCAGTTGCTCCCTCAGGCCTGCTTAACTCTGAAGCCTGCTGTCATCAGAGTGGGCTTGGGAGCAGCGTCGGAGCTCAGTGAAATTGGTGCTGCTGTTTCTTGCTTTCGTGGTACAGCTGTGGCCTCAGAGGGGTTTGATTCCTGCCTGCCTCGTGATGCCCGTTGGCAGCCACCCAGCCGAAATCTGAAACCGAGGCCCCGCACGGTACGCGGAGCCTCGCTGAGTCTGCGGCGGCAGGACCTGCAGCCCTGCTCGGAGGCAGCGCAGGGTGGAAGAGATCAAATTGGCCAGAAACCTCCTAGAAAAAGATGGGGGGGAAAAAAAAGCTTTGTATCAGAGGAAGGAGGTGGCTGTGTCAATCCCAGTGCCCCTGGGTGGCAGACCTGCCCTTGAAGAGGTCTGCTGATGGTCTTACCTTTCCTTTTTTATTTTCAGGCAGCTTTTGTTGAGCATCTAGGGGGTGGAAATGGTTTACCCTGATTACCTGGGGTGATTAGCAAAGGCTTTATGGCTGTGGCAGCTGTGCCCACCCTTGGCTGAGGATTAGTCCAGATTGGAGCAGAAGTACTGGTTGGGCAGAGAGTGAGTGGGGGGAGACAGCGGAGGTTTATGCCGGAGTTTACGCTGAGGTTTTGGGAGATGTTGGCTGTGGAATTCCCCTGATACTTCACTATTTGTATTATTATTATTTTTTTCACACTTCACAAAGTTCATAATAAAAGTTCACGGAGGTGTAAATCCATATTTAAGCTAAACCTCCTCCAAGGATACCTTAAGAGGTGTTTTGGCAAAGCCTTCATGCTCAGGCTCCTGCGTAGAGATGTGACACATCTTTCCTGTCCATAGCTAAACTGTACCCAAAATAAAGCTGTAGGGATCATACAGAGAACTTGCCTCCAGTGAAGAGCAGTTTGCTGAGGGAGGATGAGAAACTTGACCATGGCAATGCTGATTCTGCTCCCTTACATTGTCTTTCAGGTCTGTGATGGGTCGGTGAAGGAACTGAGCCCGCTGGAGCCTCCCCTGAAGCCATGCACTGATTACCAACCTCCCCTCTGGGCTGGTGTTGACCAAGAAGAAACCAGGAAGCAGGTCTGTCCAGAGGAGCCAAGCCCTCTTGGTTTTGTCTGAAAGGGATGGGGCTGTCAGGAATACTGATGGCTCAGATAAGAAGCCTCAGAGCTGCCTTGAGCTATGAAACCCCTTCTGGGTTTAGTTTGTCAGCTCAGTTTTGTGGTGTCTCAGGTCTTGGGCAAAGCTACCACGTTATTTTTTAAGGTCTCTCATGACTAAGTGCAACTCTTCTGTACTCTTCCTGCAAAATCTGGGATGTGAATCACAGGTTGGAGAAGAGTTGGAGAAGAAATGGGCTCCATTCATTCTGCCTGGCAAAAGCTAGGGGTCACTTGCTTATAGTTGCAGGAAGAGCAAGAAGCTACCAAAAGTGCTTAAAAATAAAAAAGGGCAAACCCAACTTTATCTTGTTTGGGTACAAGGCTGGAATATAAAGGTTTCTCTGATTTTTGGAATGGTCTAAAGCCTGGTCTGATGCCGAGCAGATGATTTCATGAGGAGAGCTTACGACCTGTGTCCGGGCAGGTTTGGCTTGTGCTAATCTGAGCGATGCAGAATGGTGATGTTTGTCTTGGATGTCTGAAGTGAGTGACTTCTATTTTCCTGCTTCTTTCTGCAGTGAAGAGGAACACTTTCCTCTCCTTCTGTCCTTCTTGCAACTTACAGTGTAAAACTGAACGATTTGCATGGTTTTTGTTCCTAGACAAGTTTTTTCCAATCAGCTGATGCCAAATCTGACTGTGGTTTCTTGCCGGCGTGACAACAGCTGGGGCTCCTCAGGCTGCTCCTTCCCCCACCATTCCCTTGCTTTTTATCTCCTTGGCTCTGATCCACCTGAGAACTCGTTTTGCAGCACTCTCCCCTCTCTGGGTTTTTTCCATCCGGCTTTCTCTACTGGGAGCCTGGGGATCCCTCCTCCTCCTTTATTTTCAGCTATGCTGGACTCTCCACAGGGTGAGATGGACAAACTTGGCCCAAAGCTCTTGGCATTGATGGGGAAAAATCCATGCCTTCAGCTGTCATGAGTCGTGGAGCTTAGTCTAGCTCTGTACCTCCTCTGTGGCAGAGCTTTTGGTGTGAGCTTTGGCCAGGAGGTTTCCCTGCTCTTGCTGCCTGAGTGGGATCAGCCAAAGCCAGACACTAAACCCTCAATATCCTTACGGGAGTCATTCTCTGCAGAGCTCATAGATTTTTCCTACCAGTGGTTTTGCCACCTCTGTGGTTCTCCTGGGTGTAGCGGATCCCGCTCAGTGTTGCATGTTCATTTTTGGGGGGAGATACAGGATTCCAGTGAGCCATAGGGGAGCAGCAGTCCCCAGGTAGATTCAAGTTCAAGGGGGTTAAAGAGGGTTTTTTAGCCTCAGGAAAGTGAGAGTTTAGGAATTTGTGAGGTGGAAGAGCTTCCATCCATAGGAAGCTTCACTGGAGGGATGCTGGTACAAAGCTCTCCGGATGCTCCAAGATCAGTTGGTCCTCTCCTACCTCAGTGCCATCTCTCCAGCTTCCCAGCCCTGGGTCATGTCCACTCAGAGATGTCCGTTTGAGGATCTCTTGGAGAAGGAGCGAGGTTCCATCCTCCAGAAATCAAGCGGAGCACTCAGTATAGCTCAATATAGCCCAAACATTATTCCCAGATGTCCCTCTCTTCCCCTCTGCAGCGGCAGAGTGAATTCCTGCGGTGCCGGCGCCTCTTCATGGCCATCGAGCGGCAGCAAGTGAAGGACCAGCAGCGGCAGCGAGAGAGGCAGCAAAGAGTTGCCCAGTGAGTCCGTGTGGGTGGTGGGGTCACCCATTCCATCAGGGCAGGGACCTTTGGAAGGGTGGAAAGGTCTTACGAGCTTGTCTGGTGTAAACAGACACAACTCTGACCCCGGGGTGGAAGTCATTCAACTGACCCACCCTGAGAGAGACCCTTAGGCCATGCCAAGTCCTTCAGCACTTCTCTACCTAATTTCTGAGTCCTGGTGCATCTTGTTTAGGACATGGGGCTGGGAGGGATGTAACTTCCCAAACAATGGCTCTTGGGAATCTGAGCTTGTGTTCAGAAACTTTAGGGTGAGGTCATGCTGTTGTGGTTAAACTGTGCCTATCTCTGGTGTTTTTAGTATCAGACCCTTCACCCTCACAGCTATAAAAACTTATACAGTGTCATAAAATGATTTCCACTCGTTTATTCTCTGTATCTGTGTAAAAGTATTGGTTATGGTGGGGATTTCTCAGCTTCTCCCTTGAAGGTGTTCATTAAGGAGGAGCTCTGCAAATGCATGCTAAGATCCTCTAATTTTTGGCTTTTACCTGACTTGCCCTCCAGTGAACCGACATAACTGACCATCCCAACTCTTCTGTGAGCAGGCTTTGTGGGAGCAGGACAGGCACCTCAAGGCAGGATTTTCATGGTCACTTTTTCGAGGAAAAAATGCCATGCTAAATCAGTGCTCCTCCAGCCACATTCATGGTGTTCCAATGGCACTTGGGAGCTTCGGAGAGCTTGTCCTACCCTGCAAGGGCTGGTGAGGCCCTGGGGCCTCCCTTGTTAGTGCGATACTTTTTCACTGTTATTGTTTTTTACCAGTCAGAGCGTGTGCAGGGAAGAGCTGGGTTTGTGATTACGGGGTGTAAAGCTCTGAATTGGCCTTGGTTTCTGGAGCAGATTTATGGTGCTGTACTTGAAGCTCTACATTTCATTGAAAGAACATTTCAGCAAACTTCAGCCAGAGAAGTTTGGCTTCAGTGCTTTCCTGCTGGATGTGAAGATTTGACCCCCTACATGGAGTAAGATCTGAAATGTCTTTCCTGATGACACCGCCTTCCCCTGGCTTCTCCCCAGCCTTGATTTTGTGTTTCAGTGCCTCCTGGCAGTCAGACACCTTGTTGCATTTGGGCACAAAATGGCAGATGCTTTGGTGTGAAGTCTTTGTGCTTTGCAATTGCCTCTTGTTAGGGAAATTTGTGTTGCATTTGGTGGGAATTACACAACCCAGGGCCTGCTGAAGGGCTGTGTAAGGGAAATTGAGGAAATAGAGGAAAACTTGGTTAAAAGTGCATCTTAAAGCCTATTTTGGAGCAAAGGTGGGATCCTTGGAGTGTCTCTGCCCTTCCCGGTCCTGAAAGCTGCTTACAGAAGGATCCAAGCTGTCCCATAACCAGAAGCAATGGGAAGCTGGAAAGCCAAGGTGTTGGTCCTTTCTGGTGGGTATTTAAAAGCCTGGCCATTGTGCTTGTTTTAAGGATAGAAGAGCAGCTCTGAGGAACTGCAGGTGGCATTTCCTGACAGGGGCATGTGTGGATGTGAGGCAGGAGGGAGTTAGAAAAGAAAGTCCACCATGGTGAGAAAATGAGCAGGAAGAAAGAGTTCGAGGGCATGACAGCATTCACAGGCTGGTGTTGCCTTATCAGGGGAAGAATGGAAGCTTGGGAAGTGTTTTCAACTGTTTTATGTTTAAAGCTGATATATTTATATATATATATATATATTTATACATATATATGCTGTGAGATATATATATATGTGATAGTGCAGAGTTACTTTTGCCTGTGAAAGCAGCAGTATCACCCAAATCCCTGTGCCCTGACCTCAGAGACAGGCACTGGCTGGGAATTGAAGGGTTGGGATGGGGAAGGTCCTTCCCTAAGCATGTGTGTTCCTGCAGGATTAAGAGGCAGAAGGAGAATCAGCGCCAGACGGAGGAGCAGAGGATGCGGGATCTGGCTGAGCAGCAAAAACCCTCCCTGGGAGAGGGAGCCTGGGAAGCCCTGGCCCAGCTTCAGCTGGAGGAGAGAAGAGTGAAGGACAGACAGCAGCGCGATAAGGAGCACGCAAGGTATGGCCGGTCCCTGCCCCTTTCGCAGAGTCTGGTGTCGCTGGCAGCAGTGAATGTTTGGTCCCTCACAGGTATGCCGAAGCTCTGAGAGCCCAGGTGAGGGAGAAGATCAAACTCTGTAACATCGACTTGCCCCCGCTGTGTTCCTGTGGGTCTGATTTCTGGGATTCCCACCCGGATACCTGCGCCAACAACTGTGTCTTCTACAAAAACCACAAAGGTAGGAGCTCCTGCTTCCCAAAGGGGAGGCATCTGGACCTGGATCCCTGATTACAGAGGGAAAAATCAAACCAGGATAGGTGGTTTCCTGCCACTATGCAGAAATGCTCCTCTAAATATACTCCGGAGAGGGCAAGTCAGGCTCTGTCTGTTAGGGAGTGTAGTGGCATCCTCAGCAAAGCACTAGTCCCGGCAATGTGTTAAGTAACGCGACTGTGACGCAGCTGCGTGTGCGTGGGGACACAATCATGAGGAAAATGCTGCAAATCATCTTGCTAAGGACACAGAGCCATCTGCCTTAAATGCTGAATCTTCTACTGGGAGAATGCATCAAGGCATGGAAATGGTCTTTAAGTGACTGAGTGCTCTGACCTGGAGCACAGCGTGGGAAAGTACCTGATGGGGCAAGTGGGAGTCATCTGGGAGAGAAAATAGAGAAACTAGGGCTTCATAAAATAATCTTTGGCTTGCGTACCACTTTGTACTCAGGAGTGTGCAGAGTGTGCAAGCAGGTGTGTAGAAAACTATAAGCATGTAGATTTACCTTAAAGCCCAGTTATTCTCTCTCTGCTCTATGGTGAAAGGCTGGAGCTGAGCCCAGTTTCAGGCCGTAAGTGCAACTTTCATCCCCGACACCATTTCTGTGTCCCCTTCCCGCTCAGCCTACAGCCAGGCGCTGCACTCCATGATCTCCTCCTGTGCCCACACCGCCACGCAGCCACTCCAGGACTTGGCTGCTCTCTGCGCTCACTCGGCGAAGCATCTGTGACTGGGGTAGCCCCGTGTCCCCCTCCCCATATCCTGGCAACTGGTGTGAGTATGGAGCAGGGCTGGGCCCTGTCCTGCCTGCTCCTGCCTGTCCCTCTGTGCCAGCTGCCAGGACAGTGTCACCTTTGCTCTCCTGCTTTGTGTGCTCCAGTTTGAGCCGTGCCTCTCCCACTCTGAGCCGTGTGTGCAGGTCGCTGGGGCAATGGTCGATGGTCGGTGCAAAGGAGCCGATTGCTCCGTGGGGCTGGTTTATGGGCTGGCATTTGAATTCCAGCATTCAGCTGCAGAATAAACTGTTTTCAAGGATTGATTGTCTTGTTTGGAGTGTGAAGGGAGGAGAAACAAGGCACCAGGGGTCAGTATGTCTTAGGGGAGGGTTTCTTACTTCTTCCCGCTCCCTTGTCGCCTTTGCCCTAGGGCTCCTGCCAACCCCTGCCACTTTGATCACCCTCTAGAGCCACGTATTTATTGTTCCTTCCTTTTCCATACGAGGACCTCTCTTCTAGTAACAGCCAGTCCCACACTCCTGCAGCCTCTATTTTGCTCTGGAAAGGAGCATTTTCCTAGTAAAAAAATCTGCAGCCCTTTGGAGGGGTGACTGGAGCAAGATGGGTTTTCCCAAAACTGCCTGTGGTGCAGTAACATGTTTCTGGGCGGAGGTTGCACCATACCCTGTCATTAATATTTACTCCTTGCTGGCTGCCCTCTCCAATATTAACTGTGGCAGGAAGGATGGGCGGCCGAGCGTGCCAGATCATTTTTCTTCCCTGTTCCCATTCCATGGCGCGTGAAACAAACCCACGACCCCAGGCCAGAGGTAGCAGAGGTAGCATGGAGGTGCAGAACCAGGGGCTGCTCCTCTGTTCCCCCTGGAGAATCATTCACTGAGGGATCAGTGGCAGCTGATGTTGTTTATTAACTGCTGCTTGCGTCAGGGGAAGGTGCTGCAGCCCTAATTTGGGGTGTTGGAGTGAATTTGAAAAGAGCAGGATCTGCCCCTGGAGGGGCCAGGGAAGCAAAAGGCTAAAGCTGCAAGTGGTTTTTTTGTAACTGACTTCAATCCTGGGGCAGCTGAGGACAAGCAGTTCTTTGGCAGGTCCCCAAGGTCTTGCTCAGGTCCTGGGGACCCCTCTTCCTGTTTCTGGAAGGATCCCTGCGAGGCAGCGGACTGATTTTTGGCTTAGTCCAAGGAATGATGGTTAAACAAAGCTGTTGCTGCTCCTTATCCTTGATCTGCCCCTTGCTTGGCTCTGTCGTGGCAGAATAAATGGAATACTTTGGAAGAACGAGTTTTTCTCCTGGTGTGAAACCCCAGATGGAGGAGAGCAGGACTCCCAAAATCCCTGGAAATAACCCCAAAGCACGTCTGGAATGGCTTAGCCGACCTTAGGGCATCGAAGCCCGTACGGGGATGCTGGGAAAGGGAGAGGAAACGTTAAACCTATATTTTTCTGCGGGAAAAAAACAGCATCTGGGGAAGGTCCCAGAGCTCCATGGGGGCATGAACCCGCGGTGGTGGGTCCCTTCGGGGCTTCTCTCCCCTCCCGGTGCCCAGCGCGGCTGTTCCCTCATTCCAGTCGCATTTGAAGTGGATTTTTGTTCACTCCTCGGGGCCGGGAGCGGAGGGGCCGGGGGGGAGCCGGGGCTGTGCCAGGGCAGGGCCGGGGCGGGCCCGCGGCCGGCGGGGCGGGAGCGGCGGGCCCGGGGGCGGTGAAAAGGAGCCGGGGGGGACCCGATCGCCGCCACCGCCCGCCATGAGGGCAGCGCTCGCCCCCGGGGTCCGCCTGCTCCGCGCCCTCCCTCGGGACAGCCGGTGAGTGGGGTGGGGGGATGGCACCGGCATCGGGACCGACCCTGGACACAGGGACCGGCACCGGGATAGGGACAGATACCGGCATCGGGACCGACCCTGGACACAGGGACCGGCACCGGGATAGGGACAGATACCGGCATCGGG
>JAWWEU010000068.1:1778391-1797759 GCA_035583155.1 Acropternis orthonyx
ACAGATACCGGCATCGGGACCGACCCTGGACACAGGGACCGGCACCGGGATAGGGACAGATACCGGCATCGGGACCGGCACCGGGATAGGGACCGGCTCTGGACACACAGACCAGCACCGGCATCTGGACCGACTCTGGACACAAGGGCCGGCACCGGGATCGGGACTGTCACCAAAATCGGGACTGACACTGGGATAGGGAGTGGCATCGGGCTGAGGATCAACATCGGGTTAGGGACAGCCCCTGGAACGGGGCTCACTCTTGTGGACTGGCACCAGAATGGAGACTGGCCCTGGACATAAGAACCGACACCAGGATGGGGACCAGAACCGGCATAGTGGACCGGCCCCGGGTTGTGGGGTGGGGAGAGGTTTTACTCAACCGGGGACCAGCAACCACTGGGAAGCGGAGCTGGGATGGAAACAGGTCCTGGACGTGGGGACTGGCCCTGGACCAGGGGTCCAGCACCGGCATGGGGACCAGCACCAGGGTGGGGACTGGCTGTAAATCAAGACTGGCATCAGGATGGCGACTGGCACCAGGGGAAGTCAGCTGCCTGGGGACCAGCACCAGGATAGGGAATGGCACTGGGATGGGGGCAGCACCAGGCTGGGGACAGGCCCTGGACTGGGAGGGGTCACTCTCCACAGGACAAGGCACTGGGATAGGGACTGGCACCAGGATGGGGTCGAACCCTGTAGCGGGGTGTCACTTGCCTGGGGACCAACACTGAGACAGGGATCAGACCTGGATTGGCAGGTCACTTCTTGTGAGGATCGGCACCAGGATGGGGATGAGCCCTGGGACAGGGACCTGCCCTGGACAGGGAGTCACTCACCTAGGGCCCAGCACCACCCTTCAGGCACCAGACCCACTGTGAGACGGGATCAGCCCACACCAGCTGCAGCCCAGGGGTGGACATGGCCCAGGGCAGGTGTGGGGACACCCTGAGATGGGCAGCACACCCACCAGCCTCCAGCTGTCCCAGGCCCTCACCCTCAAAATTCAGTAGGATGTGGCCAACACGGAACACAACCTTGCTGGCTACCCTCCCTTTTGGAGAGGTGACGAGCCCACTGCCCATTTACTTTCAATTAATACTTTGATTTTTTGGAAGCCCATTGCCAAACGCTCCCCCTGCTTTTCCATCAGCTGGAATTTTTCCTACCAGAATACATGGGGTAAAAAGAAAACAAGCAACACCCAAGTGTCCGGCCCAGCCAGGCACAGTGTGTGAAGTTTCTCTTCCCCTTCCTTACTGTGGCCTCTCTGCTCTCCTCAGATTATTGATTCTGACCCTCTATGATTTTACATGGTTTATTCATTTTTTGGGGTGGGAAGCAACATTTTTTCAGTCACACTGCAGCTTTGGAACCAGTACTCCGGTTCAGGGAGCTGCCCTGGATTTGCAAGCTGCTGGTCATTGCTGCAGCTCTAGGGAGAAGTGAAACTGTGAAGAGGAGCAGGACAGGCTGAAACCACAAAAAGAGGGTTTTTTTCTAAACTTGGAGCAACCCCGTGACACGTCGGGGTGCTGCAGCTGCCCCTGACCACTTGCATTCTCTGTGCTGTCATAAAACCCTCCCTGAATACAGGATAGTCTCCTCAGAGGTACTCGTCCTGCTCCAGAGAGTGCTGGATCTTGTCTGGGGTTCTCCAGGCTTTATCCATCAGCTTTGCTGGCAGCAGCGTGCCCATTCCTGAGCACAAACTGCCTTTTCCCTCATGTCCCTGCATTTAATTCTAGCAAGAAGGACGATGTGGCTATTTCATGGAGGAAGGAGTATGGCTTAGGGCATCCTACCCCTGGCTTTCTTTTTACAGCTTGTCTTTAATTAACCCTGGCAGTGATGATGAATCAACTCAGTTTTCACCCGGTACACCAGGAAGGCATTTGCTCACCCCATGGTTTGCTGGATGGGGGAAACACTGTTTGGTGCTCCCCAAAAAACTCAGCTGATCGTATTTTAAGCCACATCCCGGGCTATTTTGGAGGGGCTGGTCACCTCCTGACTGACTCGGCTGAGCTGGTTCAGGTCACCAGTCTGGCAGAAGAGTCCCACTGGATGCATCCCTGCCCCCGTCCCTGCCCCTCCAACCCTGACCTCTCCTCTCTCTTCCTCCCGCAGCTATCGGGGACTGACACTGGTGCTGACCTTCCTCTGCTACACCAGCTACCACCTCTCCCGAAAACCCATCAGCATCGTCAAGGTGATCGTCAGCCTCACCCCAGATGTGGGGACAGAGGACCTGGAGCGGGGACAAGGGGTTGGGGGGTGCTGACAGCACTCCAGTTTCACCACCTCTCTCTTCCTGCAGAGCCAGCTGCACCCCAACTGCTCGGCCTTGGGCCCAAACCCCCGCAATGACTCAAACAGCAGCACATGGTGCAGCTGGGCACCCTTTGGTAAGGCTGAGCCACCCCAGGTACCCTAAAGTCTACACTTCTGGCAGCTGAGGTGGGCTCCCCCCATGCCCTAAAGCCGGGTCATGGCCAGGGTTTGGCAGGGGACCGGCTGCTCATTAGGCAGCCGGAGGTAATTAAGCAGTGAGTGTCTGCCCTATGCCCCCAGGCTGAAGGGCAGCAGTGGGTGGTGAAATCCAGGGCAAGACAGGACCAGGTCCCTGCACTTGATGGTACCCATCCATGCTCCCAGGACCTGCCCATGAGGATGAGGCTTTTGGGAATGGGGGACAAGACTGAGTCAGCAGCCATGGGGAGGGGACACAAGATGTGGGTCAGGCTGAGGTGGTCCTAATATTTGTTTTCCAGATGGGGACAACTACAAGGAGCTTTTTGGGGCCCTGGATAATGCCTTCCTGGTGGCCTACGCCATTGGGATGTTTATCAGGTACTCAGGGCCTTTGCACCCCTTTCCCTGCACACACCAGTTTGCACCAGTCTGCCAGGAAACTGGTTTCCATCGGGATGTGGTTATGCTAACAGGAAAGCAGTGGGCGACCTGCTCAGGATTTAGGCACTGGTTCAGGGTGATAATGCACATTGGTGGCATCACTCATGGCAGTTCCTGTTGTGCTCTTCCCTCTCTCTGCAGCGGCATTTTTGGGGAGCGCCTCCCACTGCGCTACTACCTGTCAGGGGGGATGGTGCTGAGTGGACTCTTCACCGCACTCTTTGGCCTCGGCTACTTCTGGGACATCCATGTCCTCTGGTACTTCATTGTTGTGCAGGTGTGTCATGCCAGAGGATGACCAAGCTTTACCACTATGGCCTCATCCCAGTTTTTCAGTGACCTTCAGGGACTGGGGTGGCCCAGTTTCTGAGTGAGGAAATGCTGAGCAGTTCTACTCTCCGCAAAACCTGGTTGTGGCGTGGTGTGGGCGTCGAAACCATCGGGTGTGCCCGTCTCTGGGCAGTGCGGGCAGCTGGTTTGGCAACACCAACCGCTCCCAGTTTGGCCATGGGAACGATGCAAATGGCTCCAGGATTGCCCCAGCAGGGAAAAAAACCCAAACAAACCTTGTGTTTTCTTAACAGCTTTATGACAGGAGTGGCTATTTTTGAGCCCCATTACCCACGACAGTGCAGGGGCTGCGCTCCATGGCTGGAGTCAGTGCTTACTGAGTGATGCTCCCCATCTCTTGCCAGGTCTGCAATGGGCTGGTGCAGACGACGGGCTGGCCTGCTGTCGTGGCGTGCGTCGGGAACTGGTTTGGAAAGGGAAAGTGAGTTTTTTTCCAGCGTGTCCCCCCCCAATCCTGGTCCCTGTTGGCCACAGCAGCCACCCCAGTGACACTAACATTGGCTGTGTCCCTGACAGGAGGGGTTTGATCATGGGCATCTGGAACTCGCACACCTCTGTCGGCAACATCTTAGGGTCGCTCATTGCTGGTGTCTGGGTTTCCTCCACCTGGGGCCTGTCCTTCGTTGTGCCTGGTGTCATCATCACCGCTGTGGGCATCGTTTGCTTCTTCTTCCTTGTAGAGTGTGAGTGGTGTGATCCAAGTCACAGCAGACAACCAGCGTAACACACACAATTTTCCACCTTGCCCATCTCTGAGTATTTTTGGCAATCTGACATACTTACTTCCAGCTTATGGCAGGCAGTGATGCGGATCTGACCACCATGGGGATGCTCAGCACCCTTTAGGGTCATCCAGGCATGATCATCCCCTGTGCTGATCATTCCCCTGAGCCTGTCCTTCTAGAAAACACTTAGGAAGTTCTTCAGGATTTTAGCAGGGAAGAGAGTACCCAGAGATGCAGCCCACATGTGGGGCTTCCCAGCCCCTGTGAGATGCTGGAGGGAGAGCAGATGGAGCGGGACTGATCCAGGTTCTCATGGGATATCCTTTCTCCCTGCAGATCCTGAGGATGTTGACTGCAGTCCACCTCTGCATCATGTGAGTAGCACTGATTCCCAATGGGCTTGTCCTGGGCTGGGGGTCACTCAGGGTACAGTGAAACAACTGGGGCTTCAGGTTGTGATGGCAGGAATTAGAGCAATGTTCAATTGTTATGGTGAATGGTCACTGCTGTTCTGCTGTGAGCATCCTCTGGGTCACAGCCCAGCAGCGAATCCAACTTTTCAGCCCCTTCCAGCCATGACAGCCACATCTCCTACTTATGGCTTGCTTTTAGATGGCCTCTGATGAGGATCCTGGAGGAGTGACCACCAGTGAGAAGGATCCCGAAGCAGTCACCTCCAATGAGGACCCACTCAGCCTCTCAGGCCAGAGCACTATGGATCGCTCCAACAGCCCCAAGGAACCAGCCGAGGAGCCTGAAGCCATCAGTTTCCTTGGGGCACTCCGGATACCCGTGAGTGGTGGGATGGAGGAAAGAGCAACTCCAGGGCAGCTCAGTGCATCAATAGGGTGTCCATAGGGCAGAAAATGGGAAAACCCCACCATCTGAAGGAGTCTGGGAGAAGGAGGCTCCTCTGATGTCCCCTCCTCTCTTCCCAGGGAGTGGTGGAGTTCTCACTGTGCCTGCTCTTTGCTAAGCTGGTGAGCTACACCTTCCTGTACTGGCTGCCCCTCTACATCGTCAATGTTGGTGAGTTTTGGAGATAGCAAGGCAGGAGTGAGCCTGGCAAGGGAGCATCTTCTCATCCCTCTTGTCTCTCTTGCAGCTCATTTCGGCGCCAAGGAAGCTGGGGACCTGTCAACCCTCTTCGATGTTGGGGGTATTTTAGGTTCGTCACATACCCAGGCGGAGTGGGTGGATCAGGAATGATTTGGGGACAATCCTGGCCTTGACCAGCCTTGGCTGGACCCCTTCACAGGCAGTACCATTTCTTTCCCCAGTGAGATTTATTCAGCATTCATAGCACTTAGCACTCAGCAAACACCCCTCAATTTTATTTTGACATCCAGGTGTCCATCGCAGCCCATTTCCTCAGGTGTCGCTTGCTCAGGCACTTCTTTTCCTTAGATAAATAATACATTTTGCAAGCGTGGAGGAGACCAGAGCTGCATGGAGGTGCTGAGAAACCATCTGCAGGGAGGAAACAGCAAGGATAAATCAAAGCTCTTCACTCTGATATTGTTATATTTGACCTTGAGCACATCCTGGTCAGAAGATGGGGTATAAAAGAGCATTCTGTTGGATTTCTAGCTAAGCCAGAGTGAAGTTTTGCCTTTGGGGTGGTGTGACTGACACCTGTGACTCCTTCTTGCAGGGGGAATCTTCGCTGGCCTCATCTCTGACTACACTGGCGGCAGAGCCACCACGTGCTGCGTGATGCTGGTTGTCGCTGCTCCCATGGTGAGCTGTCATGTGCAGATAAAACCCTGTCACGAGGTTTTCCTCTCCTCCAGCTCCTTTGAGTCACCGCTGCCTTCCTCTTCCCAAGCACCCAGGATGAGCTGGTCATACACTCAGCTGAGATGAGAGCTGGGATTGATCCATGTGCCCAGATGTTCCTGGGGAAGATGTCCAGCTCTAGGGACTGGGAGAGGATTGCAGAGACCTTTACAACTGAAAAAAGCCTTTAGGGTTTTTTTTCTCCATCTTGCCATAACCTTGCTCAAAGCCTTGGGGGTCCCACCGAGCCGGTGCAGCTTTTGTCTCTGATTTTCATCCCAAAATTCCCCATGCTGATGGCCTCATGCTCCACTGCAGCTTGGCCCGGATGCCCTTCCCAAAGCACCTGCACAGAGCTCATTTGGCTTTGCTGCCACAGAAACACGGCTAATTAGCTGTAATCCAAGCCTGGCTGGCTCTGGGATGGCAGCCTCTCCTCGCCAAAGGAGCTGGTGCACGCTGGGAAGCAGACAGGTCGTGTCACGTCCACAGCCCCGATAGCACCGTCGGGGCAAATTACCGTCTGGCTGCAGCCGGCGGGAGGCAGCAGAGCCTCGCCAGCCATAAATCGCGGCAGCACCTCAGTTTGCCAGCTGCCAGGTATTTCATCTGGCAGGCAGCCGGCAGGATGTGGAGGTCAGGGGCGCACTCAGCCCCCTGTCCCAGCTGGCACTTTGTGCCGGCAATAATTCAGTTACCCACATTCTCCATCCCACCCCCAGTGTGCTGCTGCTGCAAGGAAAACACTTGGGGAAACAGCTGGAATTGCCATACCTGGTTCAATGTGTGTCTCTTTTCCAGCTGTTCCTGTATAACCACGTCGGCCAGAATGGCATTGGCACATCAATAGGTAAGGAACTCCATGGCACAGCCGGCTCCCATCACCGAAGGAGTGATGGGAGACACTGTGGGTTCACCTGCCTTTGTTTCTCCACTTGAGCTGGGCTCCCAGGCCGGAATTTAGGGGTGGGTGAGGTTGGATGAGTGTTCACTTGCCTGCTGGGTGGAATCTTAACGGGAAAACAGCGATGCGCAAGAGATGGATACATGGGACAGTGATGTCCACGCACAGGCAGGGGATGATGGATCCAACATCCTGCTGCTCCCTGCACCTAAAGATTTAATCTCTTCTCGGGTACCTCTGCAGCGATGCTGATCATCTGTGGTGCTCTGGTTAACGGGCCCTACGCACTCATCACGACAGCGGTGTCAGCAGATTTGGTAAGAGGTGCACCTCAGACTCTGCCACACTGCCCTTGCACATGCAGAGGCTGCTCCCTCTTTCCCAGAGGGGTGTTTTGCTGGGAGTTTTGCATTTTTTTTCAATGCCTCCTAAGCCTGCTGGAGAAGGGCAGGGCTGTCACACCTGGTGGTGTGCTCCACACCCTGCCTTAGATGCAGGTTTTTTTCCTGTTGCTTTTTCACCTTGGCTGCATGACTGTGTTTCAGCCTCGCTGCATCTCCCTCTGAGTGCAAGAAGAGTGGAAAAATTTGCTGGGAAATCACCTGGCAATTTTTGTCAACTGGTGGCAATCCAGGTTTTGCCGTGCTTTGGCTGCAAGCAGCATCTCAGTTTGGTCTTCCCATCCATGGCTCTGTCCGACACACGGAAGTTGCTGCCTGGCATGTCAGCCTCATGCTGGGACTTGCCAGCTGTGGACCCCAAAGTTTCTTTTGCTCCTTATGTTTTATCTCTCCATCCTTACAGGGAACCCACGAGTCTCTCAAAGGAAACGCCAAAGCCCTTTCAACTGTCACGGCCATCATCGACGGCACAGGATCCATCGGTGTGTACGGCTGGGGGATGTCAGGTGCTGGGGGTCCCGGTCCCCTCTCAGGTGTGAACAGGGCATCTCCTGATGTGGCTCATGTGCTCTTGCAGGTGCTGCACTGGGGCCGCTGCTCGCAGGGCTCATCTCTCCCACAGGCTGGAACAACGTCTTCTACATGTTGATAGCAGCCGACGTCCTGGCTTGCTTGGTAGGTCCCTCCTTGACAGGACTCTTTTCACTACCCTGGTGATTCACAGGCTCCCTTTTAGCTTCCTGCTTGTCAGTGGAGGGCAGGGATGGTCCTCAGGAGACTGCCAGGCACGGGGCAAACTGCGAAGGCCGGTATCAACTCCAAACCTCTGCCTCCATTCACTTGGATTTTCTCAACAACCTCCACCTCACATGGGTTTCGTTCTTGTGATCTTTGCTAGGAAAGAGAAACAGAATTGATCTCCTGATGATGGAAACACTCAGGCCAAGGTTGACGGCTGCAGGGCCATCGGCCTCACAGCGATCCTTCACCTTTCCTCTTGCAGCTCCTTACTCGTGTGGTGGTCAAAGAGGTCCGTGGCTGGTGCGGCTACATGGCGAGGAAGAGAGGGTACGTACGTACAACCCCAGGGTGGCCTCCGGTCCCACGATGCCAAAACACGGTGTCGTTGCTGCTCCAGAAAGACGTTTGTTATCCCTTGTTGTCACTGCTGCATCTCCACATGGGCATCGAGTCGGGCTTTGCGAGGCCGTCTGCCCCATGTCTCACTCCCATGGCCACAGAGACATTTCCACCTCAAGCCAGGGCAACACCCGGGGGATTTTAACCATCTGCAGCCCGCAAAAATCTCGGGGCACTAAACACACCGTCCTTGTGTCTTTGTAGCTCTAGTGTGCAGCTAACAGAGTCAGTGATGGATGGGAAGTAGCTCGGTGTAAGTATCTCCATTTGAGCCCTGAGGATTAAATGCAAACACAAGCCTGATTTATCCTGATTCTTAATTCCACTTGGCAGGCTCAGCCTAGAAACAGCTCTGATCATTTAAGGGCTGAGATCAAGATTTGGGAATCAAAGGATCAAATCACAGTGTCCAGGAAAAAGAGTGCAGAGAGGTGGGTGGGCAGCACATTTTTGTCTCCAGCTGACTTATGAGATGTTGGCCCAGATGCCTGATTGATTGGCACTGATTAATGCACTTGAAACGGCTGAATTTATAGGCTTTACCCACGTGTGCTACTGAGCTTGATTCCACACAATCTGGGCTTGCTAATCACTGTAGCCAAATCACTGCAGCCAGGGTATAAATAATCTCCAAATCAGCACTGGCTTGGCTACAATTGCCACTGACATCCCCCATGACACCAAGAGGGAAGGGGCTGCAGCCAGTCCCGGCAGCAGGGATGCCAGAGTCTGGACCCCCTGTGAATGTTTGGTCCTTTATGTCTTGTGTTTGCAGGTGAAATACCAATAGTCTGGGCCTCGCGCTGTGGTAAGTGCGGCCCAAATCTCCTTCTCCAGCCGCCGGTGGAGGGCTGTCAGACTCCATTCTCTTGTGCCGGGGCTGGTTGGGATGAGGACTTTCCTGGATGGGTCAGCAGCATCCCTGTTAGCATCAAATTCCATCTGGTTTCTGCTGGGGAAAGCAGCTGGCTCAGTTTGTGGAAATACTGCAACATCTTGAGGGCTTTGGAGAGTGCCTTGTCTGTGGAGCAGCTTGTACAGAGGAAACACAAACATTGCAGTTTTTTGGGAGACATTTCAGCTTTGGCCAGATACAAAATGGTGGCTGGATCTACTCCTTGCACCTGCTTCTCCTCCTTGTGGTGCAGATAGGGCTGGGCTTTCCTGGCAGAGTTGCGTTCCCTTTCCAGTTCTCTGGCAGATCTGCAGTGCACGCAGATTGACACCCACCGTGCTCAGCCACTCGCTTCCCTCCTCACAGGTTTAAGGAGTTCTGACGTGTCCCCTGTGAGCCGCCCCAAGCCCAGAGGGAGGAGAGAGGCTGGGGCACACCAGGAGCGCGGGTGTCCCGGCAGAGCTGAGGCACAGCCTCAGGCACAGCCCTGTGGGCTCACCAGCACCGAGGGTCAGCTTCCAACAGAGGCAACGGTGACGAGCAGTGCAAGGGCCCCGGCCAGCTGGTTTTCTGGGTCGATTCTTCACCGTCGGTGATTTTATTAATAAAAATATGCAAAACCTCTTGGCCAATCCATGCCATGTCCTGGAGGGGCTTGGCCAGGTCTTCTTGTACTTCGGGGTGATGATTGCACCCCTCTTCTTACTTTTCTCCACATGCAGTCTCTTGTTTGCGAGCCTGCCCTGTCCCAGTGCTTGGTATTTCAGGACCTGGATCAGGAGGATGATGCCAAATCACTTTAGGCACTGCCTCACCAACAAAGCACTGCTTATTCTACATAGGGAACATACCTGGGCTGAGCCCAAATTAATCTGAATTTACTTCTCAGCTCATCCTGCTGAAAAAAAAGCCAGTGTTTTTCCTGATTATTATGATTCCTAAATCATGCCGTTTAGCTCCAAAAGAAGAACATGCATCAACCCCCACACCACAGCAAACAGCCGCTCTCACACTGTGGCCACTGACGGTCCAGGATGGGCAGCTGATGATCTTCATTAGACACCTCCTAATTAGGAGGGGCCCCCGGAGGTTAAGCTGGCGCTGCTGGCTGCCGGCTCTACGGGCTCCTCACACAGGGCTCAGGCTCAGAGATCCCCACAGCGTCACTTGACTAAGGCCAGGGCCAGCTGTGCCGCCAGCTGTGCCCTCCTGGGGGGCCCCAACTTTGATATGTGAGAAGCTGGGGTGCACGGGGCATCCAGGAGCCATGGGTTGCGTTTCCAGCCTGTTCATGCCCAGGCAAGCTCCAATTGCATTTATGCCCAGATGCCCAGTATAAATCTGGACTCTAACTGACTTCACCTTCTTGGATCTCAACCTGAGGAGAAAGCATGTGGGCCTGATGTGATTTTATGAAGTGCTGATTTCATCAGCGAAGCGGAAGAAAAGGGGGGGAAAAAAGGAAAACGATGAGACTTGCTGGCCTGTTGGATCAGCTCCCTGTAAACCCCTGAAGGCAATGGAGTGGCACAGGGGGACAGGCAACTTGGAGCATAGCAACTGCAGGTTTGAGGTGGCCTTTGATCCTCTCACACTGATCAGAGATGCTCAGTGAAGCTTGGAAACTCACTGGTTTCCTGGGAGAAAAAGCAGGAAAAATGATGTGGCAGGCAGAGAAAAGCAAAATCACCAATTGCCCTTTTCCCCAGGAAAATATCAACACCCCTAGGGCAAATCCTGATAGAGCTAAAGGGAGAGGTGTCTGTCCTCAGCAGAGCCAAGAGGCTGACACTGCAGTGTCCCCAGGCCACGTGGCTCATGGCACATGTGACCTCAGAGGGCACAAGGATCCACGGTGCTGCCAGAAACAATGCCACACACTTGGCTGAGAATGGCTCTTTCAGTGCACGTGTGATGGAGCTTTCACGTTGCTTAATTACCATCCCTCTGTCCAGGAGACCGGGGGCTCAAAATACATTTTTCAAGCTAAAAATCCCACGAGTGCTGACACACACAGGGGCTTATTGCAACGGCAAGTTGGTTTGGGGATTTTTTTCTCCCTTTCTTCCTTTTTCGTTCGGCCCTGCTCCGCCCCCTCCTGTTCTTCCAGCTGATCATAGTTTTTCCAGGACAAATTTAGGTCTGGGCCATGTCCCACTCGTGTTTGGAAAGTCTGAGCAGCCTTGGCTGTGCTGCTGGGAGTGAGAAGAAAGTGCACATGGCCCATCACAGTTTTAAACTTAAAATAAAGAGAGACAAATGCCAAAGAAAATTCCAGATCTCGCTGAGATTTGGGATTAAGTGGCGGGCAAGAAGGCGAGATGGGGGATCCCCTGGGTTTGCCTCAGTCAAAGAACTATTTAAATGGAGCTGAGCTTCTCTGGGAACTGTCTGGAAGGCTCACCTTGCCTCATTCCTTCTCCAGAAGAGAAGGGGCCGCTGCTTTTCCCTCTGCCACGAGCCCCTTGGTCATCCCATTGCGGTGAGGGACTGTGCCAGCCCAGAGAGCACGGACACGCATCCCCCGCTGTCCCACCTGAAACGGGCTCTTTAACTTTGGTAAATTCAGAGCTTGCCTTTTTCCACAGGCGACCCCGCAGTCCCCCATCACAGTGATGCTGTTCACCGGGAGGTGGATTGGGAAGAGGTTTGCACATATTTCGGAGAAATGCTGCTGGTCCGCCGGGCTCCTGGGAAGGTGAAGAGGTTGGCTGGGGCACAGTCCGTATTTACCTATGCAAGGAGCAGCCGGCAAAGGCTGAAGGGCTTTTTAATTAGCGGCCAAAGGCAAAGCAGTATCCAACAGCAGGGAAGCTGAAGTCAGCAAAGTCAAGGTGGAAATCTGAGGGCAGCTTTTCCAGCGAGGGTAATTAAGTGCCAGCAGAGCACAGCATGAGAGGTGAGAAATTGCCTTCATTCAAGGGCCTTAAATCAAGGAGAGGAGTTTCCCCTGCAGACACTCGCGCTCTCTCCATCCCTGCTTTGGCGCTGCTCCCCGCCCAGCCTCAGGCAGGAGAGAACAGCTGCCCTCAGACTGCTGAGTCTTTGCATGCGCCACAGTGCAGCAGCATGTGCCAGGCAGGGAATTTAGGGGGGAAAAGGGCTGTTTTCCCACCTGACCTGAAAGCAAGCTGGCTGTCCTCATCGTGGCACATGCAGTATCTTTTGATACTTGCCGTTTAGGCACAACAGGCTTCTTTTCTTGGGATTCAGCGCGATTTTTTGCCTGCATGGAGCTGGCATCTCCGGACATGGCAGAGCCGGTGCTCCCACCCTGCCAGAGCAAAGCTGGGACCATTTGCTCATTCTGGGCTGGAGCAGGTCTCCTTGGTTATCAGCTCTCCCAAGCTCCCCACATCCTCAGTAAGTGAGAGGTTGGGATTTAAGCCAAATCCACCCTCTCACTGCACATTAATTAAAAAATAAAGGATCAGGGTGCTAGACAGAGGTGGATGTGCTAATGAGGGGTTATCCTCTGGGAACTGAAGATGTGGGACAGCAGCAAAAAATCACCATTTGGGGCTGGTTAGAAAGCAGCCTCAGCTCATACGAATTGTTTGATGCAGTCTTTCCTTTCCCAAAAATAAACAGGAACTGTCTCTGGAAAGCCCCTGTGTGGAGAGGAGCAGAATGGCCCAGAATAAATAACTACATGGAGAGCCTGGGTTGAGTTCATCCAGCCGGTCATTCCCCACTGCCTGGGATGGTGAAGGATGAGGATGGAACTTGTAACATCTTGGTGGGGGTGAGAGCACACAGGGCTCTTTCTCCAGTTAATGGGATCTTGGGGAAAATGCTGAAGTGGCCTCCTTAAGCAGGAGCCACTGAAGCCCCTCTTGCAGCATGGCTTTTCATTGTCTCCAAAATACCGCCTGCACCATCAGCTTTTTGACTGATTTTAGTCACAAACAGTTTAAAAGGGGAGGAAAAAGCCCTTGTTTGGGTTTGTTTACAGTGCAAAATGGGAAGAACTTTCACTTTTCTGCTTTTAGGTTTGAGTTTTTAGTGCCCCGGTACTTTTGCTGTGGTTTGCCCTCCATTTGTCTGACTCAAACCCTGCCAAAATGCTGCCATGGCCTCACTGAGGCTCCCTAGATCGTCCCACAAGCACTGGAATAACGACACGGCAGGCATGGAGCCACAGTGAACTGCCAGACAAGCTCTGTGTTCATAAATATTATTAAGATGATGAATTAAATATGAATTTTGTTTCAGGCATAACTTCAAAATCACCAAGAGACCCCAACACGCTTGTGTTGCATAAATGCTTGGCGTGTTCCTTAACATGATCGTTCGGCTCCCTTGGACACAGGCGTCGGGATAGGAAGGGATCGAGTGTTTCTCCGGTTGGGAACTCAGAGATGCCTCTCCTATGCCTTTTTTGGGAATGTAGTTACAGTTTTTAGCTGACTGAGTTAGTGCTCTGGGGTGCTGGGGCATTTCCTGCTGGGGAAGCATCATCTCCATGCCCGCTGGCTCGGGCTTATCAATCTTTCATGTCCTGACAGTGCTACTTGGTGACTGACAGCTGTCAGGACTGGCTGAAAGAAGCCCATTGGTTCTTTAATTTTCACCATCTTGAGTTCAAAATGAAAAATAAAATAATCTCTAAAATGGGGGAAAAAATTAAAAAATCTCAGCTTCTGCCCTGATATTTTTGGCTATGTTGCCCCAGACCACTGCTTGGGGCTGTCTCACACTTGGCTTTGACCTCACTGCAATACCTGATACCTGCTGCCTGCTGAACTGTGGAAGACTGAGTAGCTCTATCCCTCTGGGGCTGGAAAACATGAGCCACAGTATAACTCACCTCTTCCAGAGACCTGGGCACCTGTGGCAACCTCTCCCTGATACAGTAGGAATGGTAAAGGCTCCTTCCCTGCTCTGAAACCGTCACAGGATGCTCCAGGCCACCGAATTTTCTCCTGCGATTTAAAAACCTTTTGAACTTTCATGCAAGAAAAGAAACTGTTGCCAGTGAGGGCACAGAGCAGCAATTGCTGTGCAGACATCCAGCCCGTGCTGCTGCTATGGACAGGTTCATCTCAGCACAGGTATTGGCCAGCTGATGGCTCCACTTCTCCCCAGCTTCCCTGACAAAACTGGAAGATAAACAGGATTCAACTTCATTGCTGCTGCAAAACATAGAGTGCTTTTGCCCCCCAAAGAGGGAAGGTATTGGATTTGAGCAGCAGCCTCAGCAGGATCTGGGCTAGAGTGAGCAATGGTTTGAAGCTTTAGGGTAGCAGCAACCATGAGCTTTCAGCCCCATCCAGGTTGACACCTTGGGGTCCTTCACACCCAAGGGAGACTTGGCTATGAGCAAGGGGGTTTTCCATGGCTGGCAGGACTGTTCAGTGCAGGGACGTGAGACCCACCTTTCCTCTGCGCTCCTGGGAAGGGCAGCTTTCTGTGTGGTTTTGGCATTATTTTGTCTGTTGTTCCTTTCCCACTCCAAAGCTCCCAGTTTCCAGTCCAAGGGACCATTCCCAACAATCCACAACTACACACGGATTGTTTGTTTGCTTGTTTTTTGTTTTTTTCAACCCCCCCCCCCCCCGACTGACCCAGTAAAAGGTGGTTCTCAGTGGGACCATCAGCACAGGGAGGTTAAAGGTGACATTCCTGGACAATAAACAAAGGCTGAATCAGTGGTTTCTCTGAGTTTTATTAAGCTAAGGTGGAAAAAGAGTAGAAACAAACTATCTCTTGTGCATAACAATAACAAACCATCTCGGTTAGGTGCGATACACTGAACTGGGTGCAGCACCACGTGCCTGGGTCTCAGTTCGCCTGTAAACGAGGAGACAGAGCTTCAAAGGCCTTTGCAGGTGCAGAGGCTTGAATACTGTGGGGAGGAAGGGGCTTGTGCCCAGGCCAAACATTGCTTTTAATGGTGAAAGCTGCAGTGCGGGGTGCAAGTGACTTCACTTGCTTTGCTGGTGCTTCCTGAGCTCAGAAAAATCATTGTGGTCACCTCCAGAACAGTCTCCTGGTCTTTCTTCCTGGTTTATTCCCATGAAATTGGTATTTCCTCTTTGCAGGGATTGCTGCCTCTAGCTGCTGTGAAGGGGCTTGGCGTACACAGGCTCCATGACGTGGTAAATCAGGAGCAGGAATAGGCACCCAAGGAAGACCAGGCTCATCACAGCCAGGAGGACAAAGCGACCAATGAAGAAGTTGTCCACGATCTGGAGGGAACAGAAACACAAAGATCCCAGCACATGTCACAGCCCCAGTCTGCTTCTGAAGGGAGCAGGTCACATCCTGAAAAAGAAAACCTATGGGGCTTCCCCACATTTCTCTCCTTGCTTTTCATCCCTGGCATGGGTTCTCTCCATGGGATGAGCAGTGTGTGACAAAAATCCCTGCAAAATGCCACTTGTGGGAATGTTAATGAAGAGAAGCACAGTACTGAGCGTAGGGAGGAGGCGCACGAGTCAAGCCCTGGAGTAGCTCGTCCCAGTTACAAACCTCCAGCCCTGATTCCCTTTTAGAAGGGAAATAGTGGGAAAAGAAAACGAAAAAATATTAGAGAAAGAAGCTACAGCAGCAAGGCAAGACACAAAGAGAAGCCAAGAGCGAGGTGGCTGGTTACAAAATCCCCCTCTCCACTCCCGAGACCCCCCAGAGCTTTGCGCAGCTTTATCCATCGCATTAGCACATGCTCAGCCCTGGTGCTGCTGCAGAGAGTCTCTGGTGAGCCAAGTGCTGGCTTCTTCTGCACGTTTCACTTTTTAATTAGCCAATTAGCAGAGTTTCAGTGCAGAAAGCCCAGGTCATGTATTATTGATAGGCAGGGCAGGTCCAGTCCAATTGAAGATCCGTAAAAAAAAAAAATAAGCTTTCCAATTCCATTTGCCTCCTGGGCACAAACACGTGCTGGACTGCCCTTTATCTCACTCCCAACCTTCACATGAGCTGGTCACATGCAACACGGAGAGAAGAAAAGAACCTTACAAGTATCTTTTAGTAGGGATTTACACAGATCAAAATCCAGAAGAGCAATAATTAATGTGCATTAATAATAGAACAGAGGAAACGGCACCTAAAAGGCCGCAAAACTTTGTGTATTCAAAGCCCAAAGAGCTCTGGGAGAGTTCAAGGTGGCAGCTCAGAACAGCCTGATGCAAACCCAGACTGGGGCGGGGATTCCTGTGCCTGATGAGGGGCTTACTGAAAACACAGATGCCTCCATGCTCCAGCACGGCAATAACCTACAGGAGAGCTGGAGAGTAGTTACTGGGCTTAAACAGAAAACAGAGCTGGGGGAAAGTGAAAGGCTGCAGAACGGAAAGGAAAATTATAAGGAAAGGGGATGGGGCTGCTGGAGCTGTGAGGGACCAAAGCAGGAGTGTGATCGCTGTGCAGAGCCCCTGCGAGCCAAACCCCACAGGCCAGGTGGAACAGGGTGTAAACCAGGGATTTAGTTAGGGAACTTGAGAGATACCGGCTCCAGGAGGCACAGAGCCTGTGCCAGCGAGAGAGAGCCGCAGGAGGCTGCGGCTGGAGCTGCTCCTGGGGTAAAGGCACGTCCCCGGGGCCTCGGGGCACCCTTGGAGCCCACCCCTGGGGTAAAGGCACGTCCCCGGGGCCTCGGGGTACCCTTGGAGCCCACCCCTGGGGTAAAGGCACGTCCCCGGGGCCTCGGGGTACCCTTGGAGCCCACCCCTGGGGTAAAGGCACGTCCCTGGGGACTCGGGGCACCCCCGGGGCACCGCCCCCCTCGCTCCCGGGCCCGCCCGGCTTCTCGGGCCGGGGCTCACCTCCTGGGCGCTGGCCGGGGCCGGGCTCTCGCCCTCTCGGGGGAACAGCAGCAGTGCGGCCGTGAGCGCGGCTCCGAGCACCACCGGCACGGCGGCGACCCTGCGGGGAGAGGCGGAGAGCGGCGGGGCGGGCTCGGCACCGGGCGGGCTCGGCACCGGGCGGGCCCTGACCCCCGTCCCGCGGCCCCCCGGCCCCTGCCCCCCCGTCCCGCGGCTCACCGGGCGCGGCCGGCCCGGGCCAGGGCCAGCCCGAGCAGCAGCGCCATCGCCCACAGCGCCAGCAGCGCCAGCACCCCCGGCCCCACGCCCGGCGCGCCCGCCATGCCGCGCCGCGCCCCCGCGTCTGCCTAGCAACCGCGCCGCCCCGGCCAATCAGCGCCTCCTCACGCGCACTCCGCGCTGTCTATTGGCTGAGAGGGGAACGCGAGGCGCGGCCTCTGCCTTTCCCGCTCCGCCTGGCGCTCGATCGGCGCCTCCATTGGCTGAGGGGCGCGCGGCGGGCGGGGCCGGGGGCGGGGCCAAACCCAAACCCAAGCCCAAACCCAAACCCAAGCCCAAACCCAAACCCAAGCCCAAGCCCAAACCCAAACCCAAACGCAAGCCCAAACCCAAGGCCAAGCCCAAGGCCAAGCTCAAGGCCAAGCCCAAGCCCAAACCCAAGCCCAAGCCCAACCCCAACCCAACCCCAATCCCACCCCAACCCCAATCCCCATCTCAATCTCAGTCCTAGTCCAGTTGAAACGCGGCCCTGTCGGAGCGGTCACTAATTGAGCCCCGGCCCGCCCGGCACCACGGGGCGCCCGGAGCTCCGCCGCCGCCGCCGCCGCTCCCCGTCCCGAGGCCGTGCCCCCATCCCGCCCCTCGCGGCTGCGCCCGGGACAACTGGAATTTCCCTTCCCCGCTCCGCTGCCGCTGCGGGCGGGTCGGGGCTGGATTACACAGCGTTGCTCGGCGCCAGCCAGCTCTTGCCCACCTCGCTGCAGGGATCCTCTCTGAACATGCTTTCACCCCCAAACCCCAGAAACTGAGCTGTCCACGCCCTCAAAATATTTAGGGCCAGAATGAGGCAGATTTGGTTAACACCGTAATGCAGCCACGGGGACTGCTGGGTTTTGGAACAGTCATGCTGGGCGTCTGGATCAGCCAAGCCAAACCACGGGGCTTTGTCAATGCTTTGAACATCTTTTAATATAAAGATAAGAGTCTTTTCAATTTAAAATCAGTTTTTCAGCCTGTTTGTAAATCCCATCCCTTCACCATTGCATCTTGCTCATCAGCTCCTGACCAGTGTGGTTTGCTGAGTGACTTTATCATAGAATCGCAGAATCCCAGAATGGTTTGTGTTGGATCGGACCTTAAAGGCCATTTTGTTCCAAGCCCCAGGTACTCAGGGCTCAACTACCAGTTAACCTGAAAAAACCGAAACATTGATATATTCCCTTTTCCCTCTCAACAGCTTAAAGTCTGATGATACATTGGCTGCATAAAATGTCACTGAAGTGCTGTTTTCTGTCTCTTCTTGCAATGGGAGGAATAAACCAGTAGTTAATTATGCCGTGAGGCATCAACCTGCCTTTCCCTGCGATGAAATCAAGAGTTGCTGGTGTGACACTGACTGCCTCAGCAAGCAGAGCACAAACTGTTTCTGACACCTGCCTTTACTTGGCATCGAGTAGGAACCGGCTGCCAACATATTAAAAGCATATGTTTAATAGCAAACTCCTTCCCTCTCTGCCTTGTGCCGTTAATCCCACCAGGCAGGTTTTTCCCCTCTGCAAACCCCATGATTGCCAATGTCCATTTCACTATCATTTTCCCAATCCTTCTCTTCTGTTATTCCCCATGCTTCCTGCTCCTGGCAAGCAGAAGCTGCGAATTTGCTTGTGTTGTTTGGGAATCTCCCTTCGCTTTTCTCTATTTTGCCATTTCTTTGTATTTCCCAGTAGTTTGTAAACCCCCAAATTTCTTCTTCATTAGCCCTGTTTTCAACTGGAACCTTCTCTTTCTGCCATTCCTCTTCCATCTTTTGACTTTCCATCTAAAAGTGGTAATTTTTATCCATCAGCCAATGAGGCTTTTCCTTATTTTTCTCTTCTACCTTTTTTCCACGGCTTTTCCAATGGCCTCTTTAACTTCTTTCTGTATCGACTGGATCTTATCACCATCTCTTGGGACTACCTGGTAGTTTCTTGATGCTGGCAACAACAACGTTAAGCTAGTTCAAGAGGTTGCAGCAGAGAACTTGAATCATCCAGCTATTGAGCCCATCCCAGGTATTTGGCCAGAGGTTGAAGAATAAATTCAATATACACTCCAACAACCACATCCAGCAGCCAGGTTTGAGCCATGCTTCTTGTTGGTTTCAGTCTGTCCTGGTTATAGTGGCCAGGACTCGTTTGTCGCTGTGTGGGTGTGGCTCAGACTGTGTATTCTACACCCTCTGTGTAATTTCTCATGAACTGCTAACAATGGATCATTTGCAGCAGCTGCC
>JAWWEU010000068.1:1798327-1808480 GCA_035583155.1 Acropternis orthonyx
AGGGTTTCCAAAAATATGCTATGATTCACCCCAGAGTGTAAATCACCCATTGTGAGACTCCCCACCCTGGGGGAGGTGCTGGGCACTCCCACCTGAGCCTAAGCTTATGTGAACTTGGGGTTTTGGGACGGGACCCACTCACTCGTGGGACTCAGAGGAGGACCAGACCCTCAGCAGGGCTGCGACTGCCACTCTCGACCGGACCGTGACCATCATCCTCATGAACAGGTTTCCTCTTTCCTTTTACTTTGTACTCAGGGGCCAGGTGGGGCTCAGCACAGGGGCTGACAAAACCCTCCTGTTCGTGCCCCAGGGGGCTGGGTTATGCACCTGTTTCTGTGGGTCAAATGGGCTATTTCCTCTGTAACCTTGTACTTATTGCAATCTTTTTATTAAATTGTAATTCTGACTTGTAATCTTTTTGTGAGCTGGGTTCATTTCTCCTGCCAGTTTACCTTAAACCAGCACACAATCCCCCCATCAAAGCTGGGCTGACGGTAACTCAAGCACTAAGACTTAGATTTGAAATAATGGCCAGCAGCCCACTGTGCTCCAAAATGCCTGTATATTTATCCCTATAATATTTATTTAAAGGGATACAAATAGTATATATCCCTATAACATTTATTTGCATGTTACCTCTGCAGGACTGTGGGTTTCTTTGAGCACAATGGAGGCAAATGGCAAATCCACAGCTGAGGGACTGGGAGAAGGTACCTGGGAAAACCAGCCTTATTGGTGTGGTATTTCCAAGCACAACCTTCATTAGAAATTTCTTCCACCCATCTGCAACAAAACTCAGCATCCTAAACACATCCCTCTTCTTCATCTCAGCCTCCCCCCAGCTGGGGATTTGCCTTATGGACTTCTCTGGCAGTCCGCCAGTTGAATGCAAAAAACAGATTTTATGGCTAAAGAATCATTTATTGCTGGCCTAAAATATCTCTGTCTTCCAGCTTTTACCTGCTGTGTTTTGGTCCCATTTACTGCTCATGTCTCAGTTGCATTGCACCTGTAAAAAAAAAAAGGTAGCAGAAACTGGGAGAGAGGCAAATTAAAAAAATGTAGAAAAGCAGCAGAAATTAAGGATTTTTGTGTTGTTTGTGTGACTCTGGGAGAAACTTCATATTTGTGGTGTTTTTTTCCCAGGACAACTGTTGATGTGAGGGCATTTGCTGGTGTCACAGGGCCAGATTTCTCCAAGACTTTTGACTTGCACCACATGACAATTACATCCAAACCCTTGTACTGGGGACAAATGATGACAAATTATTAATTCCAGCTCCAATGTGTTTGATATCAATAAGCTAGGTATCAGAAAGCCTTTCCTGGCAAGGCTCTCAAGGAATACCATGCTTTAAACAAGGGGAAGTGTATCAACCAGATGCTGTCGGATGCTCATAGCCCAGAAAACCCAATGCAAAGGATTTATTTGGTCATAAGTATTTCAGTGTCCTGCAGTGGATGGGGGGCTGCTGTCCTGCTGAGGAATGATTTGAAAGATGCTTCACCACTGCAGGTAGTTTTTTCCCAAGGGAAAAATCAGGGAATTGCAGCATTTCTTGGCAAAGTCATGACAAAGATCCTGATGTTGGAATTGGATGAAATGGGCTTGGCATAGAGATGCAATTAATGCTGAGGTTAATTAAACGCTTAGCCCAGGAGAATGGAGAGATGACCTTACTTCAAGGCCTCCAAGACGGGATCACATGGATCAAAGCTCTTTTGTGCCTTTTGTAAGGCACCACTCAAGGAGCAGGTCCTGGCAATGGGTTGGGTTTGGGTCAAGATGCCCTTTTTTGGGTTAAAACTGCAAGTCCACCAAGACCAGCTCATCTCGGTGGCCAAAATACCCAGCATGGTCTACTGTCAAATGATAACGAATGATCAAACTGTTGGTGGCAGAGGGGGAAGTGCTGGGATAACTGATTTAAAACTCTTCGCGCAGTCGTAAAACTTCCAGTTTTACGGCTGGAGCTCCCTAATGCTGCAATATTAGAATTAAAAAGAAACAGGCATTGATGCAAGCAAGAAAATATTCTGCTCCTGATTTAAAGACTAGTGAATTGCTAAATATTTTTATTAGCAGCAAATTTGCAGCTTGCTGGAACTAATTTCACGCCCGGTAGATATGGAGCTTAAGCTGGGAATGGCGTTAAATTACTCTCTTGTAAAGGTGTTTAAGCCTGATGATGGGGATCTGTTGGATGGTGGGGACCTGGCTGGGGACCCCCTTTTTGGGGAGGCTCCTTGTGGGTTGGGGAAACAGCATCAGTACAAACACATCATTTTCATCTTTGGTGTGATAGGAACCACCAATCCCCCTCATTTGTATAAATTTGCTTGCAGGGGTTTGCTGCAACCAGCATGATCTTGGGGCCCTGAGATCCTCCAGCCCAGAAAGATGTTATTTATATTTTAAGGATGGTTTTGGCATATTTTGGAGATTATTTAGGATATTCAGTGTTTAGTTGATTGTTTTAAATTTTTAATTTTCTCTAATAAATTTAAAAAATTATTTAATTTATTTATACAAATGTTTCATTAATTTTAATGGGTTTTTTATTAAGGATATCTCAAGTTTAATTGATTTAAGAGATGGATAAAAGTGGCAACAACTGTATCTCCAAGTACCACTTGTTCTCTGTGCTCATTTTTTCCTTGTTTTATTTGTCAGCCAGAGGTTTTATGCCTTGTCAATGATTTTCCAGTCCAAATCCCTCCCTCCTCCTTCTTCAAAGCCTCTGACTTGACCAGGAACCACCCAGCTTAATGCTGGGGAAAAACCCATCCCGTTTTGATTTGTCCATATACAAACTGGGACAGGTGCAGGGTTGGGGTCAGAGGTTGTGGAGCTCAAGAAAGCAAAGTGAAGGCATCGAGAGTGTACTGTTACTCCTCTAAAAATACCGCCAGGAGGGTGGCAGTGGTAAACAGGAGCTATTTAAATCTCTCAGTCCACTTTTTGTGGTGGCAAAACATGAGGTTAAATAGTTCTCCCTGCCTTACTTGGAGGACACATATAGCTGAGAAGCACTGAGTTGCCCTTTTCCAAAGACAAATCCCTCCAAAAGAGAAAGTTAAAATAATAGGAAAGGGCTAGTAATGGCTCCGGTGGGGATACGGCTCTCTCTCGCAGGAACCCACTTCAGATTATCTTTCTCTTGCTGACGGCAGAAATCAATTTTAATCGTCCTGACGGGAAATGAGGATGTAAGACTTCAAACAGAACAAATCCTGCAACATTCAAAAAATAATAAAATGGGATATGAAGTCACTTTTCAAATGAAAAAAAAAAAAAATCCCATCCCAGCAAAAGCAGATGCCTCTAAAAGCCCCAAAAGGCCCTGGTTGGTGGGAGGTGGAGGAGAGAAAGCATTTCCTGTTGTGGGACGAGTCCAGCCTCAACGAAGAAGCACATGGAGAAGGTGGATGGAGGAGGAAAGGGTGTGTCTGTCATTACCTGTTTATGATTCATATCACTCCCAAGTGGGAGGAAGTTGTTAATTTTTTGGTTTTGGTGGCTTGTTATATTAAATGAAACTTCAATGAATTTTAATTAATTTGCAGGTTGCTGCAATTAAGTTCTTTTGGTACTTGGGTCTCTGAAGTTCAAGCAACTGCAGTGAGTTCCCTAAAAAACCTGTAAAGAAAAGGTCTTATAATTGTCTCCTGGGGATGGTTAAATGTCATCATGCCCACATGGGGTGATATATCCCCACGATGTCAATAATCCTGGGTGATATAACAGCAAAATCTCTTCCAGCCAAGGAGAGGAAGGAGAGAAGCCCTCTGAGAGATTTCAATTGGGCTGTAGAGCCTTCCTTGTGTGCTGCAAGGGACAGAGCAGAGGCAAAGCTAAAGGAAGGAGGTAAAGAACCCATGGAAAATGAGTGTAAGAAGACCAAGCTGAAAAAAGAAAGACAAGAACAAGGTCTGAGGAGATGCTAAAAATTAAAATTTGCTTTTATAATGTCATTCTCAAATGCCCATGGTGAGATATTTTTTCAAGAAATTTCCATTTGCCATGTGTTTCTCTGAGAGACGCTGTTTCCCATCAATCTTACCCTGAAGGAGAATCAATATGGGACCTCCTTGTGTCATCACTTTTGGAAACCTTGTGCCTTTACCTCTGTCAACCTGTTCGTCCTTCCAACCCCAGAGTTTTCAGGCTAGAAACCAAGGAGCCATCGATAATGAAACCCATGACACTTCACTTTAAGTGGCTCATCATCTTTTGGTATTTCTCATAATGGCATTAATCACTGGCCACTCATTAGACTTTAATGTACCATAATATGTTCATCCATCGTTATTCCATTGCAATTGAGTGGTGGATAATGTCTCCTTACTGGAAAGGGTTGGACGATGGCAACGTCCATCCATGGTGGGATATTGGGTGACTGGGAGCAACCAACAACTGCTGAAATGGCCCAAATTTATTGCTGAGGTTCCTGGAACTTTCAGGCAGGTGGTTTTTTGGCAGTCAAGTGCGTTCGCAGTTTTCATTCTGGTTTTGTCCTTGGCTCCTTGCAACACCTTTGCTCTCACCCTTTTTCATTTGACATATATTGATTTTTCCCCCCCTGATCCCCAGGTGGCAGCTTGGAAATGATGTGGCTGTTGTTGGTGTTTAAAAAAATGTAATTTCCTTCCCTATTTATGTGTGACAGTGAAGAAATTAGTTGTGGTGGGAACTGGCCGGGCCTGGATATGCAAGGTCAAAGCACCACAAGACTCCTGGGAACCTCCTTCAAAAATCACAATGTTTCCCTTAAGCTTTTCTCTCCCTGACTCCTGGGCATGTAGGATGTGGTTTGTATATCTCCAGATTAAATTCTGGATTTTCACACACCTCAGGGTCATCAGTCAAAAGGATGTTCTTGTGTATCCAACCACCACAGGGCTCGGTCAACTCATGGCTTTGTCCTACCACCTGTGGACAAGGATGGAGATCACCCACCTCCCGGGTGTTTCTCCTCACTTCCAACCTAATATTTTCATTGCTGGTGGATGGCAAAAAAAGAGACTAGTCCTTCCTGCTGCACCATGATTTTGTTGTCCTTCCAAAACCCTGCACTGGTTGCCCCGTGCTCTGCAAGGCCACCGTTTTATTTCAGCCCAGGGGTTTTGGTCTCAGCTCTCAGGAGTTTTGCACCCCAGAGAATGCATAAAACTTCTTTTGCTTTCCTTTGCCTGCGGAGCAGATATTATGTAGTGCTTTGGTTTTCTCAGGTCCATTAGCAAGTCTCTGAGATAACTCCGGCAGTCAAGGATATGAATCATTTAGATGGTATTTAAGATCCTTCTGGGTAACCTGTGCAGGAAAAAAAATTAAAAGGCGGCTAATCAAATGGCTTTGAGGGCTGTAAAAAAGCAGAATTCAATCACTGCGAACTTTCTGAGATGTAATTTCAGGAGAGATCAAAGATGACACTAACCTAAGGAAGTAAAACTACTCAAAATTCAAAGTTTATAGTCCATCTGTCTCTTTGCTTCAGGGAGCTGGTATTAAATTTATTGCTAAATAAAACAAGCCTAGGAAAAGTCAGCATTGAAATCTGCATACTCATAAGAGAATTAACAGAGCTCTCTTGCTATGATGGTTGCTTCTCAATTTGCATCTTTAAAGAGTTGTGACCATCTCTCCACTTCTCCCTTCACCGGCTCCTCCGAAGCCGGGCCAGTGCTGGCGGCTGGCGCCGTGCTGGCATCGCTTCGTGCCGAGATGCTGTGGATGAAGGTTGAGCTCCCATTGTGGACTGAACCGAAACGGCGATGGGGAAGGGATGCTGAAGCCGAGCCAAGGTGAGGAAGTACCTCAGGTGGAGCCAAATTTTTAAAAGGCCAGGATTCAGCACCTCCACGTCACGTTTGGTGACTGTCTGGTACCCAGCTACTTCAGATATCCCAGGGAAAAATAAACTGGGAGTGTTTTATTGCTTTACCAGGCTCAGCCTGTTAGCCAACTCTGGTTTGGTTTTCACAGTATTTGTACAAGGTGTAGTTTTATGATTATTGATTTTTTTTATTCTCCCTGGTGCGTATCCCTCCAGCCCATCCCTATCTCAACCTGCTGATATCGCCTCCAGGAAACAAATTCCAAAACTTGCTGAAGTGCTGCAGGTAAGTCACTTTAAACATCCAGAACCTCCTTTTTTCTTTCTTTTCTTTTTTTTTTTTAACTTTATTTATCTTTGGAAATGCTTGGGTAAGGATCAGTCAGTCGGATGCTCACGGTAACTTTGCACGGCAGAGCCTGAAGGAGCAGCAAAAACCAGCCACAGACTTATTATGCCTTGAAATTAAACATTTAAAAGGAGTAAGTTGGCAGCAGGGATTTTCTAATCAAAATATATATTTTACCATTATGCCATTTATCCAGCATTTGCCCTCTGGAAGGACCCCAAAGTGCTTTCCTGGCTCAGCAAGCCATCCTTAACCCCTGCTCAGCCAGCGTGGGGAGGGGAGAAATCCTGTTTTTTCAGGTATCTTCCCACTTGATTCCAGCTGCTTGGTGGAGGCAGCAACGGGGGAAAATCCTTTCTTTTGGCATTAGCTTTCTTTATCATGGATCCATCAATCCCGCACAAGAAATAATCTTATTTAATCTTGCATGGGAAAACCTCTGGGAATATGGAGCCATCCTGGCACTGATCACTTATTCTTAATACATCCTCCTTGTGCCTATAGATTATCGATAAAGCCTTTAATTATATTCTCCCATGTATTTATCTATTAGTAGTTGTGGAATTGGAGTAGCGTTACTTGCTCTTATGTGTGTCTGAGACTATTCCAAATGCATGGTGGCTTCAAAAATAATGTCGTCTTGGTGGCGTAAATCTTTCGGGGTATTATTTCCAGGAAAATCATGTGCACAAGTTAAAAAAAAATATTTTAGAAGAGGAGTTGTCCTGTGGGTATGTAAAGTACCACAAATGGAGGGAAATCAGGCTAAACAGAAATCTTCTGTGAGCTGAATAGCTAAAATTTGGGGAATCCCTTAACTTCACCCCAGATTTGGTACAAACATCATTGGGTTTGGACAGACAACTGTCCATGTGGATGGTCCCTATGTTGCTTTGTTGACGTTGAATTCTTTTCCTCACTTCTTCAAACTCATAACTGGAGAGGGCATGGAAAGGTGTGGGAAAATATCTGTGTCCTAAATGTCTCCTAAAAATGCAACACAAATTTTAATGAGTGCTAATTTGCATTAGCATCATCACCTGATCACAGTGCAGTGCCTGAGGCAGAGGGATGGAGGGCTGATGGGTACCACTGACTGAGCTAGGACAGTTTGGAGCAGCATCCTACCTGAAACAAGTCCTAAATTTTCTTTAGGGATTTCTTTTTAGCATTCTTTAACTCCTGAGGGGGTCAGACATCCTCCCTGGAAGCAACTTGGAAAGGACATTATATCCCTCCAACCAGTTGCAGTGCTTAAGCCAGGCTCAGCTGCAAAGCTGTGTCCCAAATCCATCTTGTTTTTAACATCTATCGTTGAATAATTTACTTGGCTTCACTGTTATGTGTCTTGCTGAGAATCCCGTCACAGTTTTCTCAAAGAAATCCAACACAAGCAATAATGCAATCTTGGAAAGAGAATTGAATTATTTATGGAGGAGTAGTCAAACAACGGAGACTAAACTGCTATATTTTATGTAATTTGTTTTCTCCTGAAGCCTGTTATGTAAAAATGTAAATATTGCTGGTTATATATGTTGCTGCTGTTTAATATTTTAGCAAACCTGCTCTGTGTACTCTTTGCTTTTCAAAAGGAACAGTCCGTGTCCTCTTGAATAAGCACTGATGAGTTTGTGGCAATTATATATTTACGACACTGACTTCACACACACGCAAAAAATCCCCTTGAGGTGCCCAAGTCTGAGCCTGGGGCAGGGAAAAGGCGTGACCCCCAGAATGTGGGAGATAATTAGGTGGAGAGGGTTTAATCTCACAGAGGTTTTCCAGCAATCTGGACCAGGATAGGCATGGAATAAGGTGTCTGATGCAGGGCTTTCTAGTTTTGGAGTTTGGACGCCCGTTCCAGCTGCAGTCACTTGAGGGTGGTCCAGGGTGGGGAGAAATACCCAAACTCTGTTCAGTAGGAATGCTGCTGAGCATTCTTGGTCCTGGAGATCTGGAGAAACAGAGCTGGTGGGCTGAGACATGACCAGAAAAAGATCATCTAGGGGTGACCTGTTGGAGCAGAAGGATTTCTGGGGAAAAAACCTCCAGGACTGAATACAAGAGAATTTTAATTTACCATTGAAAATAATTCCAGCAAGCTCCCATGCCTGGATGATGAAGTAGCCAATCCAACTGGGAAGTAAGACACCATGTTTTTTTTTAACCAGGGATAATAACTAACCTCTGGAAAAACTCTCCAAGGAAGAAGCACCTTCTGCATTTGTGAAGAAAAAACCCTGGGCCTGGACACTTTTCCTGGAGTTTGAGCATAAGATTCCAAAACCAATGGAGGAATCTCTTTGGGGATTGGCAATGGAAATTGGAGAAGAGGAATGAGGGATGCTCGAGGAGTGGGATATTCAAGGAACAAATGTGAGATGCTTGAGGAATGAATTTGGGATGCTTGAGGAGCGAACGTGAGGTGCTCGCTGCTGCTGGCTCCAGAAGAAATATCCCTGCACCATGAGAACCCTAAAATTTTGAGCACCTGGATATTTTTGGCAATGATGCAGCGTAAAATATGCCCCAAGTGTGCCCTCTCTCTTTACATCCCTGTTTTCCAAGATGACATACGAGCAAGATGAGAGGCCGTGCACAGATGATGCCGTGGTCCTTTGACACCACAGTGATGGAGTTTCCATCTGCCTCCCCTTCACTCTTGCATTCCAATTCTCCAGCTTCTGAAAAACCCCAAATATTTTCTGCCCAGCATCCCCAGCTGGCTGAAACACCCGGCGACAGCTTTATGGCTCCTTGTCTTTGCTCACTTCTGTGGAATAGTAATGAGGGAGGGGAAAAATGTCCTGTTGGCTGATTTACAAGGCAAGGCAAGAAATTCCTGTAAATCATTCCAACATCTCCAAGGGTTTGGGGGGATGCTCTGAATTCTCGCTGGTTGTCCCAGTGATGCAATGCAGTTGTGCTTTTTCTTGGAGTTGGTGGGTGGGATGCATCCCAGCCACCCACTGCATTTCTCCATTACTTTATTGATGGATTCCAAGTGGGAGCCACCCATTTTCTGTTGGTCTCCAATGACCAGTCCAAAAGACATCAGTGTATGTTAGAGGCTGCTGCCAGGTAGGAAGCACAAACTATTTTCTGGATCGACTTTTTTAAGGGATAAGCTGAAAAGAGGGATTTAGGAACGGGAATTTGCAAGCATCCACTTGTCCTGGGAAACTGAAGAGGAAAAATTAAGGTGTTTTGGGTTCCTGACCTATAAATTTAAGCTTCTTTTTCCACCTTTCCCATTGCATCCCTGTCCCTACAGCCATTCCTTATGCACCATTTAGTGCTGCTGGCTTGTACATCCCACCATAACTGCTTGGAACCAGTTTTAACCCATCCCAAAGGAATTCCAGGGCTGTTTTGAGTGACTCCCTTCCCCACCCAATATTCCTTAGGAAATGGGCAGAAATTCAGCATTTCTTATTAAAGCCACTTTTGATGAAATTTTTTATCAGGGAAGGAATTGGAAAATTGGGAGAAACCAAACTGTGGCTGGGCTGATCTGGAAAAATGCATCCCTGTGGCTTTTGCAATAAAATGTGAGCAAATTTGCTGGCAGGACCCAGTTCGCCCAGTGCTCCCAATGAAAGTGACTCCAGGTAAACCTCATCTTTGGGATGGGAGGTCTTCGGGAGAGAAGAGGGTGGTTAATGTCTCATGCGGACCAAAATCTGGGCGGGGGGAGCTGGGTCAGAAAGCCTTTCCACCAAATTGGCAATAATTAGTACATACTTTCAAAGTGAGAGTGTTTTGCCTGGGGGCTTGGTGTGGGACCTTATGGGTGCCCTAAATTTTAAGTTGTGGTGGGGTCTGGGAGGGGGTTGGTGACCCCCTCAACGGGCCTTGGCGAGCTTGATGGGGAGGGGCACTCCAGGGGAGTGCGGGGAGGGATCAAAGGCCACTGAGGTTGCCTCTGAACGTGTCTGGGGAGCAAAAGAATTGCAGGGGGAAA
>JAWWEU010000068.1:1808827-1819326 GCA_035583155.1 Acropternis orthonyx
CGGGGGGGCGGGGCGGGCCATGCGGGGCGGTGCCTGAGAGGGCTGGCCCTGCGGGGGGCGGGGCCTGAGGGGGCGGGGCGTGCGCGGCGGCGCGGCGGGGCCGGGCGGGCGGGCGGGCGGCGAGCGGCGGCCGCGCTGTCAGGCCGGTGTCGGTGTGATGAAGATTGGCGGGCAGGTAGGGCTGTCACTCACGGCGGGGCCGCCGCGCGGGGGCGGGCGGAGCCGCGGAGCCCGGCGGACAAAGCGGCGCGGGCGGCGGGGCACGTGCGGCGGCGGGGACACCCCCCTCCCATCCCCTCCGGTGCGGGAAGTAACTTGCCGTTCCCGCCGCCTCCCCGCTCGTGCGGGGCCGGGGCGGCGCGGGTGCCCGTTCCCGGTGTCCGGTTGCCCCTCCGGGCTGGCCGCCGGCCGCGCCGCTGCCGTTCCCCGCCGTGCCTGCCCGGGCCGGGCGCGAGGATTTTGGGGGGATGCGGCGATTCGGGGGGCACTGCGCGCCGCTCCTTCCCGTCTGCCGGCCGGCTGCAGCGATCCCGGGGTTTTCCAGTGATGCGGGGGCGATTCGCAGCCCCCCATATCGGTTACAGACCCTCAAGGGCTGGGCACCCCCCCATGCAAGTTGCAGCCCCCGGTTGCAGAGCCCCCCCGGGGGCTGCAGCGCTTTTACAGGGGTTGCGACCGACTGCCCCCTCCCCGAGCGGCACCCGTGCCCCCTGAGGTGGCTGCAGTGCCCTCGGACCGGCTGCAGACCCCCAAGCACTTGGATTCTCCCCCACCCCGGGAGTAGTTCCAGCCCCTCCAGCCGGTTGTAGTGCCGCCCGGCCCGGGGGCTTTGGGGCCCTCCCAGGGCAGTGGCCTCCCCCTCCCCACGCTGGTTGCAGCCCCCTCTCAGTGGTTGCTGTGGGTCCCCGGGGGGGGTTTGCACCCCCCCCAGCTCATCGCATCCGGCAGCTGGGAAGTTGCCCCCCCTGCAGCTGGGCTGGGGGGGCGGGGGGTGCTGCTGCTGGCACGGGAGGGGGCACTTTATCTGCAGCCTCACAGCTTTGCAAAGCATCCAACCACCTCGGGGTGCCCCCCCCAGGGCACCCACCGGGGGCGGGGGGCGCCGTGCCGCCCCTCAGGGCCCCACGCGGGCTCCACGCCAGCGCCAGAGCTCGGCCCTCGGCCGGCGTGCCGCAGCCCAGCGCCTCTCCCGGGATAAACCCCCGCGCACCCCCATTCCCCTGGTGTGCCACATTCCCCCGGTGCAACCTCATCTCCCCCAGTGCACCCAGTTTTCCCCCGAACACTTCATGGGACCCCCCTGGCTTATCCCTCCCATCCCGTAGGGTTGGATGAATACTCCATACTTTTAGTAGCTCTGCAGCAGTGCAGGGAGGGCTTTTTGTTAATAATTATTATGATTTTTAATTTACCCTTGAATTTTGTAGTGCGTTTCCATCCGTGGGACGGTGGCTCTGCGGGCAGCATTGTGCAACTCAGGAAGTTTTGATGAGGGATTGGGGTGTCCCCCCTCCCACTTCATCCTGATCCTTGCCCTGCGTCAAAGCTCAGCTTGGGCTCTGGCTCTTTGTTTGGGCTCTTCCCGGCTTTTCTGACTCCCAAGGATCTTTTTTCCCACTATCTCGCTGCCCGACGGGTAACGGGAAACCCTAAACCCGGCAGGATATTTTCAAACTCCCTGCCGGGGAGATTAGATTGAGAAAAGAGGGGGATGGATTATTTTTGGCCGAGATGCAGGGCAGCTGTCTGTTGGGGAAAAGCAGAAAATAGGAGAGGAAATGGCTTAATTTAGCTTTCTTTTTTAAACTTATTTTACCTTTAAATCCTCAAAGATTTTGGGGTTAGAGAGGGGAGAAGCAGTGAGTAGCTTCGTGGACCCGGCGCTGGCGAAACTTTTGGGAGTTGTGCATCCAGAAGTGCTGACTTGGTGTGTTTGGCATCATCCTGTTGCAGAAAAGTGGGTGTTCCCCCCAAAAACCCCACCAAAACCTTTGGGGTCTGATGTTTAGGGACCTGCTTCTGGCCTCATGTGTGCGGGGAGAGGGATTTGGGTGAGTTAATTGGATTTTGGGTGAGTCTGGTGAAAAAATAACACCGTGTTTTGTGTTTAAGTCATTTGGAGCAGAAGGATGATGGGATCAGGATTACCCCTTATTTTTCGCCCCCCTGCCTTCTATTTTATATAAGTCCCCACACTGAGATCCCTTCGTTAGGGGCAAAAGTTAATTGCCTGAGGCTAATTACGGGAGAGGTTAATAAGGAAGCTGGCAGTGTCAGGAAGGGAAAGAGATGCTGCATTCCTCAGCATCCCCAAATCGGGCTTTTTAAGGCGTTTTGCAACCCTGGCCCCCCAAAACTAGCATGGGGGAGGCCTGTGCCCCCCTTCATTTTAACTTGAGATCCATATAATATTATATATCTGTACATATGTAAGATTAAACACCCCTGATATCATGGGGCAAGGGAAAAAACGGGGAGAAGAGTGATGCTGAGCTTTCCCACTGAGCTAGCAGAAACATATTGCATTCTCCTTCCATCATTTTTGGGAGGGGGAAATAAAGGAAATCTCATTTTTTAAGGAAATCTCCCTTTCTTCAAGGGGATTTCTTCAATCTTTTTTTTTTTTCTGTTTTTTTTTGTAAGAGAAATTGCTCCTTTATAAGGGAAATATCTTTTTTAGGTAATAGTGGGTTTTTTTAAAAGGAAAAGACCTTAATTTTAAAGAAATCTTGTCTTTTTCTTCAGGTTTTTTTTGTTTTGTTTTTTTTTAAGGAAGTCTCTTTTTTGGAATTCAATGCATAAAGTTGTGTTGGGAGAAGGGGGCTTTATCCCGCTTGCGCATCAGGAATAACTTCTTCCTAACTCAGGGATAAAATGAGTCTCTCAATGGGACAGCCTTGGATTTTGGATGATTTTGGCTTTTCCAGTGAGCTTTTGAATTACTCCATGTCTTTTTCTCCAAGTTGATCAACAGCATCTGTAAATCTCTGAGCAATAATGGAGCTTTTTTTATCCTCCCAGAAAACTTAAATATTGACCTGATCCTGCTGGAAGAGCATCCTTCACCCATCCATCCTCATCCCCAGGGATGCAGGGGCTGGACTGCACCTCTGGGTACCATCTTCATCTTGGTTGGGTTTGAGATGTGTGATGGCTTCCTGGGATATTTCCTGAAGATATGGAAAAAATTGACCTGGGATGCTGGGACACCCCAATTTTGCAATAATTTATTTTCCTGGGAGCTGCTCTGCCTTAAAGTAATCAGTACAGTGAGTCAGAGGCATGGGATGGGGTGGATGAGAAGTTGATGGGCAGGATGGAAGGAACAAGGAGCCGCTTCCTAAAGTCAGGAGGAAACTTTTGCCACAATTAGGGCTAAGTTAAGAGAGATTTGACATCCCCAGTCTTGCTGGGAAAGCTGGACCAAGCATAAGTATCACCTTTATTTTAGGTGGCAGGTACCCCTGATGCATCGCAGCATCCCATCTCCAATTATTCCCCATCCTTATTTTACTTCAATGTGTGGAAAACTGCTCTTTTTGGGTTTTAGAGGGGTGGTTTAGTCGATCCAGACAATTCCCAGTTTCATTTAATATCCCATGCACTGTCGAGTAACTTGATTCCTGAATAATTTTTGCCGCTACTGAAGAGGGTGTTAACAAATGCCCTCTAATTAGCCCAAAAATAAATTAATTCCCAGCATCGTTAGTCGGATCGTTAAAGTGGCGGCTCCAAATAATAATCTGGAGGGATGGGAATTAATCCTCAACTAAATTTAAACTCGGGTTTATCCCTGCCTCCAGCCTTGGAAGGACTGCGGTGATGTTCCACGGAATCCTCATGGGAAAACCTCCCCAGCTGGGATGGGATGGAGCCATGATCCTGGCGGGATGGAGCTGTGATCCCGTGGGATGAGGTGGCCTTTGCCCAGCTGTGATTTGCAGCTGTATAAATAAGGTGGGAATTTGGCCTCGGCTCTTCCCAACTGCTTGATTATATCTTATTTTTTTGGCTTTTCTTCTTCCAAATGGGAACACAAACCGCGGGTAGTCCTAGTTCCGGTTAATTGGTTTCCGGATGCAGCACTGCTGATGCCCCCCAAAAAATACATTATTTTGGTGCAGGTGGAGGAAAAAGTGAAACCCAGCTTGGGGAGAGGAGAAAAAACTTCCCATTAGTGTTCAATCTGGAGCTTTTGGCTTTAACAAGGTGTTACAAAACCTATGAAGAAAGTTATAACTGAACCCACAGTTTTTGGCCAGGTTTACCCTTCCCTGGATGGCTGGATCCCTGCCAGAAGTCCCAGAAAGCCAATTAAAAATAATCCCAATTTTGGACCAGTTTTGGGAAGCTTCTATTCTATTTCTTCTGCCATTTCATAGTTTTTTGAAGATGTGTTTAGGAATGGGGTTTGGAGTGGGAAAATCCTGTCATGTCCCATCAGGGGCAAGAACAGCCACTGCGGGACCCAGGAGCTTCTTTGGGCTGCCAGTTTGAGTTAGAGCTTGAGCCCTCTGGAAATATTTCCATGTTGGGAAAAGCCGCTTTTGTTTTCCTTTTTTCCCCCGTTTTCCCGCCTTTCTCCCCCATTTTTCTCCTGATTTCCCCTTTCCCCCATTGTTCCACCTTTTTTCTTTTTTTTTACTTTTTTCAATCCTTTCTCTTTCCCCCCTTTCTTTGTTTTCCTTTTTCCCCTTTTTTTCTTGCACCTTTCCCTTCTTTTTTTTCTTTCTTTTTAATATTTTCCTTTTTCTTGTTTCCTTTATTTTCCTTGGGTTTATTATTTTGTTTTTTAATTTTTTTCTTTTTCCATTTTTTCCTGGTTTTCCTTTTGCATTTTTAGCTTTTTCCCCCCTTCCCCCCTAAAAAAAGGGGAGCACTTTTTCCCTTGTCCCCTCTGTCTGTCTGTCTGTCTCTCTCCTGTTTTCCCCTTTTTCTCTTTTTTCCCCTTTTTTATTTTCTTTCTGGCTTTTTTCTCCTTCCCTTTCTCCTTTGCCTTCCACTTCTCCTTTCCTTTTTCCCTTTCTTCTTCTTTTTTTCCTTTTATTTTTCTTCTATCTCTTGTTTGTGTTTTGGTGGCGTTTTTTTGTTTGTTTGTTTGTTTTGTTTTGTTTAATTAGTCTCTCTTCCCTTTTCCCCCATCATTTTTGGTAGCCCTCTCCAGGTAGCCACCCCAGCATGCCCAGCCCGGGCTCTCTGGGCTCCCTCGCCGGTGCTCCCCCCGATGCTCACACAAAGCCAAAGTGCCACCCCCAGCCCAGCAGCGAGGCAAAACTCGGCCAAGTAATAGACAAGAAATTAGAAGATTGAACTGTAGTGGTTTCCTTTGCCATTGCTGCATCAGCGGTGTGTCACTCCCGAGATCATTTGGCGGAGGCAGGATGAGCCTCTCCCAACTCTGTCACTCCCAGGTACATTGAAGGCACTTTACGGCTTTATAAAGCCCTTAAAATGTTTTTTTTAAATACTACTTGAAGCTTCCAAGGCAAAGTTTGAGAATAGTAATTACCAGCGCCTGGATCCCTGGGCAAATTCCCATGGTGATGGTGAATGTAAACCACTTTAGACATTTTTAATGCTCCCAAGCAATAAATTTAAAAGGGAATTTATTGTTCCAAGCTGCTAATTTCTCCATACAAATGCCACTGCCTGTTGCTGGTGCTGATCCTGAGGACAGCTGGGAGCTAGGTTGGAGATTTTGGTGCTATCCTAGGAAAAAAAAGTCTTTTACCGGCTTGATTTTTCTCATTTCCCCCCTGTTTTCTATTTTTTCCCTATTTCTTCCATCTTTCTGCTGCCTCTTTCCAAAAGGGAAGGCCCCTGGTGAGCGAGACTGATGAGCCGAGCCCTCTCCAGGTCTTGTATTTTATTTTCCCCTTGATCATCTCATAATAAATAATAATAAATAATCAGCTTGGAGATGGTGGTTGGGGGTCTCCCCTCCGGAGCATCCCATGTTCTCCATCTTCTCTCTTGCATCCTGCATCCTCCCCCTGACCTTGCTCATCTTATTGACTCATCCAGTTTAGATAAAATTATTTAAAAAACCCCAAAACCTGGATTCTGAGGAGATGAACTTTTCTGGAGGAGTTAAAAAAAAAGAAATATTATTATCTACTGTCTCAATCACAAGAAAATCGCATTTATATAGTGCCTGGAAAGGTCTTTTAATGCATTTACGTGCAGAAATTGGTTTCTTTGTATCTCGCTGCCAGATCCAGCATCTCATAACTCTGACAATTAATTAATTGCTCTAAAACAAAAATAATGAAGTGGGGCACTTTGTCAGCAGGATAGCAAAGAACAAACTTAACTATCATAAAAAATGAACAATAAAAATTAAATAATAATAAATACTTAGTAACCAGTAAAAAGTAAATAATAGTTGATTAAAGATAATAATACGAAATACATACTAAAGGCTATTGATGGTTTATTTTCCTATGAGGATTCAATGTGTAATGGTAATGTGATGGGTAAAATAAACCAGGATTAAGAGATTTCTAGACAGAGTCTTAATTGAATTGAATCTGTCTCAAATCTTAGGCCTGCCTTTATTTTCTAGGTGCTGGCTGGATTTCAGTAACACGGGTGGTGAATAGTGGGATGAGGATCCTGAGTTATGCACATTCTGACATACGTGCATTTAAGAAAAACCCATTTTTATATGTATGTTCTCCAGGAGATGCGTGACTTCCTTCTCCATCCATGGCTTTTCCCAGGATAGGGACTGGGAAATCCTTGGATGGTGGCCACCTTCCCGTCTTGGTGTGTGAGGCGCTCACTGCCCAGTCCCGCTGGATTTGGGGTTCACTCCCAGAGTGCAGGGGGTGCTTGGCTGGCTGTGGCTAACGAGCCTGTGATTAACACCCCTCTCTGTGCTGGCAGCCGCCCCCACCACCACACCTCCCACCTGCCCCTCGCTCCGGGGTTGCTGGGGCAGCTTTTAGGGGGGCTTCTGCAATTTGGAGGATGGTGGTGGAATTTTTAAGGATAGCAGTGCAGTTTTAGTGATGGTGGTGCAGTTTTAGGGATGCTGGTGCATCTTCAGGGACGCTGGTGTGATTTTAGTGGTGCTCATCCAATTTGAGGGTTGCTGGTGCAGTTTTTAGTGATGCTGGTCCAACTTTGGGGGTGCTGGTGCACTTTTAGGGATGCACATGCAGTATTAGTGATGCACATCCAGTTTTGGTGAGACTCATCCAGTTCTGGGGCAGTTTTAATCACGCTCGTCCATTTTTAGTGATGCTCCTCCAGCTCCTGGCTGCCACTCCCCCTAGACCAGTCCCCATCATGGGGCATGTTCCCTGTTCCCACTATTTCCCCCCCCTGCAAACCTGAGCCCTTCAATCCTGCTGTCTCAGCCATCGGTTTTTACTGATGTGCCTTTCCCTCTTTTTGAGCATTTCAGCCCTTTTTGCCTCGACTCAGGAGACACCTCTCACTGTTGGGGAGCTTTTCCTTCTTTTCAACGTGACCTTTGCCATCTTAATCCCATCCTACACCGTGATAAATCATTCCTCCTTCCCTAAACAACCTCCGAAACCTTAAGGTTTTTTTTAACTCTTCCTCCCCTTTTAAATCTAACACCCCAAACAGTGGAGCTGAAGGACCTGGGGAGAATATTTATGCTAAACCCACTAAATAAAGCGATTTAGTAGCATCTTTAATAGCTGAGCACCTGGCAAGTGGCCAAGGTTATCTCAAGGTAGAGACATCAGGGGGTTTTATTTTCCTTGCAACCATTTATATTGGGATTTGGCTCAATGGGGGGAAAGACAGAGAAATTCCCAGCGCTGTTATCCCTGCAGGAATTACCGGGAGTGTTTTCACCCTGAATTAATTGTGCTCAGAGAGGAGCTCGGTGCAGCAGTGCTGTCGCACTCCGGTGATGAGTTGGGAAGGGCTCAGTGACGGGGAAGCGGCCGAATCGGAATCCCGGCCTCTGCTTTGGGTGTGCCGAGAGTAAATCTGGGAGGTGATGAAGCTGAGACCCTGCCCCAAGGTGGGATTTGCATAAAGCCCTCCGTCACCCCGCTGCCCCGGCGCCGCCCTGGGGGGCTGTTCGCCCGGGCGGCCGCATCGCTGGCCGGGTGCGGGGGGACCCGCTGGCCCCGCTCCAGCGCCTGGCGGCACACACGGCACCCTTGAGCCAAGCAGACAGAATTCCACCCTTTGTTTCCTGTTCGCCGGCTCGACTTCGGGAGGCTGGAGCTCTCAACAAGCCCCTCTTTGTGCTAATTTAATTAATCGCCGGGGCCGAGGGCAGTGGGGATGAGACGCGCGGCTATAAATACCTGCCTGCGGGGATGCAGGGCGGCCTTGAGCCCGGCGGCGACCGAAACGAAATCTAATTAAATTCAATTTAATTCAAATTGACTTAGAATAAAACCCTATTGATTGATTGATTTATGCTAGAAAGGCATGGGTTGATTGGGCTGTAGTAAATTATTGACTGATTTGGGATAGAAAATCGTGGGTTAATTGATTTCTCATAGAAAATTATTGATTGATTCATAATAGACAGTAATGGGTTGATTGGTTAATAATGAAAAATTACAGGTTATTTTATACTAGAAAAGGATTGATTAATGGATTCATAGCAGAAAATCATGAGTGGTTTATAATAGAAAGTGATTGATTGATCTATAATAGAAAAATACTGATTTATAATAGAAAATTATCAATCCGTTGATTGACGATAGGGAATTTATTAAACTGGAGAGCAGCACAAGTGCTGGGCATGTCTCATCCTCCCCACCACAGTTTTATGGGAGGAAAATCATCGTGTCCCTCACACACAAAGTGCAGCTGGTACCTGCTCAGGTACTCCTGAAGGAAAATAACTTTTCTGATGTGAATTAAATATCCCAGTGGTGATTTCCAAGGAAAACCACCACTTGAATACACATGCATGTGCTCCTGGTGCACCTCCAGCCACTGTTCAAGTGCATGAGCACGGCGGATGCTCACTTTCCTGGAAAATTCCTTGTCCTGATGTTTTTTTGTTTTTTTTTTTCTGGTTACAACCTGAATTTCAAACTTTACATCCCATTTGCAAGTGAGGAAAGGGAGAGGGATTCCCTAAACCTGCAGAAGCAGAGTCAAAAAGAACTTTGAGAATTGCTGCCAAGTGAATTTTAGCTGCCAGAAATCACGTTGATCTTCCACCTCTCCAGGAGGTGCAGATGGTTTTTCTAGCTGATAAATGATAGCTTTCAATCAAGAGATTAGGATATGTTGGCAAAATTCTGTAACATAGTATTGTATATTATATATAATATAAGAATAAATACAGTACACACAATTAACATAATAAATGCAATTAATAGAAATATAAATAATACAAAGTTCTTTCAATGTACAATGATATTAAGCAGTGATATGGCTGCAAGAGCGGGGATAATCTTAAATCAGAGATTTTTGGCCCCAATCAGCAAAAGTCCCCATTGAATTCATTGCATAATAAAGAAAAAAAATCAGTGAACAATAATTTTCCCCAAAATATTTTGCTACTTCAGCACATGAAACATCAATCTTCACCATGGCTCTGGGTAAGGAGACCTGAGCATGCCACCGTCAGGCACCACATGATGATTATTATGTATTTATATTTAATGTCCATGGGAAAACTCCCCAAATACAATATGAATATCCACCAAATCCCTCCACGATCCCAAACTCTGCATCTCAGCTGCATCTTTGTGTCTGCTGCACCTTTAATTAATGGGATTTCCAATTATTTGCCCAAATCCAAAGTGCTTTTTGCCCTCAGCATGCTTTTATTCTCCTTCATAAAGATAACTTCAAATAAGACAAATCATTAAGTATTCCCTTTAAGACAGGGAGTGGTCCCAGTTTATTTTAGGGATGCTGGGTCCATGTCACATGAAACTGAGAGAAATTGTTGGTGAAATGATATCCCCATCTTAAAATAGCCGCATTCCAGCTCGGCCTGTCAATCCCTTGGCGAGGCTGGATCCTGCAACATGAGCCCCCGGCAGCGCCGGAGTGCAGCCAGGCCAGCGTGTCCCTTGGTTATATCCCGGGTTTATTTACATGAGCCTGCTCCTCCTTTTGCTTTGCGGGGATCAAAACAGCTTATGCCTGCAATCCTGCTTGAGTTTTCCGTATGAATAGCCTGAATCCATGCAGGAAAAATCTGGGAATTGAGTATATCCATGTTTGGTGCTTAATTTTTCCCCTGTGCACAGGGAGCTGGAGCATGCCTGAGCATCCCTGATCCAGCCTGGAATGATCCCTGTATCATTGCTCGCCCTGTGTACAGGAAGCTGAAGTATCCATGAGCATCCCTGGTCCAGCCGGGATGATCCCTGTATCCTTTCTCGCTGTGTGCACAGGTAGCAGCAGCATCCCTGATCCAACCTGGGATAATCCATCATTCCCATCCTTCTCAGCCCTGGAGTGGCTTCTGAACAATAGGAGCATTTTTTAAAGACTTGTTCTCTGGGGGGGGGGGGGGGGGGGGGGGGGGGGGG